>JARYGA010059718.1:2482500-2972500 GCA_030545235.1 Helianthus tuberosus | reverse complement strand
GGTCAGAGAAAGACAAATCTGAGTTCTATCCAGAAAATGAATTTTTATAAAATATTCGTAATGAACTGGACCCCGATATTTTTACACAATAAAACTTGGAATGTTTAAGACCTTCTGTAAAAATTTGGGAATTTTTGGAATAAGTTAACTATTTTATGAAAATGTATGAAAACAGCCCGGTTTTGAATATTTAAGCTGAAACGACATAAGTCGTAATTTGCGTGTCTAAGTGTCGAGTATGCTATCTGTGAATGATCTAACATGTTATATGTGTTGTGTGCATTATTTTATGTTTGTTTATGAGTGGGAAATGGATGGGAAGTATATATGGGCATAAACAGTTAAAGTAATGCATGCTATGTGATAGATACGTGTAGGAACTTTGTGCTCTATTTGTAAATCACTAAATGACTAACTGGTAAGTCATACTAGGACGTGATTGACCGACCTTGACTGTTAGCTATATTTGAGAATCTAACCGAGCAAACCAAGGTGAGTTCACACACTTTCTAAGGCATGGGATTCCCGGTGGTTTGGGAATGGGTTAAACAATTTAAAACTAAATCTACATATCCTCCTTGGGTAGGATATGTACGGCCATCCTCCATAGATTGGATGCCATTATTAATCCTACGAATTCTCCTGGTGCAGAATACGTACGTTCGTCCTCCATGGGTAGGACAACAACCTTAAAACTAGCTAGACAAAACTCTATCATGAAGTCCCTCATTTTATATCGACTTAATCGCCGAGGCCAATGGCGAGCGGGTCATTAGTTAATAGCGCTATAAGGTTTAACAAACCTCACACCTTGCCAGTCAGACGGGCGTGTACTAATGGACTATGGCAAACTGTCAGTGATGATAGACACTGATGTAGGGCGCAACTATTGTTCGTAGTAGTCGATATCATACCGTCTAATAGTTCACACGGGGAAAGCCCCCCTAATTATGGTTATGGATTGGGTAATGAAAAAGGAACTGGTTAAACATACTTTCAACTACGGGGTAACCCCCACGGCAATTAAGCCAACGAAAGTCAAACCACGTTTTTCAGAAACAACTTAAAATTAAACAACCAAACATGAACTCACTCAACTTTGTTGTTGACTCGTTGTTACATGCCTTACAGGTCGCTAAATGCTTGGAGCTTGCACGAGGAAGGAGTCGTTGTGGTGTACGGACTGTCATGTTCCGTGCTTAATATTTAAATCCTTATGAACTTATTAAACTTGCGTTTTGAACTTTAACTTATGAACTATGGACTTATGCTTTTGGATTTACTTTTATGCTTCCGCTGTTTAAACTAAACATGGTTAACTAGCTTTGGTCACCAATCGTATTGTGGTTGGTCTTATTTACTTAATTACGATGTTTAATATGATTGGTGGCTCGATCCTGGTCACGTCACGCCTCCAAGCGGTGGTACTCCGCATGGTGGATTTTCGGGGTGTGACAAATTGGTATCAGAGCCATTGGTTATAGCGAACTTGGTTTTAAAGAGGGGAAAAGCTTTTTGATAAAACCAGACTATGACCTGTACAGTGCTCAACGATCCACAACGACGCTTCGCTCCACGTGCAAGACTCGACACCATAAGTGGTATGATTTATGTAATATTGTCGGTTAGATAGTTCTCACTGTGCATTAGATAATGTGATAATTGCTATTTGAACCTCGTTTGCTTACTCTCTATTGTCGTCCCACACTTACGCACTTTCGCGACACTTTTCTCACTTACGTTGCTTCATTATGAAGATCATGAGCGGACGCGGAGGACGTATCAACCTCACTCAAGCCCAGTTGACGGCTTTGATCAACGAACGAGTCGCTGAGGCACTCGCAGCTAACCCTGCAGGAGGTATAACCTGCCATACCAACTCACCTTAGGACGTTTAGATCCTACCTTCGTAAACCAACCCTCGTGCTTAACCTTGTCTTTTATGCTCGCGCAACAGGTCAACATGCTCAACCTCCTGTGTGTACGTTCAAGACGTTCATGGACTACCGACCTACCACTTTCAGTGGCACCGAAGGAGCAGTGGGCCTTCTTCACTGGTTTGAAAAGCTTGAGTCAATTTTCGAGATGTGCGAATGCCCCGAAGATCGTAGGGTGAAGTATGCTACTGGAACACTTGAAGGAGTTGCGTTAAGCTGGTGGAAGGCGTAGGTTCAACTACTAGGACTGGCAGTTGCTAATGCCACCCCTTGGAATGGTTTCAAAGAGCTAATCAAGGAGGAGTATTGTAGCCGCGATGACATCCATAAGCTAGAGGTGGAATTTTACAATCTGAAGATGACAGGGTCTGAGGTTGAGGCGTATACTAAGAGGTCAAACGAGCTGGCCATCTTGTGTCCAACTATGGTGGACCCTCCCATCAAACGAATTGAGCTGTATCTCAAGGGCCTTGTACCCGAGATTCAAAGTCATGTGACTTCAGCCAACCTGGGTACCATCCCACAAATCATCAAGTTGGCCCATCGACTCTGTTAGTACATTACGTCTGTAGCTTCCGTCAGCATGTAGTCATATTTTGTATTCTATGTTTATGTATATTGTCTGTATATATGTTTGTAGTTAGCAGGACAACTCAGAAATAGGTTTTGTATGTAAAAGTGTTGTTTGGGAACAAGATCAACTCGTGCGGATGGCAATACGCATGTATGGCAATACGCACGGATGACCTATCCTCACGGATAAGTCATACGCACGGATGACCATACGCACGGGTAGCTCATACGTACGGGTAGCCCATACGCACGGGTTGCCCACCCGCGCGTACAACACTTATTAGCTTTCTGAGTCGCACGGATAGCTTGTATGTTCAACGGAACTTTGTGACTTTCATAACGATTAATAGAACGAACAAAGACAAGCAGTTAAAAGTTGAATTCTCTGTTGTACAAATCTGTGATTCGACTTAGTGGATTCCGCACACTAAGACGAAATCGATTCATCTTGTTCCTACGATCAGATCCTGTATCTACGGGACCAACAAGTGGTATCAGAGCGTCCAGGGAGCTGAATCGTGTTACGCCCTAAAAGTTTAAAACCAAAATTCGCAGCGGAAAACACATAATTAACAATTTCTTTAATGACATCCTCTCTTTCACTTAAATACATTAATTCCTTTAGAAAATTTGATTGACAACTATCATACATATATCGAATTAAGTGACCACATACACACCCACGTACAATCCATGTCTTGACTCGATCTTCAACCGCGTACAATTCTTGGTGAAACATCCTAAATCCTGAACAACCTGCAGTCACCACATTCAATCTCGTCATTAGTAACCGGTAACATAATACAAAATATTAACACATGCATAATAAGCGTCCACATATCATGCTTCCTCTTATAATAGCTCCTCCATCCATCCATTCCATTAGTCTCATCGGATTGCATAGTCAACCCTTACTTTCATTATTAACCTGCCTATGTTTTACATTAATACTTAATAGAAAAACGGTTAGTATCATTAACTTCCTTTCATATGGACGTGTCCTCATATACGCGTAACTCGTCTTAATCATTCAAGCATATAATTAAATACCTCTCTCAAGCATGTATTCATTTCCTATTCACACCCGTACCTACAATTTACATCCTACATATATAACTCCTTAATTCCTCTTTATGCATAATTCATTAAATAAGTTCCGTTTCTTACCCAAACTTAATCGAATCTCCTCCTTAACCACTTCCGTCTCATTTCCACTATAACTTAACTTAGTAATAACAACAATTCATATTTTCTTATATTACATTCAATAATTACCATATGTCATAATTACATTACTAAACAAAAGGGTAAGTTTGGAGTTCACTTACCTTGTGCGTCCGAGTTCGAGCATAGCTTCCGTGTTTATCCTTGGCCCGTTGCCCTTCCATGCTTGTGTCCGCGTTGACATGACTCCTAACCGTACATGTCATTACATTCACATTCTTGTTAGCATATATGATTGTGCGTATGAACGATCATATCAATTTCATATCTCACGTATGACTTTCATTAATAAATTCAAACAAGCATAAAGCATACTCAACATCAACCTAACATAATCTTCACATGAACGATATCTAAAATACATTCCTCATGTTAGTTTACTATCAATTTCATTAATACCATTTTCTATACATGTTTACCCATTAATTGCATACAATTTCACATATTATTGTCATTTAGACATTTCATCAAACACTTGGTGTGCGTATCACTTTTTAAGCATAATGTACAAGTGCTTAAAGCATGTTCTTCCCTAATTCATCTTATGAACCATCACATTCAAGCAAAATCTCATAATCATAATTTCCACATCAAGTTTATCTATCTAAGTCTATCATATAACACCTTATACATCACAAGATCACACTAATACATCTACAAGTTCATCATGATCATCATCTTCATACTCATGCAATGGGTTTTCATTCTAAATCACCCAATTACTTGAAATTATTCATAACACAAGTTCTATTTGGTGTTTCTAACACCTCTACAAGCTTAATTGCATACAAATTCATGTATTGATCATAACCCACTTCAAACAAGATCATCAAATCTAAGTTTGAAGACATACCTTACGATCCCCTTGTGAAGGTGATCGTTAATTCATGTTCGGTTGTGAATTTGGACTTCGTTTAGCCTTTCAATTTGGAGAATTTGTGAAGTTTAGGGTTTTGGCTCCTAGGGAGCCTTCCCTGCTCGTTGATGAAGAACACACACACACACGATGTGTGTGTTTGTGTGTGTGTTGTTTTTATTTAATAAAACAACTTTCAAGTTGTTTACTTGGGTCCCTCATGTTTCGTTTTATTTAAATAAGGCTAAAATCCTTCGTTTAATACTAACGATACTAATATTCAACTAGGTTAATTATTCCTAGTCAATATTCATTTACGGGTTCACTTTTACCCCTAGCAGTATTTTTACCCGTTCCTTTGTATTAACCGGGTTTAAATTACCAAACCCATTTTTGGGGTGTTACAAATCGAGATCAACGACACTGAATTCACCGGAATTCAAGTTCTATTCGCCGATCAAAGTCGAATTTCACCGGAGATTTGACTTCTGTTACCGATTTGATTCAAATTTCACCAGAAATTTGACAGATTTCATATACATCTACTCAGATTTTACATTTGTTCTTCATTTGTCACCATAAAATCAGAAAAACTTAAAATTGAGCAAGAATTTACGGTTAAAATTTGTTAAAATCGATATCAATCAACTCACAATCATTCAAAGTATAATCCTACTTAGTTTCATAATCAGATTCAACCTAAAACCAGATCAAATTCATCAAAAATCATGTTTAGTTGTTCGTATTTGATGACGTCACTCACCCGTGCGGACAGCTGTCTGAACGGTTTGGCTTAGTTAGTTACTGCAAAATTGTTTGCTGACATCATCATTGTTACACGCACGGATTACTACCCGTGCGGATAACCAGAAAAGTCAAAAGGACAAAGCTACCCGTACGCACAACCATCCGAGTGGATCACCGTCCGTGCGGATAGACTGTGTTATCATTCGTATTCCTGTTCGAACGGATAACTATCCGGTTCAACTGTTTGAAATTTTAAAAATTTGTAAGAATTGTCTAAGTGTTTGAAAATTGTTTCAGGAACTTAAAAATGGAAGAATTCATGAATCCCTTCAGTGAGATGTATGCTTTCGCGGGAAATTCTGAAGCTGACACTTCAAATCGTTCAAATGATAATCCAACCCCAAAGAAAACTTTATCCGATGCCCTAAGTGTAGAAAGTGCATATGGTACCTACAACAAACCACCAAAGCTAATGGCAATCGAAGATTATAATCGGTGGGCAAAAAGATTCGAAGAATGGCTGAAAGCTTTCGCATATCCAAGCTGGAAGAACTTAAAGAACGGTTATGCTTTAGAAAGACTAGATCCTGAGAATTTATCAGCGGGTGACGAAATAGAAAACTTTATAGCTGAACAAAAATGCCTTGCTTTGATTCACCAGTCCGTAAGAGACGACATTATTTCACTCATTGAATACAAAAACGCAAATGATCTATGGGAGAAGTTAAATAAAAAATGCGTAGGAAGTGAAGAAATAATCAAAAACAAAAAGAAATTGCTGCGAAAGGAGTTTGATTTGTTCGGATGCTTAAAAGGTGAATCTGTTTGTAAAATGATTGAAAGATTTGGACACTTAAAGTTGGAATTGGCAAGGCATGGAATTCAATATCCTCCAGAAGAGCTAGTTGACAAACTATTCGATTCACTACCAGACGAGATGGATTGGCAATACTATGCACTGATGTTAAAAAATACAATCACAGCTGAAAAACTCACTGTCGACTTGCTAATTGAAAGACTAGAAAGTCATGAATTGGAGATAAAGAAAACTCACAAAGTAAATCATTCATCTTACCAACAAAACATGGAGTTGTACTATCCGAAGAGTATGATTCCCAAGAATGTTTCTCCAAGAACTGCTTTCTCAGCTGAAAACACAAATACCTCAAGTAAAGAAAGTTCAAGTTCAAACAGTGGTTTTCATGGAGGTTTTTCATCAAACACTCAAAGTCAAGGATCTTCTTCAAATTCTTCAAGTCAACAACAATCTGTTCCAAAGAATGTATTTTCATGCAACATTGCGGTAGATTTGAAGAATGCTCAGAATTTTGATGAGGAGTCGGCAAAACAGCAGATGATCTTTCTAGCATCTGTGTTGGAGTCATACGAAGGGTTAGTAGCAGGGAAGATAGGAAATACCAATCTGACGAAAGAAGATTATGACCAGATTGATCCCGAGGAAATGGAGCTGATCGATATCCGTTGGGCAATGGCCAGTGCTGTTCGTAGAGCACAACGCTTCATGGAAATTACCGGCAGAAAGACAATCGGTGGTGCTTCTACTAAGCTGGGGTTTGATAAATCGAAGGTGACATGTTTCAAATGTAAGCAGAAAGGTCACTTCAAACGAGAATGCAGAAATGCATATGCTGATGAGTCAGAAAACCCTTTCAGAGATGATTATTACAAGAGAGCAATCTATCACCAGAATAAATCCGAGCCACCTAGATTGAAGCAAGTTGAAGACAACAAAGAGAAGTCTAGAGCTCTTGCCGTGATCCATGATGACGGAGGGTATGATTGGAGCGAAATATTGCCTGAGGAAGATGCAGTGGGTTATGCATTCGTGACGAAAATTATTCCTTTTAAAGACATTAGAACTGATGAAGAAAAATGCGTCAACCGAAGAATGAAAGCCCAAACCAGATTGAACAGAATTTATAACACTTACAAAGAAGCTAAAAGAGCAAATAGGTGGGATGCCGACAGAGAATGTTACCTTGATCCTGAAGGAAACATTGCAGTTGACCCAAATTCCATCAGTATTGATGTTCTTACACAACAAGTTACCGAGGAAGAAGAAGCTAGACAAAGAGAATGGTGGGGAGGTGGTGAAAAGAAACAAGTAGAGAAAGATGAAAAAGTCAAAGATCCAGAACAGAAACCAAAGTCAAAGAACGCTGATGATGGGATCATTAACACATCACAAGAGCTAACAGCTGGGAACTTGAGGAAGATGGCTGAAAAAGTTCTTGCAGCAAAAGAACTTGAGGTAGTGTCTAGTTCTGGAACTGAGTCAACAAACAAGGTCAGTTCAAATGATAAAGTTGAATCAGGTAAGAAAGATAAATCTGAAAATGACTGCAAAAATTGCATGAAAGAGTGCAAAGTTTATAGTACAATCACTTACCTCAGTGGTAAGAAGATTGAAGAGTTGACTAGTAAAGTCAAAAGTGTTGAAAATCAAATCTTAGACCGTGACAAAATGCTGAAAGCTTCGAATGATAGATCAAAAGAATTAGCTGATAAAATTGAAAATGATAAAAATGACATTGAAAGAATAAGAAAAGAAAATGAAAAGTTGATTCTTGAAAGTCGTAAAATTTCTGAAAATTATGAGAAGCTAAAGCGAACGGTTAAAGATTCTGATGAAAGAAATAGTAAAACAACGAAGGAAAACCTTCAATTATCAGGGGTTCTGAGGGTAAAAGAAGAGTTAATCAATAAACAACTTGATGAAATTGCAAAATTGAAGCTTCAGTTTGAAGAAGCTAAAATTGAGAATGAACGTATTAATCTAAAACTGAGCAGTTACAACTCTGCAAGCTTTGTTTTGCAACACATTGTTCCAAAACCCATTGGAAAAACCAAAGTTGGCGAAGATGTATACTGTGATGGAACTGGGGTGGGGTTTCATCAAGTCCCTCCACCAGTTCTAAACAATTTTTCAAAGAAGCAGTCAGGGTTGGTTAATGATGATGTTGAATCAAATGAGATAAACCTGCCAGAAACGATTGATGTGACATTTTCTTCATCATCATCCGATGACAGTGTTCAAACTGAAATCATTAAAGGCATGGCTGAAAGTGTCTTGGATAGTGACTCGAATGAAGATGAAGAATGCTTTCTGAACAATTACATTCCGAAACCAAAATCTAAAAACAACTTAAATGAAGAACCGGGTCTTGTGATGTACAAGATGTCTGGATCTGATAAGTTGTTTTCAGACTTTGAATTTCCTCTGGAGAATGTTAATGTGAACAAATTGAAAAATGTTTTCAAATTGGTTGAAATTGATTTGTCTGAAGTGGACGGTTTGAAACAGACAAAAAGACAGATGAATTTTGAGAAAGATAAATCTTACTATAAGAAACCTGTTATTCCACCACGTTTTTCTAACAAATATCAAAATAAATGGTCGGGAGGATATCAGGGTGGTAAAAATTATCAGAAAAGGAATGTTCAGAACAAGAAGTTTGCTGTGAAAAAGGTGTTTGTGAATAGTTCAAGTTCACTTTCTGAAGAGGAATCTGAAATCTTTTTAAAATCAAACAAATAGTTCTTTGAAAAGAAGGCATCACAGCCTCAGTCTGAAGGCTCAAGACGGGTAGTTGACACCCGAACATGCTTCAAATGTAATCAAGTTGGACATATTGCACGAAAGTGTACCAACTTGAAGCCTAAGACTGAAACTGTGAAGAATTCTATCAAGAGAGATGTTGTGAAAGGAAAGGCTCCAATGATTGTTGAGAAAAATGTTTTGAAAAATGAGAAAACCAAGATCAAAACTGAACCTGTTAAGAATTTGGTATCTAAAAATGATAAATTTTACCAACGGGTTGCATCACCTCAACAAACATGGAAGCCAAAAGTTGTTGAAAAGAAAGTTGATTTACCAAAGGTGTCTGAAAATGAAAAAACATTATCTTCTAACAAGAAGAAGTATGTACCCTTGAAGTTTTATGAGAAACAAAAATCAACTTCTGAAAAGAAGTATGTGGTAAAGAAAAATCAACCAACCGCTCAACCTCAAAAGGACGAATTTTTATTATTCAAAGAGGTTGAAGTTGAAACTGCTGAAAGCCTTAAAATGAATGATAAAAACTTTCCGCCACTTTACACCAAAACAACTCACCTTAATTTCAAGTTACCTGAGTCAAAAGAGGCTTGGGTAGCATCAAAATCTCATTAAAATGTTTTTGATATGTGCAGGAGCTTCCAAGATCCATTTCACGTTGGATTATGGATAGTGGAGCTTCTCGGCACATGACAGGAAAGACAGCACTGCTGTATGATGTCAGAAATATCAATGGTGGTTATGTGGGATTTGCTGGTCATGAAGGTGGTAGAATTATTGGTGAAGGAACGTTATCCAACGGGATCGTTACGTTTGAAAGAGTTAACTACATTACAGAGTTGGAGAACAAACTGCTAAGTATCTCGCATATTTGTGACAATAAGTATACTACTCACTTCACAGACAAAGAATGTTTGATTTTGAAGCCTGGATTTATTATCCCTGAAGAATGGATTATAATGCGAGCTCCAAGAGAAAATGACTTATATGTGTTGGATATGTCTATAGCAACTACAACAACAGGTCAAGCACACTGTTTTGTTTCGAGAGCAACAGAGAAAGAATCAAAGTTGTGGCATCGTAAGATGGGGCACATTCATCTTAGAAAAATGAATCATTTGGTGCACAATGATCTAGTTCTTGGAGTTAATATCAAAGGTTTTCATCTGGAAGGGGAGTGCATTAGTTGCATGAAAGGCAAGCAAAAGAAAAAGTCACACCCCACAAAGCAATTCAATTCAGTCTCAAGACCTTTGGAAAGACTTTATATGGATTTATTTGGTCCTGTGAATGTCAAAAGTATCACCGGAGAACTTTACTGTCTTGTGGTTACTGATGATTATTCCAGATTTTCATGGGTGTTATTCTTAAAGTCAAAAGAAGAAACGCTTGACAGATTGAGGGGGTTGTTTAGAAAGATTGAAAATTTGTACCAAAGATGTATCAGAAGAATCAGAAGTGATAATGGTACTGAGTTCAAGAACAACCATATGGAAGAATATTGTGAGGAAAAAGGTATTTTGCATGAGTTCAGTGCTCCGTACACTCCACAACAGAATGGAGTTGCAGAACGTAAAAACAGGACACTGATTGAAACAGCCAGAACAATGCTTGCTGATTCAAAGTTACCGATAAATTTCTAGGCAGAAGCCGTTTCCGCCGCATGCTACACGCTCAACAGAGTTCTCACTGTCAAGAAATTCAACAAAACATGCTTTGAGTTGATCAATAACCGAAAACCAAATCTGAAGTATCTTGAACCGTTCGGGTCGCCTTGTACTGTTCTTGAACCTTTTGGAAAGTTTGGAGAAAAGAGTATTGAAGGAATATTTGTAGGCTATGCCAGTCCTTTACGACGAGTCTTCGTTCCAAGTCTAAAACGGATTATTGAAGCTCAAAATGTTGAATGCCAAGGTCACACAATGCCTCTACAAAATCCTGGCGACTCATGGCATTTCAATTATGATGTTTTGTGGGAGTGCTTCAACATGGAGGAAGAACCAGAATTCTTTGATGAGTTGGATATTCTAAGAGAATATGAAGATGAAAGGTTTCCAGCTGACTCTTATCGAAAACAACAAGCTTCAAATGATGACGAGGCGGGTCCTAGCAATGCTGGAGAACATGACAATGTTGAAAATGATGTTGCTCAAGAAAATCAGACGGTAGAGAATGATAATCAAGAATCTGAAAACAGACCAATCTTCGATCATGATAATTCAGACTCTGAGGGGGAGATAATCCATTTTTCAAATCAAACTATTCCAGTTAGTGAACAAATTGCTGATCAAAACGTCACAAATTTGGAGAGCGAAGTAGATGTTTCAGGCGAGATGATGCCAAGAACGCTTTCTTATCATCCTGAGGAACTGATAATCGGAGAACTGCAATCAGGCGTCCGCACTCGAAGACAGCTTGATCAAGGGCTTACATGTTTTTACACAACAGTTGCTCCTTTACAAACTGAATTCTCATTAAGCTGTTTTATCTCGCAGATAGAACCAAGGACGTACAGAGAGGCGCTTACTGAAGACTCATGGGTAAATGCAATGCAGGAGGAGTTAAGCCAATTCGAGAAGCTTGGCGTATGGAAGTTAGTAGATTTGCCGGATGGTCACAGGAAGATTAATACCAAATGGGTGTTTAAGTGCAAGAGGGATGATCGAGGAGTTATCATTCGAAACAAAGCTCGACTCGTTGTTCAAGGCTTCAGTCAGCAGGAGGGGATATATTTCACCGAAGTATATGCCCCCGTCGCAAGACTTGAAGCTATCAGAATCTTCCTTGCATTTGCATCATGGAAAGGATTTAAAGTCTTTCAGTTAGATGTGAAGTCGGTATTTCTCTATGGCAAGGTGAAAGAGGAGGTTTATGTCGGACAGCCACCGGGCTTCACCGACCCAATTCATAAAGATAAAGTATATCTCCTTGACAAAGCGTTGTACGGCTTACATCAGGCCCCGAGAGCCTGGTATGAGACCTTGTCTCAACATCTGTTAGCCAACCACTTCACTCGAGGAAAGATAGACGCCACTCTTTTCACAAAAGAAGTCGACGGACATCTTCTAATTGTCCAAATTTACGTGGACGACATAATTTTCGGGTCTACAAATGAACAACTCTGCAAAGATTTTGAACAAGTTATGAAGCAGAAGTTTGAAATGTCTTCAATGGGTGAGATGAAGTTCTTCTTGGGACTTCAAGTTGATCAACTTCCCGAGGGAACTTTCATACATCAAACAAAATACGTTCATGATGTTCTGGAGAAATTCGGGATGTCAGGAATGTCACCAATGTCCACCCCATTAGCGACAAATCATGGGATACACCCTGATCTCACCGGAGAGAAGGTAGAAGAAACACTGTATCGCTCCATGATCGGATCGTTAATGTACTTGACGGCATCAAGACCGGATATTATGTACCCAACCTGCCTCGCGGCTCGATTTCAGTCAAATCCTAGAGCTTCGCACATGGTAATTGTGAAAAGGATTCTACGCTACCTGAAAGGAACTCCATCTCTGGGGTTGTGGTATCCAAAAGTTGGCGACTTCATGCTCGAAGGATATTCTGATTCTGATTTCGGATGCTGCAAAGTGAATGCTAAATCAACAACAGCGGGGTGCCAGTTTTTCGGACCTCGATTGGTCACCTGGCAATGCAAGAAGCAGACCTCTGTCGCTTTATCCACTTGTGAAGCTGAATATGTATCTGCTAGCAGCTGCTGTTCTCAGATCTTGTGGATCCAGCAACAGATGCGAGACTACGGTTTGCAATTTCTTAACTCCCCTATCTTTGTTGATAATGAGGCAGCAATTAACATTACAAAAAATCATGTTCATCACGCTAAAACAAAACACATTGAAATTCGTCATCACTTCATCCGAGACTGTTTCGAGAAGAAGTTGATAAGAATAGAAAAAATCCACACCGATGAACAAAAAGCTGACTTACATACCAAAGCATTTGATAAAACTCGCTTTAAATATCTTTTGAAACTTAATGGTATGAAGTTGCTATCGGATGCGGAGGAAATTGTTGGCGTTGATGAAGGTGCCACTGTAGATGATGTTGAGAAACAATCTGCAATGGTTTGTCGAATTTTTACTTGTTTTGGTTTTTAGGGGGAGATAGTAGTTTTATTTTCAGAAAATACAAAAACAATAAAAAATTCGAAAAAGCCAAAAACATTAGAAAATTTCAAAAAACCCAAAAACATGATAAAATTTCAAAAAGAGTTTGTGTAAAAAGGGAAAATGATAGCACACCAGCTAGACAGTTTCAGTACGCTAAAGAAATGGAAAGTTTAAAATGCATTAAACAGTCTCACTAATGATGTGTTGATTGGTTTTTACACATTTAGTAGATTTTGTTCGGGATATAAACATAAAATCTTACTTGCTTATTTCGTGGGGAACACTACTTGGATATATAGGTAACCCCTGAAATCTCGTTTGAAAGGTCTCTTAATCTGATATACTAGGTCTTTATTCTCAATGATGTCTGGGGTATTATTCCGGGACTTCTGCTGAACGGTAGTTCTGACCTAGTCCCTGGATAATACTTTCTGCAATGCTTGAAACATAGCATTAAACCCTCAGCATGCTGAAACAATAAAATTGATAAACGCTGCTGTTGTAAGCAAAAAGATCCTCTAAAGGGGACACACCTTAAAGTCGAAGCCGACATCTCTCTGCGTATACGGAAGTATCGACCTGAGATCCCTCGGCCCTCGCATACCTAATTTATGTACAGATATCATTGTAGTAATACTCACCTGTAAGACTGATTATTGAGATTCTGGATACGAGAGTATATTCAAGAGGTGGGACATACGTATAAGTTTAAGTCTTTAAAACACTTAATTCGTATCCTGAACAGATTGAAATGTGTGTAAGAATTTAAGATGGATCAGTATATCAACAATCGAGGTGAATTGTTTAATGTTTGGCATGAAATCAAGCTTAATGGTACTTGTAACTTGTTGGAAGCTGATATGATTCCCTAACACGCTCACCAAAAGTATGTTTGTAAATAGTTTACAGTTACTGCTTTTATTTTTCTATCTTTTATTTTCTAGTCTTCTTGCTTCATTGATAATTCCAAAAAGATTTTATTTTCTGCTTTATTTTCCGACAAACCAAAGTGGAAAGTTGATCTTCAGATTCAAAAGTGATAGAAGATGCAGGAAGTTTTCTGGAATGGAAAATGAGTTTGGAGCTAATCACAACTAATCTGTAAATGGAATGACAAACACAAGTTCATTAAGTTGATACTTGTAAATTTTCAGAAAAGTTGTTTAAACAGAATTTTTCAAAAGTCAGTATGTTTTGTCTCAGATCAACCAAGGTCATTGAGTTGGACTTGGTCGACAAATTAAGTAACTTGGGTCATTAATTTGAACTAAGTAACTTAAGTGGATTTCCAAAAACTGGCAAATGATGAGAAAAATCAAAGATTTCATTGAAAAAGTTAAAGTGAGCCTCATTCGGATGATCATCCGGACGGGTAGCCATACGCACGGATGGCAATGCGCCCGGATGACCATACGCATCTGATGTTAGTATAAATAGAGGGTCAAAGAGTCAGTCAAAGCTATACGCACGTACGATACTCTTTCTCTCTCACACTTTGACTTTCTGACTTCGAAATTCTTTGCACGGATTCTTGTTCTCGTTGGTTTGCACAACTTAAACAATGGCAAAGGTATGTTTTTCTGATTCAAATCTGCAAAAATTCATTGTTCAATGACTGTTTATCACGTATCTGTTCTTTCGGAGCTTTATATCTTAGATTTAGCCTGTGTTAGTTCGATTTGTCATGAATAAATGATTTGGTTTTGATCGGAATGCTTAGATCTAAAGATTTACCGGATTAATTTGTGTTATAACATGTTAAAATCTGTTAGATCTGATGTTTGAACGGTACATAGTTTCGGCTAGGATTTTGTTAAATTGACCTGTGATTATGATGTTTTAGACATTGTTGAACATAGGGTTTTGATCGTCTTAACATTCTCTGTATGGATCTATGTTCAATTTTAGTTTTTGCCATTAAAATTTTTTTAATCATAAGCTGTTCCTGTGACTTGTACGTGCGCACAGCAATTCGTGGGAAGTAATGTTGTACGCACGTATGGTAGTCCGTAGCTATGTCATGTTGTACGCACGCACAGCAATCCGTGGGAAGTAATGCTGTACGCACGTATGGCAATCCGTGGCAAGGACAGGCTGTACGCACGCATGACTATCCGTGGCAATGACATGTTGTACGCACGGATGACATACCGGAGAAATGATTTGTTGTACGCACGAGTGGCTATACGCGGTGTAGACAAGTTGTCCGCACGGACAACTTATCTGCACGGTCAAGTCATGCGTACGGATAACTTTTCAAGTGTCATATCATGCATCAAGTTCTGATCTTGACAGAATATTTTGAGATCCCAAAGTTTTAAAATGAATAAAATTTCTGCAGGATTGGGATAAAGCTCATAATGTATATTGTTTATTGGATGAAGTGTATACTGAAAACACAGTAGTTCAAGATGTTGCAAAATTTTTGAGGGAAAGTAGAATTTCTAAGGCATTAACTGATAAGACAGTAGCTTATGTATCGCATGTGAAACGATTTTGGAATGCTGCAAGATACGAAGAAAGTGACAAGACCATTTATTCTGCTGTATCTAAGAAAGATGAGTATGGAAGAGATGTAGATTTGGAGATGAAAGTGACAGTTGGTGTTATTAGAAGAGTGTTGAATTTAGGAGACAATGATAGTGACCCAACCATAGTTTCTGAACGTTTAGTAAAAGGATTGTGGTGTAGGATGGGTTTTGCTGGTAGTGTGAATGGAAGAATGCAGAAGATAAGTTTTAGCCATGCTTATAAATTCTTGGCTCATTGTGTGCTTCATGCTTTGTCACATAGAAAAGGTAGATATGATGAAACTCAAGACTACATCATGAATATCATTGCTTGTCTCGTACTGAATAGACCTTACAATATTTCTCAAGTAATCTTTGATCACATGTCTGAGAATGTAAAGGATGGAAGCAAAAGGTTTCTTATGTATCCTAGGTTTGTCCAGATGTTGATAGATGATCAGTTTCAAGGTTTAGAAAAGAGAAGTAGTGACATTTTGGGCCTTTGGCACATGACACCTGACACAATCAGCAGGTTGATCAAAGGTCCAAATCCTGGAGCAAAGAGAATGATCTGTAAAATTTCAAATCCAAGCTATGTAGCTCCAGAGAATGATGCGTAGAGACATGAAGACAGCAATTCTGATAATGAAGATGACCAAATGAGTTTGTTCTACAAGAAAGATACAAGATGGTGGTGTATCAAAGATGGAAAGAGGAAGAGAACTCCAAAGTCGTCCCCTGCAGTTTCTATTCCAAAGAATGTGAAAAAGGGGACTTCTGGAAAACAGAAGCACAAGTTGACAGATGAACCAGTTTTGGAACCATCAACAGTTATTCAAGAAGGTGTTGATTTGTTATCACAATCTCTTCACAGTTTCTTGAAGAAGAATGAGGATGCTGCTCAAGGAGTTAAAGATCAAGAAGGTGTTAAAGATCAAGAATGAGTCGTTCAAGATCTTTCAAGTGATGATGATTCTGAAACCACAATATCAGAATCTGAACTTGATCCACTTACTTTTGGCAAAGGAAAGGTCCAGTTGAAGAAAAGATCTCCAAAGAAAAAGAAAGGATCAGACGAAGAAGACTTAACTTATGATCCTGAAAATCCAAAGAAACAGACCAAGAAAAGAAAAGCTGTTGTAGCAGGACTCATTCCAAGAAGTGTTCGAGCAAGAAAAGAAGTAAGTCAAAGTCAAAAGGAACATAATGGCAAAGATGCTCAACATGTTGATTCTCCACAACCAGAAGAAACAGAAGCAGAAAAGCTGACTAGTCACGATGACTACATTGAAGTTACTGATGCTGGAGTCTTTTACTCACAGTTCCCAAATGTACCAGAAAACATAGAGATTCCAGAATCGTCCTCACGTCCAAGAAATTCAGAAGATTTCTTTAGCAATATGCCACCTGCTTCAGGTGATCCTTTAGAAGATCTGAATTTTGATGATGACCTATTCAACAATGACGCAGTAAGAATTCTTGCAAAGAAGGTCAAAGATCTTGAGAAAGAAAAAGAAAAAGCTGAAAAAGAACGTGATCTGTTAAAAGAGCAAGTGAAAAAGATAATGAAAGCTCATGATCAAATCAGAACGGTGATAATCCAGGATGAACTCGATATGAAGAAGATAAAGGAAGATGGTGAAAGTAACACTAAAGTGATTGAAGCTCTTCTGGCAGAAATTTCTTCACTAAACAAGAATCTCGAAGATGTTAATAAAACACTCAATCAGGTGGTCAGTGATATAAGTGAATCCACTTCAAATGAAATGAAAATAATGAAGTTGGAGATGGAAGCCATGAAAGTTGATAAAGTGATGAAAGATGAACAACTGAAGATGTTATATTCTGTTGTTGAAAATCTTTTGAAGAAGGATGTTCATGCTGCTTATAATGAAATTGAAGTAAAGAAAGTTGAAGAGAGAAGACTTGAAAGAGAACGAAGACTGGCTGAGGATGCTATCCAAAAGAACAAAAGTGTAATTGAAGATGTTCAAGAAGCTGGTGGTTCTTCTTCTCTTCAAGGAGATGCTGAAATGGTTGATGCTGTACATGCTCAAGATCAACATGCTCAAGAACAAGTTGCTCTAGAACAACATGTTCAAGAACAAGCTATACATGATCAAGATTTCATGTTGGTTGGAGAGCCTTCTCAAGTCATTGATCCTGAAGAGATCATTCGTAGAGTTGCAGCTGAACAAAAGAAGAAAAAGTCCAAAGAAGTGATGCTACTTGAATGGAAGACAAATCAGTTTGTTCTTGTTGGTAATGCTTATATTGTGCCACTCAACATAAAAGATGGTCTTTACAGAATGAAAGTTATGAAGAGAAGAAAAGAAGCAAAGAGAGCTCGGGGTGAAGAGGTTAGTGATTCTGATGAAGAACTTCTTGTAGATGATGATGCAGAAGACGATGAAGAAAAAGTTGATGATGATGAGAAAGATGATGAGAATAAGAAAGATGATGATAAGAAGAATGATGACGATGATCAAGGATCGTCAGGATTAATTGTGAAGAATCCTATTGATGAACAAAGGATAGAGGAGTTTCTGAATGATCAGATCAACGAAATAGAAGATGATGATCATCAAGAAACTTCTACTTCTGGAAAGCAACACATGGAACAGGTATTTCTCACAAATCCCACTGTCATTTTCTTACAAGATAAAAGTCAAGAGGTGATTGAGGTTAGTAGAACAAGGGCAGAAATGTTAGAGGAATTGGGTTTACAAGAGGGTAAATTTAAATTCGATATTGAAGATGAGATACCTGAAACTTCTGAAGATGTACTGGAGTCAAGATATGCCTTTGAAGCTGATAATTACAATGATGTAATCGTTGAAGATGCTTCAGATTCATCTGATGATGAAGTTCGTTTTCACTATTCTGGGATTGATGAAACATTTCCTTCATTGTCGGAAATGTTTAAAGATCGAAATGAAGATGAAATTAGAAGGAAGATAGTGGAGAAGGTGTCTGCAGAAGGAATTCCAAACACTATTCCAAGAGAAAATTTGGCAGAAGAAAGAAAGAAATGGTACAAAGTCATGCCAAAAGAGAGAAAGAAACTTCGAGCCCTACAATTCTTTACACACGACAAAGAACTCTCTTGGGGTGATATTCTATCATGGGGATATTTGGAAGATTTGAAAGTTTATGCAATCAGAAGAGAACAGGGAGTACAGTACTTTGAGTTCTTGTCTGATATAAAAACTTTGCCGTGGTGGGATATAGACGAGTTGGTAAAAACAAAGAATATCAAAGAATTCTACCATGGGTTGGATGTTAAACAACATGATCAGAAGTTATGGAATTATGTGAAGCTGCAAGCTGAGAAAAGATATCCTGATTGGCAACCACACTTTCCACGTCGAATTGAAAGAATTTTAGAAAGTGGTGAAAAGGATATTACACTAGATATCAAGCCTCCAAGTTGTTTGAAGAATATGCCTTTAAAGGCAATGGAGCAAGATTTCTATGATGAGTTTGAAAGCTGGTTGTACAATCAATCTACAGCAGAAGCAATAATTTCTTTAAATAACAAGTCCACAGGAGAAGCTAGAAGGATCTGTGTGTTAGATCCTATGTGGCTTGTTAACTGCTCAAAGAAGGATATTGATTGTTTGTTCTACAACAAGATAGTTTACGAAAGACCTGATAGAGAGCAAGCTCTGCAATATCAAAAGGTTGTGGATGTTTGTTACGCAAAAGACATCAACTCTGGAAGATACTGGAAGACTAAATGGAGAGATCTAGAGATTAATGAGTTCTTGAAGGTATACAAGCGTGAACAACGTTCAAAGAAGATTGCTGAAAGAGCTGCTGAACGGGGGAGACGTAATTTGGGAATTGTTCCTCCAACAGATCAGACACCAATAGAATCTGAAGAAAACAAAATTCCAAGGTGGGATCGGAAGCGTGATGGAGATCCTGTCTACAGACATTGGTGGTTAACTGAGGGAAGACAAAAAAGAAAAAGGATGTTGGAAGAAAAAGCACAGAAGAGAAGAGAAAAAGCGCGTGAGCGAAGACGCAACAGAAGGAATTAAAAGACTATGCTGGAAGGAACTGCAGCTACATCCGAGGGGGAGTCTGTTAGTACATTACGTCTGTAGCTTCCGTCAGCATGTAGTCATATTTTGTATTCTATGTTTATGTATATTGTCTGTATGTATGTTTGTAGTTAGCAGGACAACTCAGAAATAGGTTTTGTATGTAAAAGTGTTGTTTGGGAACAAGATCAACTCGTGCGGATGGCAATACGCACGTATGGCAATACGCACGGATGACCTATCCTCACGGATAAGTCATACGCGCGGATGACCATACACACGGGTAGCTCATACGTACGGGTAGCCCATACGCACGGGTTGCCCACCCGCGCGTACAACACTTATTAGCTTTCTGAGTCTGTCTATAAATAGAAGGTCCGGTACTATTTTTGTTAGAACTTTCAGACGCACGGATAGCTTGTATGTTCAACGGAACTTTGTGACTTTCATAATGATTAATAGAACGAACAAAGACAAGCAGTTAAAAGTTGAATTCTCTGTTGTACAAATCTGTGATTCGACTTAGTGGATTCCGCACACTAAGACGAAATCGATTCATCTTGTTCCTACGATCAGATCCTGTATCTACGGGACCAACAGACTCACTGACAAGATGGTGGAGCAAAACAGGCTGCCCAAACGAATCAGTACCACAGCTACTTCTGATGCACCTACCGACAACAAGCAAAAATGGGATGGGAACTCTGGAAAGGGTTCTACTTCAGTTCAGTCTCAGCAGCGAAAGACTGATGACTACCAGAGTCCTGGTCAGCAATCGTCTGGTAATCAAGGACAGGGTGGATACCGAGGGAACCACCCCAAGTGCAACCGGTGCAACAAACATCACAGCGGGCAGTGCAACAAAGGTCGTTGCCTGAGGTGTAACAAGTTTGGTCATGAAGCAAAGGATTGCAGGAGCGCCCGACCAGCAAATAAAAATCGCCAACAACAACAACAAGCTCCACGGAACCACCAGCAACAACAACAACAGGGCAATAAAGGATGCTTTCAGGGTGGCGCTGAAGGCCACTTTAAGAGGAACTGTCCCCAGCTAAACCAGAATCAGAACAACAACCAAAGAAACAGGAACCACAATGGAAACAACAACGGAGGCAACAACGGAGGTAACAATAATGGCAATGGCGCCCAAGGTCGTGTGTTCGTGACTGGCCAGGGTGAGGCAAGGAACGATCCCAACGTTGTGATGGGTAAGTTTCTTCTGGATGACTTTTTTGTTACTGTTTTATTCGATTCGGGTGCCGATACTAGTTATGTGTCCTTAAAAGTTAGCCAAATGCTTAAGCGCACTCCAACACTTCTGAACACCAAACACATGGTAGAACTAGCTAATGGTAAAAGTCTTGAAGCCACAGACGTAGTTAAAGGTTGTAACCTCGTCTTAGCTGGTCAGACTTTCTCTATCGATCTTATTCCTATCACACTGGGTAGTTTCGACGTTGTTATTGGGATGGATTGGCTATCCCATCATCAAGCAGAGATTGTTTGCAAGGAGAAAATCGTCCGCATTCCTTGTTCTGGTGAAGAACCTCTCATGATTCAGGGTGACAAGAGTGGTGCTGTCGTAGGCATTATCTCTTTCCTTAAGGCCCAGAAGTGTTTACGAAAGGGCCACACTACCATTCTGGCGCTCGTTTCTGACACATCAATGGAAGAGAAGAGAATCAAAGATATTCCTGTTGTACGTGACTCTCCCGAGGTATTTCCTGAGGAATTACCTGGTCTTCCGCCTCATCGGCAAGTCGAATTTCAAATCGAGCTAGCTCCTGGAGCAGCGCCCATAGCTCGAGCACCTTATCGTCTAGCTCCATCAGAACTTAAAGAACTATCCACGCAATTACAAGAACTCTTGGAAAAGGGTTTTATACGTCCTAGCTCTTCGCCCTGGGGAGCTCCAGTCTTGTTTGTGAAGAAGAAAGACGGTACCTTCAGAATGTGTATTGACTACCGCGAACTCAACAAGGTGACTGTGAAGAATCGTTATCCTCTTCCACGTATTGACGACTTGTTCGACCAGTTGCAAGGGTCGAGCTATTACTCCAAGATTGATTTGAGATTGGGATACCATCAGCTGAGGGTCCGAGATTAGGACGTCTCCAAAACAGCATTCAGAACTCGTTACGGCCATTACGAGTTTCTGGTTATGCCTTTCGGGCTGACGAATGCACCAGCGGTCTTCATGGATCTCATGAACCGAGTATGCAAACCTTACCTGGATAAGTTCGTTATTGTGTTCATTGACGATATCCTGATCTATTCTAAGAGTTAGGAGGAGCACGAGCAGCATCTATGACTTATGCTGGAACTTCTTCAAAAAGAGCAGTTGTATGCCAAGTTTTCAAAATGTGACTTCTGGCTTCGCGAGGTCCACTTTCTAGGCCATGTGGTAAACAAGGATGGAATTCATATGGATCTATCTAAGGTTGAATCGATCAAGAACTGGCCTGCACCCCGTACATCCACAGAAATCCGCCAATTCTTGGGTTTGGCCGGATATTACAGAAGATTTATCAAAGATTTCTCCAAGATTGCGCAACCTCTCACTTCACCGACTCAGAAGGGTGTCATCTATCGTTGGGGTGATGTACAGGAGTCCGCATTTCAACACCTAAAGGATAGACTTTGTAGCGCGCCTATCCTCTCATTGCCTGAAGGCACAGATGATTTCGTGGTTTATTGCGATGCTTCCATCCAAGGACTTGGTTGCGTACTGATGCAACTTGACAAGGTCATTGCCTACGCATCGTTCTGACTTAAAGTTCACGAAAGGAACTACACTACGCATGACTTGGAGCTGGGAGCAGTTGTTTTCACGCTTAAGATATGGAGACATTACCTGTACGGTACCAAGTGCACCATTTACACCGATCACAGGAGTCTCGAGCATATCTTTAAGCAAAAGGAGTTAAACATGCATCAACGCCGATGGGTTGAACTCTTGAACGATTATGAATGCGCTATCAAATACCATCCAGGCAAGGCCAATGTTGTGGCCGACGCCCTCAGTCGAAAGGATACTATACCTAAGCGTGTACGTGCTTTACAGCTTACCATCCAATCCAACCTCCCCTCTCAGATTCACGATTCTCAGGTCAAAGCATTGAAAGCAGAAAACATCAGGGCTGAGTCCCTACGAGGATCGAGGCAATGGCTGGAACAAAAGGAAGACGGCGCCTACTATGTTAACGGACGCATCTGGGTTCCACTCTATGGAAACTTACGCGAGCTTGTGATGGATGAAGCACACAAGTCTCGTTATTCGGTACACCCTGGTTTGGATAAAATGTACCATGACCTCAAGACTACATATTGGTGGCCTGGCATGAAAGCCCACATAGCAACCTACGTCAGTAACTGCTTGACTTGTGCGAGAGTTAAGACTGAATATCAGAAACCATCAGGCCTACTTCAATAACCAGAGATACCTAAATGGAAATAGGAGCAAATTTCCATGGATTTCGTTACTGGCCTGCACAGATCTCAACGCGGAAACGATACCATTTGGGTGATCGTGGATCGACTGACCAAGTCTGCACATTTTCTGGCCATCAAAGAAACGGATAAGTTTTCTACTCTTGTAGACATTTATCTAAAGGAAGTAGTGTCAAGGCACAGAGTGCCAACCTCTATTATATCTGATCGTGACACGCGCTTTACCTCTGAACTGTGGCAAGCTATGCACAAGTCATTTGGCTCACGTTTAGATATGAGCACCGCTTATCATCCACAGACGGATGGGCAATCTGAACGCACCATCTAAACCCTCGAAGACATGCTTAGGGCATGCGTAATCGACTTCGGCAATGGCTGGGAAAAACACCTCCCGTTAGTGGAGTTTTCATACAACAACAACTACCACACCAGCAACCAAGCCGCTCCATTCGAGGCATTGTACAGACGCAAATTCCGATCACCCCTCTGTTGGGCAGAAGTTGGTGACAGCCAAATCACTGGCCCAGAACTTGTGGTAGATACCACCGAGAGAATTGCTCAGATATGACAGCGAATGCCGGCAGCTCGTGACCGTCAGAAAAGCTATGCAGATAAAGGAAGAAAACCACTCGAGTTCCAGGTTGGAGATCGAGTGCTACTCAAAGTCTCGCCTTGGAAAGGCGTAGTTCGTTTTGGCAAACGAGTTAAACTCAACCCGCGTTATGTCGGACCATTCGAAGTCACCGAGAAAATTGGCAAAGTCGCCTACAGGTTGAATCCACCTGAAGAACTCAGTGGAGTTCACAATGTTTTCCATGTGTCGAATCTGAAGAAGTGTCTGTCAGATGAGACCCTCATAGTTCCTCTCAAGGAACTCACAATCGACGACCAGCTGCGATTCGTCGAGGAACCGGTAGAGATTACGGATCGAGATGTTAAGATCCTCAAGCATACCAGGATACCTCTTGTCCGAGTTCGTTGGAATGCTCGTCGTGGCCCAGAGTATACCTGGGAACGAGAAGACCAAATGAAACTCAAGTATCCCCGGCTGTTTAAGAAAAACGCAACCACTACTGAGGCTGAAGCTACTGCATAATTTCGGGACGAAATTCCAAATCAACGGGGGGATGATGTGACACCCTAGGAAAATCAGGAAAACAACGCAACTTAACTAGCTTCCTCAGTAACCACGCGCTAAATTTCGGGAGGAAATTCTCTTAACAGAGGGAGAATGTGACAACCCTCAAAATTCCATGTGTTCCGTACAATATATTAATGATAATTAAAGTGCTTGACGACTATGTGGAATTACTTAGCTGCTCTCAGATTACTGTGTTATACTTACATGTGTTTGTTGATATACTAGTAATGTGCGTAAAAGTCACTAAATAGTCTGTTGTAATTTCCTAAATGTTAGAAATTAAAAGTGTTACAAAAATATACATAAAAGACACTTTACAGATTAATTAAGCACTTTAACGGAACAGTGTCAAACCGAACAACCGGACTTTACCCGGAGCACAAAAATATTGTCAATGACATTGTTTATCCTTTTCTGAGCTAGTTAGGGTCCCCGAATACCCTAACACCCGTTATAAATTACAACACACATATTCCACTAAATTAAACACCTAACTATTTCCACTAGATCACTTAACTATCAAGTTCAAAATAAACCAAATGCCCCACCCCCATATCCGTTCGGTTTCCCATGTGGGAACACACACCACACATTGTTGATTATTTTAATTACCATGTCTTGCATCTAGAGAACACTATACCTAGAGGATAAAACACTAAATGGGTTTATAAAATAACCTTAAGGTTATGCCATTCATTTTCACAAACACCAACTCACAATTTACTCTCTTTTCCCTTCTTTGATACTCACGGCCGAACCCACACACAACCACCTCACCTTCATTCAAATTTGATCTTATAATTCCATACATACCCAAAGGTGTTACATATCACATAAGGAAGCTCGGTGCTTACGGAATCACAAGGACCTCTCAACATCGCTATTAACCACCTTGTTTTCGCCTTGATTCTTCCCTAGCCTTGAGCTAGTTGTAAGTGATTCTAAACACCCTCTTGATCTTGTTTATGGTGGTTAATAAGTGATCTAATGGCTGAAAATTTGAAACACTAAAGAACATAACAAAAGTCTTGGACAAAAGATGAATAAGTTGGATAAAGAGAAGTTATGTGTGTAAATCATGTGGATCTTGTATTGTTATGATTCTTGGGTGATTATCTGATGTGTTGCTGGTTAATATTGATGTTTGATGTTCTTATGATCACTAATCATGCTAACGGAATCAATCGAACGCGTCTTAGAAGATTAAAGAATAAAAACAGAATCTGTCCAGAACTTAACGAAAAAAGGTATTTTCTGAAGCCTAGATTTACCTTTTATGAAATACGGTTCTAATGGCATCGGAATCATAATTTTTGGACTCCGTTTACTATTTTTAAAGCGTCATTTCGTAACAGCAGCTAGAGCTGCATTTTTCTGCTGAAAATATGCATTTTGTTTTTTGCATAACGTGAGTTCTGTGTAGAGTTAGATCATGAAACTTGTACTGTAGATTACAACTGATGTATTTGTAATTACCCCACTGAAATTTCGTAAATCGGATTTACGATGAATTTTTAATAAAATATTCGTAATGAACTGGACCCCGATATTTTTACACAATAAAACTTGGAACGTTTAAGACCTTCTGTAAAAATTTGGGAATTTTTGGAATAAGTTAACTATTTTATGAAAATGTCCGAAAACAGCCCGGTTTTGAATATTTAAGCTGAAACGACATAAGTCGTAATTTGCGTGTCTAAGTGTCGAGTATGCTATCTGTGAATGATCTAACATGTTATATGTGTTGTGTGCATTATTGTATGTTTGTTTATGAGTGGGAAATGGATGGGAAGTATATATGGGCATAAACAGTTAAAGTAATGCATGCTATGTGATAGATACGTGTAGGAACTTTGTGCTCTATTTGTAAATCACTAAATGACTAACTGGTAAATCATACTAGGACGTGATTGACCGACCTTGACTGTTAGCTATATTTGAGAATCTAACCGAGCAAACCAAGGTGAGTTAACACACTTTCTAAGGCATGGGATTCCCGGTGGTTTGGGAATGGGTTAAAGAATTTAAAACTAAATCTACATATCCTCCTTGGATAGGATATGTACGGCCATCCTCCGTAGATTGGATGCCATTATTAATCCTACGAATTCTCCTGGTGCAGAATACGTACGTTCGTCCTCCTTGGGTAGGACAACAACCTTAAAACTAGCTAGACAAAACTCTATCATGAAGTCCCTTAATTTATATCGACTTAATCACCGAGGCCAATGGCGAGTGGGTCATTAGTTAATAGCGCTATTAGGTTTAACAAACCTCACACCGTGCCAGTTGGACGGGCGTGTACTAATGGACTATGGCAAACTGTCAGTGATGATAGACACTGATGTATGGCACAACTATTGTTCGTAGTAGTCGATATCATACCGTCTAGTAGTTCACACGGGGAAAGCCCCCACTAATTATGGTTATGGATTGGGTAATGAAAAAGGAACTGGTTAAACATACTTTCAACTACGGGGTAACCCCCATGGCAATTAAGCCAACGAAAATCAAACCACATTTTTCAGAAACATCTTAAAACTAAACAACCAAACGTGAACTCACTCAACTTTGTTGTTACATGCCTTACAGGTCGCTAAATGCTTGGAGCTTGCACGAGGAAGGAGTCGTTGCGGTGTACGAACTGTCAAGTTCCGTGCTTAATATTTTAATCCTTATGAACTTATTAAACTTGCGTTTTGAACTTTAACATATGAACTATGGACTTATGCTTTTGGATTTACTTTTATGCTCCCGCTGTTTAAACTAAACATGGTTAACTAGCTTTGGTCACCAATCGTATTGTGGTTGCTCTTATTTACTTAATTACGATGTTTAATATGATTGGTGGCTCGATCCTGGTCACGTCACGCCTCCAAGCGGTGGTACTCCGCATGGTGGATTTTCAGGGTGTGACAAATATACACCATACATATGAAGGGAAATTAGAGATATGAAACGGTTAGAGAAGCGGGTATACTTGATTGATATATATTTATTTTCATACATGTTTCATCCTAACATATATATCCTATGATAATAATTACTCCGTATATATTTTAATCAAAGAATGTTAAGCATAATTCCGTTTTATATTTTAGTCTGGTTGGAGAAGTGATTATATACTCCATATAGGGTAAGAATAGTGTAAAAAGGGCCTAAAGTGTGTGAAGTGTATTATAACACAATATATAATACTATATAACACCATATAAACACTGTATAACAATATGTAACACCATATAATACCATATAACACTATGTAACACTATATATCATTATATAACAAATATAACACTATACATCTATCATAGACATGCTATCAGACAACCTATAGAGTTATATTTCTTATATAATGATATATAGTGTTACATAGTGTTATATGGTATTATATGGTGTTACATATTGTTATACGGTGTTTATATGGTGTTATATAGTATTAGATATAGTGTTATAATACACTTCTCACACTTTGAGCACTTTTTACAGGATCCTCTACCACTCCATATATATATATATATATATATAATATTTTTTCATGACACTCTGTTAACATCAACCAATAATTTATGTTTTAAATATTTTTTAATCATATATTTAATTTATCTTTAATTGAGGTTGATGTTCTTCATGTGAATTGTAAGTTTCTAGATTTGGGTTTGTTTTTCTTAAGTGGTTTTTCTTTATCTGTGTTTTGATTAAACTATTTTCACATTATACAAAAAGCGTATAACGCGGAATACAAAACGTCAAAACCTACAAATAACTTAATTAAGCCCTCGTTGGGAAGCGAGGGAAAGACACATCTCGTGTATTGACACTAATGACATTCTTAATCAACATCCCTTCATAACGCGCGGGTTAGTGTCAAGTCATGATGTTGAAAAGGTTATTTTGCCTTTTTAATCTAACTTAATACTTCTGTAGATCATACTAATTCAACATGTTGACTTCATAATGGTGACATACAACTCAGGTGTAGGTTACGAAACCAGGTTCGGTTAATGTGGAAAAGCTTATGAGCATGCATATTTGTTTCACCGTAAGACACTGTCTATTGTTCCATCAGATTTATAGGTGACAATTCCGAATCCTTTATTTGTGAATGGATCAATTTAGGTTGTATTTTTATGTCAAACCAGAACATATTTTGTTTAGCTAAAATGGATTCAATGAGTCAAAAAGGGTGAAAGTCGACCAAACGCTTAAAACATAAAACCAATTAAGTCGTTTTATTAAAAATATTTTTTATCATAATGTTGTTTTCATAATCATTTTTAACTCAAGTATTTATATAAAAAAAGTGTCTGTGGGTTAACCAGATCTGGCCTTTTTTTGACTTTGTCTGTTTCAGCCTAAACTCATTACTTTAAACGTTGAACGTGCCATCAATTTCAGACTTCATATTTGAAATTCGGTTTATTCTATATTTAGGGCCGACCCAAGGAATTCATATACCATGTTCGAGCTCGAAAAAACGTGCCCTTAGGTCTTAATGAAATAAAAAATTTAAACTAGTTTTTCATACAACTTTGAACCGTTGATAAAAATATAGCATTCGATAAACATTGCAATTAGCAAAATATAAAATATAATATTCGAATGAATGACATACCATAAAAACTAATAAGCTAATAGATAACCAATGATTCGTGAAGCCCTCCTTGCATTCTTGATAGCAAATTGGTGAATCAACTCTTCGTAGTTTATATCATCTATTACTTCGTTCTCGATAGCTATCATCGCCAACCCACTAAGTCTTTCTTGGGACATTGAAGATCGTATGTAAGATTTCAAAAACTTCAATCTACCTTTTGGTGCCCCATTTCTAAACACTTTACAACAAAAAAGAAGACATCTTATCTAGGTCTTTCGAATATACTAGCCATTCTCTATCACACTTCTCCAAGTTTGATAATGTTCTTGTATTTAGTTGCCGAAAATCGTCTATTAAATTTATCATATGGACCAAATTCAATACTAGTATCTCTTTTAGGACCTTTCGCGACCAATAGTTTAATCTCGTCCGCAATTAGTCCTTCCCACCTTCTTGGATCAAATATATCAACATGCTCTGTTTGTTGTTGCTCTTCAACTTGTTGTTGTTCTTGTTGCTTTTCAACAGCTTCTTCTTCTTGCTCGTCATCTACTTCCACACATTCTTGCTCTTGTTCTACTTCCTCATGTTCCCATTCTACTTCAACGTGCTCTTGTGGTGTTTCCACATCAACAATAGACAGATTAGGCGCCAAAAGTTTTTGTATAGCACCCCTTTGTGACTTCAACAATTCTTCAATTCGTTTCCTCTTTTGACGTTTTTGCCATCCGGATGCTTGTTTAGGGGCCATTAACGCCTAAATAATCGACAAAGTTTGTATCAAATTAAGTTAACACCTAAATAATGTTCGACAACAAAAATATCCTAAAATCATAAATCAACTAATCATAGAAATCGCAAATCATAAGTTCACTGTGAATCCTAAATCATAAGTTCACTATGAATTTATAACAACTCTCCTAAATATCCTTAAAACATCCCTATACGTCTTAAAATACACCCCGTATACGATAAGTGGACCCGAAATACCTTTAAATTAACAAAATTAAATAAAAACAAGAAACAGGGGTGCTCGCGGGCTGCGACCCCCTTGGCTACATCAGTCGCAGGGCACGACAACCTGACACCAGGCACAACCCGGTGATGCCACGTGTCCTGTTATGCGTTCAACCAACACCCGTGACTAGCCAAGGCTAAAGCCTACCCTACCCTACCTTGCTCGCGGGCCGCGAAGGCCAAGGAAAACTCTCTTGCAGGCTGTGAGAGAGTGCTCGATATGATCTATAAATTGGGTCGTTGGCATTCAGTTTCAATTCGTTCATCAAACAACTTTCTCTCTCAATCTCTGATAGCAATAATAATACTTGGGTATTATACCCACTAAATAGCGAGGCTTTGCCTCGATATAAGTATTATAACCCCCTTTTACGTATTAGTTACGCTGCCCAATTGATCTAGTGCTCCGTAACGCATGTCGAGGCTTTGCCTGACTCAGTCGTTAGAGTTCTGTCTCGGGGAGGGTATAGCTAATGTAAAATTGGGTTATTATACTAACGTGTGCATTGTTTAATTTAATAGATTATAACCAGGAAGTCAGAAGGAAATACCTAAATTAGCAATGTGAGTTAATCCTCTTTTTGTAAACTATTTTTGTGAGTAATCCTTCTTTTTATAAATTGTTTTTACAAAACCTCAATTGTTTTACATAATAATTAACAATGATTGAGTATTTGTAATTCTACAATTATCATTGGTATGTTGGGGTTTTGTATACATAACTTGTTACTACACTGTGAGTAGTAGCATGACCACAAGTCAGGATTGACAGTACCACATGTGGTAATTAAAGTAGATGTAAATGAATGTAATTGCGGGTTGCCCTCAATGCTGTAAAATGATAAAAATTGTTTTGATTAAACTGGGATTCACTCATTAGTATTCTCCAATGACAAAAATGTTTTAAGTGCATCTCAGGTAACAAAATGTGAAAGTCAAATAGAGGCCAGCTGGAAAGCACTGAAGGCTTGGAAAAGTGGCTATAAAAGTTACATAAATAAAGAAAAAGTTTTATTTCAATAAATTAGGGTTTATCCCTACAAACATATTATGAATGGAAACTTGGGTTTTACCCATGTGTTTACTATTTATAAAATGAGGAGTTTTACTCTGATAAAATATATTTCCTAACTACGGTCCTGATATAAATTCTGCTGCCAAAATTAAATAAACACTGATACCACCGAATGTGTGAGCTCGCGGCCACCTGCCTTCCAGGGTAGGGGTCGGGGGTTGCGACAGAAGGTGGTATCAAAGCTACAGCCACTGATTTCAGCCACATAAGTGTTATGCTAACATCAAAATTGTCAATTCTGTTAGGAAATAATCTATGTGACTATGTGCATACGTGTATATTAGTGTTTTGTGTTATTTGACAATCTGTTAGTTTACAGTATGAGTGATCAAGGACCATCTGACGCCTATCGTCACCTCTCTAATTCTCCTAGAGATGAAGGAACTTCCTCCCAGCCTACTCCTTCGGGGTATTCAGCTGACACCGAAGAGGGGATATTAATCTTTAAAGCGCAATCCAAAGAACCATTCCCTACGAAAAAGAGAGGATGGTTCAGTCGGGGAGCACATGAGTGTAGGAAACGAATGAGGAAATTACAACAACAAATGGCTTTAGCAGCAGCAAATAGGGAGATGAACGCCCAGACCCAAGATATAATGAATAGGCGATTCGCCAACTTTCACATACTAGCTACTACTGCCGGAGACCCAAACCTAGAACAAATCATTGCACCACAACCACTACCATTGTTTCCCACTCAGCCAATGGAAATAGAACCCAACTAAGAAGAACCGATTCCCATATTAGCTTTTAACCCTGATGAGATACCCAGAGTCCCAGCACCCAATCCCCTAGCATATGATCCATGGAATGAAGACCATAGGGATTATGGAGAACTTTACCCATAAGAGGAACCCAAACCAAACCCGATAGCACCATACCCCAATCTTGACCCTCTAGATCCATATTAGGATGCCGATCAGTATGTTTGGGAAATACTAGAAAACCCATACCCATATGGAGAACCCTTACCACAGTACCCTGACACAGTACCCGCACTACAACCACCCATGAGTGATGAGAATGTTCAGGAACTCCGCCTATACGGTGAGGAGTTGATAGATGAAGGAGAGAGGATGAAAGAGATAGGAGAAAAGCTCGTGTGGAAATACGACGAGTGGGAAATGCAGTTTAACACGTAGTAATAATAATATATATATATAAACGTGTGTAGAAAAGAAAATCAACCAAAATAGATAACCTAATACCTACTGATGCATAACTAGTAGTATGTTTTAAATTCCATTTACAGCTTGTAATAGATGAATATATATATATATATATATATATATATATATATATATATATATATATATATATATATATATATATATATAATAGAGTAAATGTCGCAATGCACGACGATTTTGACCAATGTGTTTGTTTGTGAAATTGTTGGTATTAAAATCTTATTCTGTGATATTAATACCTGATAATTGTTTGTAAATCCAGATGGACATTGAAGAAAATCAGGAAAACCAGAATAATGACAACCAAATAAATAACAGTACCATTCAACACACAGTAACCCAAGGAATTAGAGATGCTATGCCATATATCATCCAAACTGTTAAAGAAGCGAAAAATAATAAAAGTAATAGTGGAAGTAAGCGACCACCTACTGAACCCAGTCACAGCGTAAACAATGGACCAATACTTCAATTGCCTATTCCAAAAAGAAGGAGAACCATGTCTTATGGTTGTTCTTACAAAGAATTCTGGTCCTGCAAACCAATAGAATTCTCTGGCAATGAAGGAGCCATTGCAGCTCGACGCTAGTTTGAAAAGACAGAGGTTGTCTTAAAAATAAGCAAGTGCGCAGAGGAAGATAAAGTCATGTTTGCTTCCAATCTTTTTATGAATGCCGCCTTAGAATGGTGGAATACTATTCTCCAGTCTAGGGGAAGTGACAGAGTCTATAATATGGAAAGGACTGAGTTTAAGATCATGGTCGAAAGGAAATTATGTGCTCCCAATGAAAAAGAACAAATTGGTAAAAAGTTCTTAAACCTTAGAATGACTGGAATAGACTATAAAGGTTACACTACCATATTCTTTGAATATGCTACAATAGTGCCAACCCTAGCCTCACCAGAACTAGTACTAATCTCCCGTTACATCTGGGGATTAATTAGTGAGATTAGACATGTAGTCAAGGCAGCTAGATCACAAACCATAGAAGATGCTGTAGAACTAGCAAATACCTTGACTGATGAATTGGTACGTACACAAGAAGAGAACCAGAGAAAGAACCTAGTTTAGAAACATACCCAAGAATTTCGTTATGGAAATAACTATCACGGGAAAAGTATAGGATCTACCTCTGCACCTTACTGTAAGTCCTGCAAGAAGAGACATTCAGGAAGATGTTCCACATCCTGCAACTTCTTCAAAATACCTAGACACAAGGAAGAAGACTGCAGGAAGAAGCCCAACAATGGAGTATGCTTCAATTATGGAGAAAAGGGGCATATTAAACTGAATTGTCCGAAACTAGCGCCAGTCATGAACAATAAGACTACTAAGAATGCTAGAGCATTTGTTCTGACAGCTGAAGAAGCCAAGATGATTCCGGATGTGATTGCCGGTATGTTTTTAGTTAATGATGTTTTTGCTAAAGTATTATTTGACTCTGGTGCGAACCAAAGTTTTATTAATACTTCATTTTGCAAAATTCTTAATCAACCATTAACTAAGCTTTAACAAGAATGTCTAGTAGAGACGGCAAATGGAGAATCCATTAAGATCACTGAAATCTTGCAGGGAGCAAGAATAGAAATTCTAAACCATAATTTTATTAGTAATCTTTACCCAATGAATCTAGCTGGATTTGATATTGTATTAGGAATGGATTGGGTAATAACCAATAGAGCCAGTATTTTATGTGATCAAAAGTCAATACAAGAAAATTCACCAAAAGGTGAAAAGATCCCAATTAAAGTCGATAAGCCAACTAGATCTACAAAATTAATCGTTGTGATGAAAACCGCAAGTTATGCAAGAAAAGGACCACTAGTGTATATGATTTCCATAATCATTAACACTAAAGGAAAAGAATTGAAAGATATTCCTGTAGTATCTCAATTCTCATATATTTTTCCTGAAGGGCTACCCGGACTACCTCCAGATAGGGAAGTTGAATTCAGAATTCACCTACTACCAGGAACAGCACCGATTGCCAAGACACCTTACCGTTTGGCACCAGCAGAGATGCAAGAACTGAAGAAACAATTGGACGAACTGCTAGAGAAAGATTTCATACAACCAAGTTCATCACCTTGGGGAGCACCAATCTTGTTTGTCAAGAAGAAGGACATATCAATGCATATGTGCATTGATTATCGAAAATTAAACAAGGTCACAATTAAAAATCAGTACCCATTACCGAGAATCAATGATCTATTTGATCAATTGCAAAGAGCTCGATTCTTTTGTAAGATCGATTTACGCTCAGGATATCATCAACTGAAAGTATAGGAAGTGGACATTCCTAAAACTGCCTTCAGAACAAGGTATGTTCATTATGAATTTACCGTCATGCCATATGGTCTAACCAATGCCCTAGCCGCATTATTGGACAAGATGAATAGAATATGTAAGCCATATCTGGATAAATTCATAATTGTCTTTATAGATGATATCCTTATTTACTCTAAAAGTAAAGATGAACATGCAGCGCATCTGCATGCACTTCTTACATTAATGAGAAAAGAAAAGCTTTATGTTAAATTTTCAAAATGTGAATTTTGGTTACAAGAAGTACAATTTCTTGGACATTTTGTTAATCATGAAGGAATTCATGTGGATCCCACAAAGATCGAGGCAATTACTAAATGGAAAGTCCCTGAATCACCAATGGAGGAGAGAAGTTTTCTTGGACTGGCGGGTTATTATAGACGATTTATTTGGGATTTCTCTAGAATAGCCATTCCTTTGACAAAATTGACTTATAAATCAGTTAAGTTTGAATGGGGACCAAAACAAGAAGAAGCCTTTAGAATCCTTAAGCAAAGATTAACCAACGCACCCATACTAGCATTACCAAAAGGAACTGAAGACTTTGTAGGTTATTTTGACGCTACTAAGTTAGGTTATGGATGTGTGTTGATGCAACGTCAAAAGGTTATAACCTATGCCTCTAGACAACTTAAGAATCATGAAGAGAATTATACAACCCATGATCTAGAGTTAGGAGCCATAATTTTTTCCCTTAAAATTTGGAGACACTATCTTTACGGTAGTAAGTTAACCATTTTCACCAATCATAAGAGTTTAAGATATGTTTTTGGGCAAAAGGAGTTAAATATGAGACAGAGACGCTGGATGGAAATTCTTAGTGATTATGATTGTAGTATCCATTATCATGCAGGAAAGGCTAACGTAGTAGCTGATGCTTTAAGCCGAAAGTATCATGATAAGCCCAGAAGAACACGTTCTTTCAAATTAAATTTGCAGGTAGATTTAAACGAGCAAATTAGAGAAGTACAGAATCAGTAATCAAGGACGATACTGAGAAATTAAAGGGAATGATTAAGGAATTAGAACAGGGAACAAATGGAATTTGGAGATTCCATAAGAAAAGAATTCGGATACCCTAACAAGGAAACCTACGCCACCAAATTTTAGAAGAAGCCCATAAGTCTAAGTATACGATACATCCCGGTAGCGATAAAATGTATCAAGATTTAAGAAAGAATTTATGCTGGATAGGAATGAAAAAGGATATAGCAGCCTATGTAACCAAGTGTTTAACCTGTTCACAAGTTAAAGCTGAACATCAGAAACCCTCAGGTTTATTGCAGCAATTAGAAATGCCTGTATGGAAATGGGAATTGATAACAATGGACTTTGTTACCAAATTACCCAAGATAAGAAATGGTAATGATACAATCTGGGTAATTGTAGATAGATTAACCAAGTCTGCTCATTTCCTACCGATGAAGGAAACTTTCAGTATGGAACAATTAGCCAAGTTATATGTATATGAAATAGTTTCATTACATGGAATTCCTTTATCTATTGTTTCTGATAGAGATAGCCGTTTAACTTCTCATCTTTGGACTAGTTTCCAAAAAGCAATGGGAACCAAGTTAAATCTAAGTACAACTTATCATCCTCAAACGGATGGACAAAGTGAAAAAACAATTCAGACAACGGAAGATATACTTAGAGTTTGTGTAATTGATTTCGGAGGAAATTGGGACGATCATTTACCATTAATAGAATTTTCTTACAATAATAGCTATCATACCAGTATCAATGCTGCACCATTCGAAGCACTTTATGGACGAAAGTGCCAAACTCCAGTTTGTTGGGTAGAAATTGGAGAAAAGCAATTGTCTAGACCAAAGATAGTACAAGAAACAACGGATAAGATCATTCAAGTCAAGGAAAGACTAAAAGCAGCACACAATCGCCAAAAGAGTTATACTGATAACAGGCGAAAACCTTTGGAATTTCAAGTAGGAGACAAAGTATTATTAAAAGTTTATCCCTGGAAAGGAGTAGCTAGATTCATCAAAAGGGGAAAGCTAAGCCCCAGGTATGTTAGACCCTTTGAGATTATTAGAAGGTTAAGACCCGTAGCTTATCTGCTACAATTGCCAGAATAAATGGCAGGAATACATAATGTATTCCATGTATGTAATCTAAAGAAATGCTTAGCAGATGAAAAGTTAGTGGTAACTCTTAAGGACATAGAGGTAAATGAGAAACTTAAGTTTGTAGAGAACGCACTCCATATTGAAAACAGAAAGATCAAGAATCTCAAACACAAGAGATTAGTTCTAGTCAAAGTGAATTGGGATTCCAAGAGATGACCAGAATACGCTTGGGAGCTCGAATCAGAGATGCAGAGGAAATATTCACACTTGTTCTAGTAGACCGTGAGGATGAGTTCTTAAACATGGTGGGGAGGATATAACAACTCTCCTAAATATCCTTAAAACATCCCTATACGTCCTAAAATACACCCCGTATAGGATAAGTGGTCCCGAAATACCTTTAATTTAACAAAATTAAATAAAAACAAGAAATAGGGGGCGCTCGCAGGCCACGACCCCCTTGGCTACCTCAGTCATGGGGCCCAAGAGCCTGACACCAGGCATAACCCGGTGATACCACGTGTCCTGTTACGCGTTCAACCTACACCCGTGACTGGCCAATGCTAAAGCCTACCGTACCTTGCTCGCGGGCCGCAAAGGTCAAGGAAAACTTTCTCGCGGGCCGTGAGAGAGTGCACGATCAGATCTATAAATAGGGTTCGTTGGCATTCAGTTTCAATTCGTTCATAAAACAACTTTCTCTCTCAATCTCTGATAGCTATAATAATACTCGGATATTATACCCACTAAATAGCGAAGCTTTGCCTCGATGTAAGTATTATAACCCCTGGTTATGTATTAGTTATGTTGCCCGATTGATCTAGTGCTTCGTAACGCATGTCGAGGCTCTGCCTGACTCAGTCGTTGGAGTTCTGTCTCGGGGAGGGTATAGCTAATGTAAAATTGGGTTATTATACTAACGCGTGTGCATTGTTTAATTTAATAGATTATAACCAGGAAGTCACAAGGAAATACCTAAATTAGAAAAGTGAGTTAATCCTCTTTTTGTAAACCCTTTTTGTGAGTAATCCTTTTTTTATATACTCTTTTTACAAAACCTCAATTGTTTTACATTATAATTAACAATGATTTAGTTTTTGTAATTCTACAATTATCGTTGGTATGTTGGGGTTTTGTATGCACAACTTGTTACTACACTATGAGTATTAGCATGATCACAAGTCAGGATTGACAGTACCGTGGGTGGCAATTAAAGTTGATGTAAACAAATGTAATTACGGGTTGCCCTCAATGCAGTAAAATGATTAAACTTGTTTTGATTAAACTAGGATTCACTCACCAGTATTTTCCACTGACAAAAATGTTTTAAATGTGTTTCAGGTAACAAAATGTGAAAGCCAAATAGAAGCCAGCTGGAGAGCACTAAATGCTTGGAAAAGTGGCTCAAAAAGTTACCTAAATAAAGAAGTTTTATTTCAATAAATTAGGGTTTATCCCTACAAATATATTATGAATGGAAACTTGGGTTTTACCCATTTTTTTTATTTATAAAATGAGGTGTTTTACTCTGTTAAAATATGTTTCCTAACTAAGGTCCTGATGTAAATTCTGCTCCCAAAATTAAATAAACAGCGATACAACCGAATGTGCGAGCTCACTGCCGTCGGCCTTCCTGGGCAGGGGTCGGAGGTTGTGACAGAATTCGACCAAAAAACATAACATAACAACTGAATTTGATAATTTGATGATTACCTGAACACAAGAACTGATCCGTGATCAAACTGTGGCTGATGAGATTAATGGCTGTGAAATCGACGGCCTGTGAACTGTGTGGGCTGATGAAGTCAAAGGCCTGTGAAATCAAAGGCCAGTGAAATCAAACAAAAACTGTAGAATGATGATGGAATCGCTCTCAGATCTCTCCTATACTGCGAGTGACGTTCCAATACCCAGGTAGTTGCCGCTCAATGGACTTCTAATTTCTTTATTTTTATTAGTTTTTAGAATTATTTGGGTATTGGGCTCACTAACATAATGGGATAACTAATTTAAACAATATGATTTTTTAAGTGGGCCTATGTTAATATTTGTTTGGCTATACCCTATTAATTTTTTTTACATATATAATATCAGATTTTTTTTAAATTACGTGCCTTATGAAATCACGGGTCCTGGCGGTGGTCCTCCCCACCCACCTTCAGGGCCGGCCCTATCTATATTACATTTTGATTTTGTTAACGGGTTAGAAGAATCAAGTTACATATACAAGGAATAAGAGCTTGTTTGTCATTTTTGGATCACAAACTGTTTTTTTTTTTTTTTTTGGTACTAGTTCATATTGTAGCTTGCATTTTGTAACATGTTAACATTGCAAACTGGTTTTTTTTTTGCAAGCAACTATTTATAAATGTGTCAAATTGCATCCACTGTATATATATATATATATATATATGTAACACCCCAACCGCGTAAAAACAACCCGTGCCGGAATCGCCGGGGAGTCACCATTTGACTAACCAAACGACATGACAATAAGGTATAACCTCAGAGAGTTATTCCCTATATTACTATGGTCATACAAATGGGCTTGGTCGGATCCTAAGATTTACCCAACGGGTCAGATTCGAAAGTCAAAGCAGAAGTTAAACCGCTCGACTTTCGACTAAGGAATAAGCACTAAATTAGAAATGGCGTGCTAAACATGTTAGAACATGTCTAATAATGTTATAAAACTGATTTGGTGTCAAAACCTTAATTTTTAATACCCGAAAACTCTTTCATCGTAAAATGCATTTTTTGCATTTTTTACATTTATTTCATAAAAGTTTGACTCGTCATTTCACCTAATATATGTGATGACCAGAGGGTGTAATCACGAGGGATTAACACCTTCATTATTACGATCACGTAACAAAATTCTATTTGAACTTTGACTTGACCAAAAAGGTCATAAGCAAAAGTCAAAACAAAAGTCAATTTGCTTGACTTTTGGCTAATAACTAGCTAAGAAAATCAAATAGATTAGGAGAAACACTTACTAGTGTTTGAAGGGAGATTGAACTCAGAAAAAGAGGCTCTAAATGGCTAGAGCAAGCTCCTAGAGAGATTTAAGAAGTGAAGAGAAATGGTGTTAATGAAAATGAAGAACAAAGGACCTATTTATACTAATATTTGATTCATGGGAGCTTCAAAAGTGTGTTATGACGAAGCTTAGTGTCCTAACATGTGTCAAGATCAGGTTAGAAGTGGCAAATTACATGCTAGGTGTCAAATATTGATGATAGGTGTTAGTTCATATGTCTGTAGCTTCCGTCAGCATTGAGTATTATTTTGTACTGTGTATGTCTTTTGTATGTATGTATGTAATTGTATGTATGTGTGTATAATGACAACTCAAGGAATGGTGTGTTAATGTAAAAGTGTATCCAACGGACGACAAGATGTCATCCGATCGGATGACCATCCGATCGGGTGACACTTAACCTCCCTGAGTTTGTCTATAAATAGCAAGCTAGGACTTGTCATTTAGAACTTTTTGCTGATCTTGTAAGGAACCTCTGCCAGTCTGAGATTCTACCGGTGCTACTGTACTTTCATAATCATTCTAATAGAAATCAGACGAGTTTAAACGTTGTAGCATTATGATGGCTTGTCTTTTGAAGTTTTCGTTGTAGCATTATGAAAACTTAGTAGTATCTCTACCTTTCAGGTCGATCGATCAAACAACCGTCCGATTGGGCGACAGTCCGATTGGTTGGACACTTTAGTGAGAACAAGTTCACAGTAGTTGTCACTTGATCGGGCGGTAGTCCGATCGGTTGGCAACCCATGTGCATTGAACATGTTGAAAATTGTTTAAGTATTGAAGTTTCAAAACACTACATGGTCGGATGGTCGGTCGATCGGGTGGCAACCCGATCGGGCGGCAATCCGTTCGGTGTTCAAAACTCCTTGAAGTTGGAATTAAAAGTTAGATGTGGGGCCAAGGTGCAAGCTAATCTGGTGGCAACCCGGTCGGGTGACAATCCGATTGGACAATAGTCTGATCGGGCGACACTCCAATCTGGTCAGCCTGATCGTCTTCTTCCTTGGTCATTTTGATTGTTTGTCATTTTATCGAGATGATTTGATAACGTATTAGACAACAGAAACCTCGTCACGACTTAGTAACCTGATCGGACAGGAATCACCCAAATCTGACCAGTTAACTGTTCAAAACGGTGGTCCATGTTTCACCCGAAATCGGAAATATAGTGGATAGAATCCAGATCTTGAACCAACACAACCACAGGAATAAGTAGAAGATCAGAACAAGTTCCGATTCTATCGGTTTTGAGTGCATTGAGTGTAAAAGAGTTGAAAGAAAGTTAGAACCCATCTTTCAATCCTTTTTCACCCTGATTATGTTCAGATCTATGCAAGATCTTCATTTATTTGTGTGGAAATCATTCAGATCTAAGTTGTTCTTGGTGGATTGAAGCCAAAACATGAGGTTCATAAGAACACCATGATGACATCATCCTAGAACACCTCAAATCTAGTGATTCCACAGTTAAAAGTTAAGATTCAAAAGATAGAAAGGTATAGGAGTGTGTGTAGATTAAGAAAGTATAAGATTTATGTTGAATACTTACAAGAATCGCGAGAAATCTAAAGAAAAGTGGGGAAGAATGCTGGTCAGACGAGAGATGCCAAAAATGGTAAGTTTGATGTTGACAGGGGGAATTTATAGGCTTACCATAAAAGGAAAGGGGGAGGAGAGGGCTGGTCGATCGGGTGGTAACCCGACCGGGTGACTGCTCGATCGAGTGGCACCTCGATTGGGTGGCACCCGATCGGGTGGCAGCTTGTTGGTGCATCTAATGTCTGTTAACTTCATCTTAATAGAGTCTTATGTCTAGATAGGATAAACGAGCACACAACAGGATAGAAATTAGGGTTAGTATGTGTGAAAGTGGGTAATTCCGCTTGAAAGTGTCAGTGACCAGTTCAAGCGAAATTAGCAACTCTGTAAATAGGTGTGTGCTGAGTTCATTTGAAATGGAATTAGGTCACGGTTTCTGAGTCGAGGTGCTGCCGAATTGTTATCATAATTGTAAAAAGCTCAGAATCAATCAATAAGAAGATAATTAGAAAGGAACAAGCTGTTTTACATCAATTACATTGATTCCGCCTTTGTTTTTTATGTTGAACTCTTCATATAAACTCGTTAGGGTCACACGATGATCCAACAAGTGGTATCAGAGCTCAGGACGAGGAGTTCATACCAATTCAGCTTGATTTCATCGGATTCTCACACTTCTACTCCTTCTTTTCTGATTTAAACAAAATTTGACGGTTGAAATGGCTTAAAACTCACACATATCAAGCGAAACATAGTTTTAACTAATCCGTGAAAGTATTGGACCTTAATTCGAATAAATTTTGATAAAAACTTGTAATTTCGCTTGAACAACTGATCGAATTGCTAATGTCATCATAATTCCGCTTGAACTTGCACGTGTGATTTCAAACGAAATTAGCTATTCTGGTTAATTCCGTTTGAAACTGTTGTTGATTTCATACGGAATCACATATTCCGTTTGAAAAGTTCTGTCTTATTCCGCTTGAGGTATAATTTCGTTTGAAACTAATTTCGCTTCAAAACCTGATTCCGTTTGAAACTGCCACTGGTTTCAAACGAAATTAGCTAATTCCGCTTCAAACATGATTTTGTTTGAGTGGATATCTCGTTTGAAAAGCAATTCCACTTTAAAAATACATTTCGCTTGAAATAATTCCGTTTGAATCTGTCTTTATCAAAAGTCAAAATTTTTCTAAGTGTTTCTTAATTGTTTTAGATACTTGAAGATGGATGAGTTCATGAATCCGTTCTATGATGTTTCTGCCTTTGCTGGAAATGGTGGAGATGATATTTCAAACGACACGTCAAACAACACAAATGAGAATGCTCCTAGTGCGAGAAAGACTCTTTCGGATGCATTAAGTGTTGAGAGTGCTAATGGGACGTACAACAAACCTCCCAAGTTGATAGCGATAGAAGATTACAATAAATGGGTGAAAAAGTTTGAAGAATGTCTCAAAGAATTTGCATATCCAAGTTGGAAGATGTTGAAGAATGGTTTTGTTATGGGAAGATTAGATTTTGAGAATTTGACAGAAAATGACGAAATAGACAGATATGTTGCTGAACAGAAGCGCATTACCTTAATTCATCAGTCTGTGAGAGACGACATCATAGCATTGATTGAATACACAAATTCAACAGATCTTTGGGAGAAATTAAGAGTTAAATGTGTGGGTAGTGCAGAAATAGTCAAAAACAAAAAGAAATTGTTAAGAAAAGGGTTTGATCTTTTTGGCTGTTTGAAAAATGAGTTTGTTTCTAAGATGATTGAAAGATTCGAACATCTGAAAATGGAACTGGGGAGACATGGAATCATTTATTCTCGAGAAGAACTTGTTAATAAGCTTTTGACTCATTGCTGGATGACAATGACTGGCAATACTTTGTATTGATGCTGAAGAATACTATCGAGTCGGAGAAACTGACGGTTGATTTGTTGATTAAAAGACTAGAAAGCCATGAACTGGAGATCAAGAAATCTTTCAAAGTCAATCATTCTTCATATCAACAGAATGTTGGTTTATATTACAGAGGAGATGGAATTCCAAAGAATGTGTCTCCTAAAACAGCTGAAGGAATTCCAAGGAATTCCAAAGAGGAGATGGAATTCCAAGGAATTCCAAAGAATGTGTCTCCTAAAACAGCTGAAGGTTCTTACAAGTCAAATCAAGAAAGTCCGAGCAGTGGTTTTCATAGTGGTTCATCATCAACAACTCCAAGCCAATCTGTTCCGAAGAATCTATTCCAGTGTAATATTGCTGTGGATCTGAAAATGCATAAAACTTCAGTGAGAAATCAGCAAAACAACAAATGGTGTTTTTAGCGTCTGTTCTAGAGTCGTACGAGAGCCTGGTTGCGGGTAAGATTGGAAACACAAATCTCACCAAGGAGGATTATGACCAGATCGACCTAGAAGAGATGGAGTTGATCGACATCAGGTGGTGTATGGCTAGTGCGGTTAGACGAGCCCAAAGGTTCATGGAGATTACGGGCAGACATTTAATTGGCGGACCTTCCACCAAATTAGGGTTTGATAAATTAAAGGTCACGTGCTTCAGATGCAAACAAAAGGGACATTTTAAACGCGAATGTCGAAACGCACCTGGTGATGATACTGCAAATCCGTTCAAAGAGGATTATTACAAGAGAGCTATCTACCATCAAAACAAATCTAAACCTCCCAGAATGAAGCAGCTTGAAGATAACCCTAAAGAAAAATCACGAGCTCTTGCTATTATTCATGATGACCAGGGATACGATTGGAGTGATGTGTTACCAGAGGAGGATGCAGTAGGCTATGCGTTTGTCGTAAAACATGTTCCTTTCAGAGATAGCAGAAATGAAAAAGAGAAATACATCAACAGGAAGGCGAAAGCTGTAGACAGGATGGTTAGAATGTCTCGTATATACAATGAAGCAAAGAGAGCAAAAAGATGGGATACTGATAGAGAATGTTACCTATATCCCGATGGTAACATAGCTGTTGATTCAAAGACCATTGATCTTGAAACAGTCATCAAACAAGTTGCTGAAGAAGAAGAATCCTTACAGAGAGAGTAGTGGGGAGGAGGTGAAACTGAAAAAGTTGAAGAAAAAGAGAAAGAAAAGGAGAAAGATCAGCAGTCAAAGAAAATTGATAATGGGATTATTGATACGACACAAGAGTTTACCGCTGAGAATTTGAAGAAAATGGCTGACAAAGTGTTGAAAGAATTAGAGGTAGTTTCTGGTTCTGGCACTGAGTCCAAAAACAAGATCAGTCAGAATGATTCTATCAATGAGTCAGGTAAGAAAGATAAAACTGAGAGTGACTGAAAAAATTGCATGAAAAACTGCAAGGTTTGTAGTACAATTACTTACCACAGTGGTAAAAAGATTGAAGATCTGACAAAAAGAGTCAGAGATATCGAGGATCAGATCTTAAACCGTGATAAAATGTTAAAAGCTTCAAATGGTCACATAAAAGAACTAACTGAGAAAATTGAAAATGATAAAATTGAAGTAGAGAGAGTTAGGAAAGAAAACGAAAAGTTGGTTCATGAAAATCGTCAACTTTCAGAAAGTTTTGAGAAGCTAAAACGAACGGTGAATGATTCTGATGAAAGAAACGGTAAGACATGTACAGAAAATGTGCAATTAAATGGAGTTCTTAGGGTTAAAGAAGAGTTAATCAACCAACAACTGGATGAAATTGCTAAGTTGAAGCTTCAGTTTCAAGAAGCTAAAATTGAAAATGAATGCATCCAGTTGAAACTGGACAGTTACAGCTCCGCAAGTTTTGTTCTTCAACATATTGTTCCTAAACCGATTGGAAAGAACAAAGCAGGCGAAGATGTATATGCTGATGGAACCGGGGTGGGGTATCATTAGGTTCCACCACCTGTTCTAAACAATTATTCAAAGAAAATTTCAGGGTTGGTTAATAATGAAAATGAAGTGAAACTTCCAGACACAATCGATGTCACATTCACTTCATCATCCGATGAAGGAAGTGTTCAATCTGAAGTTGTTAAAAGTGTGGTTGAAAGTGTTTTGAAATCTGATAGTGACACTACTAAGGATGATGAATTCTTTTTAGACAAATATATTCCAAAATCAAAGTCCAAAAACAACTTAAGGGAAGAAACACATCTTGTGATGTACAAGATGGCAGGATCGGATAAGTTGTATTCGGATCTTGATTTTCCTTTAGAGAATGTGAATGTAGGGAAACTAAGAAATGTGTTCAAGTTGATTGAGATTGATGTTTCTGAAATTGAGGGTATGAGAAATGCGAAGAGGCAATTGAATTTTGAAAATGATAAAGCTTAATACAAAAAACCTGTTGTACCGCCATGTTTTTATAACAACAATCATAACAAATGGTCGGGTAGTTATCAGGGTGGTAAGAAATATTAGAGAAAGAATTTTCAAAACAAGAAATTTGCTGAGAAAAAGGTGTTTGTAAAAAGCTCGAGTTCTCATTCCGAGCAAGAATCTGAGATTTTTTCAAAGTCTAATGAAGAATTCTTTGAAAAGAGGGCCTCACAATTTCAGTCTGAAGGCACAAGTCGGGTAGTTGATACTCGTACATGGTTCAAGTGCAACAAAGTTGGACATATTGCACGAAAGTGTACCAACTTTAAGCCTAAGTCTGAAGCTGTTGAGAGTCAAAAGAAGAAGGTTGATGCAAAAGGCAAAGCTACAATGGTTATTGAGAAAATTTTGAAAAATGAGAATACAAAAGTCAAAATTGAACATGTTAAGAAGTTGGAAACTAAAAATAACAATTTTTACAAACGGGTTGCTTCATCTCAACAAACATGGAAGCCAAAAAGTTCTCCAAAACCAAAGGTTTCAGAGTCAGAAAAACAATCGTCTTCTACTACTCCGGTAAAGATGGATGTTCCTTTGGATTACTATGAAAAACTTGAAAAACAAGAGTCTATCACTTCTGAGAAGAAAAATGTTTCAAAGAAAGACCAATCAACTGGTGAACCTTCTAAAATTGATTTCTTTTTATACAAAAAGGTTGAGATTGGATCTGAGGAAAGCTTAAAGATGAATGACAAGAATTTTCCGCCACTTTACACTGTTAAATCTCACGTCAAAGTCAACCTACCTAAGTCAAAAGAGGCTTGGGTAACATCAAAATCTCACTAAGTGTTTGTGATATGTGCAGGAGCTTCCAAGATCCGTTTCACATTGGATTATGGATAGTGGAGCTTCTCGGCACATGACGTGGAAGAAGACCCTATTGTATGATGTTCAAGGGTTTAATGGAGGATATGTGGGATTCGCAGGCAATCAGGGTGGTCGAATAATTGGTGAAGGAACTTTATCCAATGGCATTGTAAAGTTTGAAAGAGTAAACTACATCGCCGAGCTTGAAAACAATCTTCTGAGCATCTCTCAGATTTGTGATCGCATGTATACAACGCACTTTACAGACAAAGAATGTTTGATCTTGAAACCAGGATTTGTTGTTCCCGAAGAGTGGATTATCATGATGGCACCTAGAGTCAATGATCTGTACGTATTGGACATGAGTGTTGCAACTACAACCACGGGTCAGGCTCACTGTTTTGTGTCAAGAGCGACGGAAAAAGAGTCAAACTTATGGCATCGAAAGATGGCCCATATTCACCTGAGGAAAATGAATCACCTGGTGCATAACGACTTAGTAACTGGTGTTCATATGAAAGGTTTTCATCTGGAAGGAGAGTGCATTAGTTGCGTCAAAGGCAAGCAAAAGAAGAAATCACATCCTAAAAAGAAAGTCAACTCAGTCTCAAGACCATTAGAGAGAATTCATATGGATCTTTTTGGTCCAGTGAATGTCAAAAGTATAACCGGTGATCTCTACTGTCTAGTAGTAACAGATGATTACTCGAGATTTTCATGGGTTTCTTTTCTGAAGACCAAGGATGAGACATTTGAAAGCTTGATGGCGTTGTTCAGAAAAATCAAAAACTTGTACCAAACCCGAATCAGAAGAATCAGGTGTGATAACGGTACAGAGTTCAAGAACAACATGATGGAAGAATGTTGTGATGAGAGAGGTGTATTGCAAGAATTTAGTGCTCCTTACACTCCGCAGCAAAATGGAGTAGCAGAAAGAAAGAATAGGACACTAATTGAAACGGCTAGGACGATGCTTGCTGATTCAAAGCTACCAGTTAATTTTTGGGCAGAAGCAATATCAGCCGCTTGCTATACACTCAACCGGGTTCTCACAGTAAAGAAATTCAACAAGAAATGTTTCGAGTTGATCTACAACCGCAAACCGAATCTGAAGTATTTAGAACTGTTTGGGTCTCCCTGCACAGTTCTAGAGCCTTTTGGAAAGTTTGGTGCAAAGAGCACTGAAGGAATTTTCATGGGTTACTCAAGTCCATTAAAACGAGTCTTTGTTCCAAGCTTGAAGCGGATCATCGAAGCACAGCATGTTGAGTGTCAGGGGTATACCATGCCGCCTCAGAATCCCGGTGAACTCATGGCGTTTTAATTACGATACTTTATGGGATTCGTTTGACATTGAAGAAGAACCAGATTTCTTTGACGACTTGGATATTTTTAGAGAGTATGAAGAATCGCAGGAAAGATTCCCAGCAGAAACTTTCAGTCGTCAAAGACAAGCTTCGAATGATGATGAAGCAGGTCCTAGTAATGCTGGTGAACATCATGATATTCAACAATCTCTTGACAATCAGACGGAAGTCAATGAAAATCAAGAATCTGATAATGGGCCTGTATTTGATCATGGTGATTCAGATATTGAGGGGGAGCAGATCCATATTTCATGTCAAATAGTTCTAGTCAGTGAACAAGGTGCAAATCAAAATGTCACAAATTTGGAAGGCGAGGTAGATGTTCCAGGCGAGGTGATGCCGAGAACTCTTTCATACCATCCAGAGGAGTTGATCATTGGAGAATTACAATCAGGCGTTCGCACTAGACGTCAAATTGACCAAGGCCTTACTTGTTTTTATTCTACAGTTGCTCCTTTACAAACTGAGTTTTCACTTAGTTGTTTTATTTCGCAGATCGAACCGCGAACATATAAAGAGGCGCTAACTGAAGATTCTTGGGTCAATGTTATGCAAGAAGAGTTGAGTCAGTTTGAAAAGTTAGGTGTGTGGAAGTTAGTAGACTTGCCTGATGGTCAAAGGAAGATAAACACCAAGTGGGTATTCAAGTGCAAAAGGGATGATAGAGGGGTTATTATTCGTAACAAAGCTCGACTCGTAGTTCAGGGTTTCAGTCAGCAGGAGGGGATAGATTTCACTGAAGCGTATGCTCCGGTTGCTAGACTTGAAGCGATCATAATTTTCCTAGCATTTGCATCTTGGAAAAATTTTAAAGTATATCAGCTAGATGTTAAATCGGCGTTTCTCTAAGGGAAGGTAAAAGAGGAGGTATATGTCGGACAACCACCGGGCTTCACCGACCCAATCCACAAAGACAAGGTTTATTTGCTGGATAAAGCGCTGTATGGTTTACACCAGGCCCCGAGAGCTTGGTACGAGACATTGTCTCAACACCTGCTAGCCAACAGCTTCATCCGAGGAAAAGTGGAGGCCACTCTCTTCACCAAAGAGGTCGACGGTCATCTTCTGTTAGTTCAAATATACGTGGACGACATCATATTTGGGTCAACAAATGAAAATCTGTGCAAAGATTTTGAAAGAGTTATGAAGCAGAAATTTGAAATGTCATCGATGGGTGAGATGAAATTCTTTTTGGGACTGCAGGTTGATCAACTACCCAAAGGAATTTTCATACATCAAACGAAGTACGTTCATGATATCTTGGAGAAATTTGGGATGTCAGGATCTACTCCAGCTTCCACCCCATTAGCAACAAATCATGGGATAAACCCTGATCTCACAGGAGAGAAGGTAGATGAAACGATATATCGTTCCATGATCGGATCGCTGATGTACTTGATAGCTTCAAGACCCGATATTATGTATCCAACCTTCCTCGCAGCAAGATTTCAATCTAACCCGAGAGCTTCGCATATGATGATTGTGAAACGGATATTACGCTACCTGAAAGGAACTCCATCACTAGGGTTGTGGTATCCAAGAGAAGGCGATTTTACGCTCGAAGGGTATTCCGAATCCGATTTCGGATGCTGCAAAGTTAACGCTAAATCAACAACAGCGGGGTGCCAGTTTTTCGGATCACGATTGGTCACCTGGCAAAGCAAAAAGCAAACCTCTGTGGCTTTATCCACATGTGAAGCGGAGTATGTATCTGCTAGCAGTTGCTGTTATCAGATCTTGTGGATCCAGCAACAGATGTGCGACTACGGTATGCAATTTCTTAACACCCCTATCTTTGTTGATAATGAGGCAGCGATAAACATTACTAAAAATCATGTTCATCACGCTAAAACGAAACATATTGAAATTCGTCATCACTTCATCCGAGATTGTTTCGAGAAGAAGTTGATACAAATTGAGAAAATCCACACTGACGAACAAAAAGTTGATTTACATACCAAAGCGTTTGATAAAACTCATTTTCAATACTTGTTAAAATTAAACGGTATGAAGCTTTTATCAGTGTTGGAAGAGATTATTGGCGTTGATGAAGGAGACATTATAGATGATGTTGAGAAGCAATCTGTAATGGTTTGACGATTTTTTACCTGTTTTGGTATTTAGGGGGAGTAGGGTAATATTTTCAGAAAATACGAAAACAGTAAAAAATTCAAAAATCCAAAAACATGAGATATTTTTTTTAAATTCAAAAACAATAGAAAATCTAAAAAAGAGCTTGTGTAAAAAGCGAAAATGATAGTACATCGGCTTGACAGTTACGGTACGCAAAAATATGTAAAGTTTAAAAGTCTTAAACAGTCTCGCTGATGATATGCCGATAGGTTTTTACACATTTAGTAGGTTTGTTCGGGATATAAACCTAAATCTTTACTTACTTATTTCGTGGGGAACACCACTTGGATATATAGGTAACCCCTGAAATCTGGTTTGAAAGATCCCTCTTTCTGAGATACTAGGTCTTTATACTCAGTGATATCTGGGGTATTATCCCGGGACTTCTGATTTTGCGAAAGCAATGGCCTAGTCCCCGGAGAATACTTTACTGCTTACTTGAAATATAGCACCCCCCTCAACATAAAAAATGATGAAACATTGAAAAATGCTAATCATGTGCTGTTGTAAAAAAGATCCTCTAAAGGGGACACACCTAAAGTCAAACCGTTATCTCTCTGCTGAACGGAAGTTCTGACCTGAGCTCTCACGGTCTCGCAATTTAACCCCTTACAGATATCATCTGTGGTATACTCACCTGTAAGACTGAATATTGGGATCTGGATATGGGAGTATATTCAAGAGGTGGGACACATGAATGAGTCTAAGTTCCTAAAGCACTAAACCCGTATCCTGGACAGATTGAGATGTGTGTGAGAATTTAAGTGGATCAGTATATCGACAATCTAAGCGAATTGTTTAATTCTGAGTATGAAATCAAAGCTTAATGGTACTTGTGACTTGTCGAATAGCTGATATGATTCCCTAACATGCTCACCAAAAATATATTTGTAAATAGTTTACATTTACTGCATTTTATTTCTGTATTTCATTTCTAGTATAGAAACTTTATTAAAATCCAAAAATATTTTACACTTCTGCTTTATTTTCCGACAAACCAAAGTGGAAAGCTGATCTTCAGATTCGAATTGAAGCAGATGCAGGAAGTTTCTGAGCTGGATGATGAGTTGTGAGCTTAACATGATAAGTTTGTGAAAGTTGAAAAGTTAAAGCAAGTTCATTAATTTGAAACTTGTAAATTTTTAGAAAATTTTTTGAAAAAGTTGAACATATGTCGGTGTGAATTATCTCAGATCAACCAAGGTCATTAAGTTGGACTTGGTAGACTAATTGGGTAATCAGGGTCATTAATTTGGACCTGAAAACTTAAGTGGATTTCTAATTTTGACAAAACAAACAAATGAGATTGAATGGTAAGTTTGGAATTGAAACTGTTATTGTCATATATCTTATATTTAGGTAGAGATTGTGCAGGTAACAGGTATGAGTTTATGAAAGCAACTAAGCAAAATCCTAGCCTACTGATAGGGGGAGTCTGAAGATTTAAAGTCAGATGCAGTTCCTGGATCTACATTCAAGGGGGAGCTTGAAGGTTATTAAAGATTCAGATTTTGTGATTCATGCTAGCTGTTCATTAAAGATAGAAGATTGAAGGATGCTTTAAAATGTCAAAACAATTTGGAAAGAGACAAAGACTAAAGACTCGACACTGAAGACTTCGTCAACATCCAAGGGGGAGTCTGTTGGTGCATCTAATGTCTGTTAACTTCGTCTTAATCGAGTCTTATGTCTAGATAGGATAAACGAGCACATAACAGGATAGAAATTAGGGTTAGTATGTGTGAAAGTGGGTAATTCCGCTTGAAATGGGCATCGACATGTTCAAGCGAAATTAGCAACTCTATAAATAGGTGTGTGCTGAGTTCATTTGAAACGGAATTAGGTCACGGTTTCTGAGTCGAGGTGCTGCCGAATTGTTAACAGAATTGTAAAAAGCTCAGAATCAATCAATAAGAAGATAATTAGAAAGGAACAAGCTGTTTTACATTAATTACATTGATTCCGCCTTTGTTTTTGATGTTAAACTCTTCATATTGACTCGTTAAGGTCACACGACGATCCAACATAGCTCAATCGGCAGGCCACTTGATTAGTGGGCACGGCGCGACGAGTTTTGCTGTTTCGATTGCGATTGCGAGCGTTGTGATGCGGTAGAGTTTCCTAGTCAAACTACTTTTAATCCCAACTACTATATCAACATACAAGCATCCTTATTTGACATTCGTTTAGCGTTTGCGATTCGATTGCGATTGAATTTCGATTGCGTTTTGATTAATCACCACAACAACATAAATAACATGCACAAGTAACACATAAGGCACACACACACATATAACCATATTCAGAACGCGTAATTCAAGCTGCGAGTGCGGTTGCGATAAGCGATAAATCGATTAAACATGCGATAAATAGCAATTACTATGCGATTATTAGCAATTACTCTACATAATACAACTAAAGCGATAATAAAATAGACTAATTATAAGTCAAAGAAGTCAAAACTGGAATTGAGCAAGGAGTGATAGATCATAATTAGCAATTTTGTCTCCCTTTGACTTAAATCTTGACTTTGACTTTGACTTTCGAAACACGGGGTGTTACAGCCTCCCCTAGTTGAGGGAATTTCGTCCCGAAATTAGGCCGAAGTCGTAACATACAACTGCGGGTACTTCGCCTTCATGTCGCTTTCGAGTTCCCAAGTGAACTCTGCGCCTTGTTTTCCTTCCCATCGGACTTTCACAATAGGAATGCGCGAGCGCCTGAGCTGCTTGGTTTGGCGATCCATGATTTCGACAGGCTTCTCCACGAAGTGTAGTGTTTCGTTTACTTGGAGGTCATCTAGAGGTACAATTAAATCATGCTCAGCCATGCACTTTCGGAGGTTCGACACATGGAAAGTCAGGTGGACATTACTAAGTTCCTCCGGTAGTTCGAGTCTGTAGGAGACTTTTCTGATCCTTTCCAGAATCTTAAAAGGTCCAACATATCAAGGCGCTAGTTTCCTTTTCTTGCCGAATCTGACCACACCCTTCCAAGGTGATACCTTTAGGAGTACGTAGTCGCCAACGTCAAATTCAAGGGGCTTGCATCGTCTATCGGCATAACTTTTCTGTCGACTCCGAGCTTTCAACAAATTGTCTCAAATTTGGAGGACTTTGTCAGTCGTTTCTTGTAATAGCTCAGGACCGGTTAATTGCTAGTGCCCGATCTTGTGCCATACAATAGGCGATCGACATTTTCTTCCGTATAAAGCCTCGAATGGTGCCATTTGAATGCTGGAATGATAATTGTTGTTATACGAGAATTTGACTAACGGTAGGTAAGCATCCCAATTACCACCGAAATCTATGACACACGAACGGAGCATGTCTTCAAGGGTACGAATCGTTCTCTAAGTCTGACCGTCGGTTTGGGGATGAAACGCGGTACTTAGATTAAGCGTTGTACCGAGAGCCGCTTGAAATGTTTCCCACATACGCGAGGTAAACCGAGCATCACGGTTAGAGATGATGTCGTGAGGCATCCCATTTCGATAAATGATTTCATCGGTGTAGATTCGGGCTAATCGTTCTACCTTGTAGTCTTCTCGCATTGGCAGAAAATGAGCAGATTTAGTCAAACGGTCAACGACAACCCAGATGCTGTCGTGATTTGATGGCGTATGCGGAAGTTTCGTTATAAAATCCATAGCTATACTTTCCCACTTCCACATAGGGATCGGGGGTTGTTCAAGTAAGCCAGAGGGTCTTTGGTGTTCAGCCTTGACCTTCGAGTAAGTCAGGCACTTTCCAACGTAGAGAGCGATATCACTCTTCATGCCCGGCCACCAGTACTTGTAGCGAAGGTCCTGGTACATTTTATCCGCACCGGGATGAATAGAAAACCAAGACTTGTGGGCTTCGTCCATCAAAATCTGTCGTAAATTGGTCCGCTTAGGGATCCAAATTCGGTCCAGAAAGTGGAATATCCCATTTTACTTATTCACAAGCTGGGCTCCATCGTGGTAGATTATTTCCTTCTTTAGAGTGCTTTCATTAAAACATGCATGCTGAGCTTCGCGGATGAGGGTTTCGAGATCATATTGGGCTTGGGTATTACGAATGCTGAGCAGATAATTCCGTCTACTGAGAGCGTCGGCAACGACATTTGCTTTGCCAAGATGATAACGAATCTCACAGTCGTAATCGTTAAGAAGTTCTACCCATCGGTGTTGACGCACATTAAGTTCCTTCTGGTCAAAGATATGTTGTAGGCTCCTATGATCGGTGAAGATCGTACACTTGGTACCATACAGGTAGTGTCGCCAAATCTTTAATGCAAAAAAACTGTGCCTAGCTCGAGATCATGGGTTGTATAGTTCTTCTCGTGGATTTTGAGCCTGACGAGATGCGTAAGCAATGACCTTGTCCTGTTGCATGAGGACACAACCAAGACCAAGGTTCTAGGCATCACAATAGACAATAAAGTCGTCGTTTCCATCGGGTAAAGCGAGTACGGGAGCATTGCAGAGCATATGCGTGAGGGTTTGGAAAGCAGACTCTTATTCAGTTCCCCAAACAAAAGGCTTGTCTTTATGCGTGAGAGTGGTAAGCGGCACAATGATTTTAGAGAACCCTTCGATAAATCGTTGATAATAGCCCGCTAGTCCGAGAAAAGAACGAACTTCAGACGGGTTCTTAGGTGTAATCCAACCCTTAACTGCTTCAATCTTCGCGGGATCGACATATTTACCATGACTATTGACAATGTGACCAATAAATTGAACCTCCTCCTGCCAGAATTCACACTTGGATAACTTGGCATAGAGTTGATTTCCCTGGAGTAGCTCGAGAACCAAACGTAGATTTTGCACGTGTTCGGCTTTCGACTTGGAATAGATCAAGACATCGTCGATGAACACGATAACAAAACGGTCGAGATAAGGTTTACACACGCGATTCATCAGATCCATGAAAACCGCAGGTGCATTGGTTAAACCAAAAGGCATAACAACGAATTCATAATGGCTATAACGAGTTCGAAAGGCAGTTTTGGGAATATCCTCCCCTTGTATGCGTAACTGGTGGTAGCCTGAGCGTAGATCGATCTTCGAGAAACAAGTAGCACCTTGTAGTTGGTCAAACAAATCATCGATGCGAGGCAGGGGATAGCGATTATTGATAGTCAACTTATTCAATTCCCGATCGTCGATGCACATCCTGAACGACCCATCCTTCTTTTTGACGAAAAGGACTGGCGCGCCCTATGCAGAGGTGCTCGGGCGGATGTAGCCTTTATCAAGTAGTTCCTGGAGCTGACTCGAGAGTTCACGCATTTCGGATGGAGCGAGTCGGTAAGGAGCTTTGGCAACAGGGTTTGGTCCAGGAATGAGGTCGATACGAAAGTCGATATCATGACTTGGTGGTAGTCTGGGAAGATCATCAGGGAACACATTAGGAAATTCACGAACCACAGGAACATCCTTCACTTCTGTCTTTCCTTTCTTTTCCTTCTCTGATACTACTATGTTAGCCAAGAAAGCTCTGTATTCCTTGCGGAGATAATTGCTAGCTTGGACACACGACATGAGTTTGAGACCTTTCGAAGCAGTTTCACCATAAACACACAATAAATCACCATTCGCGAGCGAGAATCGAATCATCTTATCGAAGCTCACAACTTCAGCATGGTTTTCGCGAAGAAAGTCCAAGCCTACTATGACGTCAAAACTTCCGAGTTGCATTAGAATGAGGTCGATTGGGAAGATGTGATTGTTGAGCTCAAGAGTACAATCACGGAGAATAGAATTGACGGCGACAGTTCCTCCGGTGGTGACTTCAACATCGAACGTCAGGGGGAGATGGGAGCGCTTACGACTAAGGAGCTTCTCGAATTCAAACGACACAAAGCAGTTATCAGCTCCAGTATCAAACAAACAAGAAGCATAAATACCATTCACAAGGAACGTACCATTGACCACGTTGTTGTCCGCCTGGGCTTGGCACACATTGATGATGAAAGTTCTGGCATAGGCGGCTTGTTGCTGTTGCTGTTGAGGCTGCTGTTGCTGCTGAGGCTGCTGCTGCTGGGGCTCTTGTTTCACAACCCTGTTTGGGCACATGTTCGCGAAGTGGTTGGGGTCACCACACGTGAAGCAGACTCTGGCGTTGATCGTGGGTGCCTGAGCCGCTTGTTGGCCTTGATTAGCTGGAAGCAGAGCTTGAAGCGCAGTAGCTTGGGCTGGTGCTTGTCGGGAACCAGTACGGCAATTGGCAGTGAAGTGGCCGTACATATTGCAATGCACGCAGAATCTGCAGGCAATACCCACCGGATGGTGATAAGTACATGTTGGGCAAGCAGGGTGGGGACCAATGTATGCACGCTTTGCAGGCGGTGCATAGATAACTGGAGATGATCGATGCTGAGATTGCTGCTGAGCCGGTAAGGCTTGAAGTGGAGCAACAGTGGTAGTGACAACACAGTTCTTGTTGCTGGAGCTGCTGTTGTTGTTCTTTTTCTTGTGGCGTGAGGACTTTGATGATTGAACGGCGGCGGTTTCAGCGGTTGGTGCAGCGGTGACTTGATGCAGGTTCTTCGAACTTTTATCCCAAAAACCAGCTTTTACTCGCTTGTCGTTGATTTCAGCGGCAAGCAAGTAAGTTTCTTCGATTGTTGCTGGCTTTGCGGCATGCACAAAATCTGCAACACAGTCTAGCATAGCTCGAATGTACTTCTTGGTTGTATTGTCGGTTGTCTTCACTTGATCGGGACAGATGATACTGAGGTGCTCAAAGCGAGCAGTCAGAGCTGCGTTCTCTCCATCCTTCTGCTTGATATGCCAGAATTCGTCCTCCAGCTTTTGGTGTTCATGGGGAGGGCAGAATTCATACATGATAATGGCCTTCAGCTCTTCCCACGTCAGCTTATAGGTTGCGTCATTTCCGCGTTTGTTTCTCTCAGCCGTCCACCAGTCTAGTGCACGGGACTGTAAGACGCCGGTAGCATTTAGAGTACGGAGATTTTCAGGACATCCACTCTGGCGCAGAGTGACTTCGACGGAATCAAACCATTGAAACATATCCGTTGGGCCATCTTCGCCAGTAAATTCCTTTGGACCACAAGCTTTGAACTGCTTGAAGCGGAAAGCAATCTTGGGAGTAGCTCTAGGAGCTTCGGTTCTGGATTCTTCGGAAGATTTGCTCACATTCTCGTGTATTTCACTCACAATCTAAGGTACAACCTTTGCTACTTGCTTAGGGACGATAGCAGCAAGGCGTTTGTCTCTCTGTTCTTGTCGAGTGATTCGTGGGTGACGAGGTCCAGATGAGGGTCCAGTTGACATTGTCTGCAACAGACATCGTATTGGGTCTCAGACATAGTATAATCGGATCTCACCTCACACGTCTAATACTACTAAAGCTTAGGATCACGATCATGTAAACACGTATGCACATAACCACAGATTCACATAAGCATAGAACCACATAAGCACGTAAGGCACAGAAGAACAAAAGCACAAAGCACATAAACACAAAAGTACAGAAGCACATAAAGAAGTCAGAATACAGAAACCTATCATTCAAAGTCCGCGAGTGTTCGAGAATAGCGATCGCGATTAACATATCGAGTAGTATAGTATAAGCATATAACATAGCATAAGGTCGTCCATAACTTGGCGATTTGTCAGCATTTTGAGGTAGAAGCACAAGGCGAATCGCGTGTGTCGATTGAAGCGAATTGTCACACCCCGACCATGTTAAAACAACAAACCGTGGTGGAAACATCGGGGATTGTTGTAACAGAATCACCGTTTCACAACCATGGTAATTCAAAAGTTTCGTTTTATTGATTTATCAAGTAATTTACATTGTCTTAAAACCAAACAAACAACTTAAACATCGTCTACTATCGTTTTTATGTCACTAAGGCCACGTCCAAATCCTAAGTGAACATGCTCCCTGGAAATCATCACGCAATATCACCTGAAACATGTGTAAAAATAAAGTCAGCAAAGAAATGCTGGCGAGCACATAAGTTTTATAAGAGTATTGGAATCATGGCTCGTATATATATATATTGAAATACCTCGAAAACCTTGTTTTGAAAGTATATAATATTGCAACATGATTAACCAACTCAAATCAAGATGGCTATAATTTATAAAATCTCGTAGCCATGATTCTTAACTCAAAGACTTTTGTTTTAGTAAACCAATTCGTAAAACGTCTCGTTAAAAACTCATTAATAAAACTCGTATGGATTATATCATTTCGTAAACTTCGTTGTGTGATATCATTTCAAATCATTTCCCAAGTGAACTAAATAATGACATGAAATGTAATATGATAAAAGCACTTATATATAAGATGTACCAGCGGCGTATCTACCATGCTTCTATCATGTTACACCCATCCCATTATCTAATCACAACCCAAACCAATCGTTCGTTCGAATCGTTTTATCTCCTTTAAGTCGTTCCAAATCGTTTTAACTCGTCCCAAAATTGTATTCGTTTTAATTGTGAAACTACTTATGGTCGTCTCGCTAATAACATTCAAACCTTCTTGACTCGACTACCTCGTCTATCTTATTAACAAACCACCAAAGGGTAAGTTAACAATCATCAAATTCAGTCGTTACCTACATAACCCCCACACATAACCATGGTTGTAGTCTGATAACGGGATTTGTCAGATCCTATGGTACCATAACCTAATACTGGTCAGCTTGATCAATGGTAATGAATGTCATTTGTTATGTAACTACAACCAAAAAGTTCGTTCACTTTATCGAAATCGTTATTAGTTTAATATAAACCATCTTAATCGTTTTTGAAAACATCGTTGATATATCGAAATCGTTTTAATACATATGAATCACCCCAAAATGATTGAAAATAGTAAAATAGGGGAACTATGTACTCACATTGAATAGAAAGGTATCCTTGATCTAAAGAACTTAGCGAAGCTCAGACAAACCAAGGAAATTCAAGTGGTACCTAGTAATTGGATTACTAGTAAATAAATCGACACCTAAATCAGAAGATCGGACAGAACGAGGTCTTGTAAACCAAATGAGTGTTGGAACTCATGTGATATGGTTTAACAAAGCCTACATTCTAAATCGGAACCTAACCTAAGTGCTTTCGACCCGTTATGACCATCGTTCGCGTAAAAGCGCATTCAAGACGTGTAACTAGTCCTATGACAAGTATTATATGCCTAAACACGTTTAATTTAGTTGCATAATCAGTTAAGTGACAAATGTTTAGGTTACATATGCTTAAAATCCAATTATGCATAAAAAGGGATTTTGGTCATTTACCTAAGGCATATAAATTACCTATCACACAACTACTTAAACTAGGTGACCATAAGGTATAACCTCGGAAGGTTATTCCCTATGCAACTATGGTAACTAAACATGCTTGGTCGGATCCTAATGATCGACCAAACAGGTTGAGTTTGAATGTCTAAGCGGTGGTTTAGACCGCTTGACTTACGACTCTAAACAAGCACTAAACTAAAAGTGACGAGTTAAGCATGTTAGAACATGCTTAACCTAAGTTAGAAAACATGTTTTGATTTCAAAACAAAGTGTTTTGATATCCTAAAGTAGTTTGGTTGCAAAATACGCTTAAATGCGCATTTTGACCGAAACTACGATTCATCACTACACTTAATCAACGTGGTAATCAGTAGGTATAGTCACTAGGGACTATAACCATCGTGATTACGCTCATGTTGCGAAGTTCAAACGAACTTCTCGTTGACCAACTCGTGGTCAAAGCAGAAAGTCAAACACTGTTTGACTTTTAAGCTAAGAATGCAATAAAAGAATGAAAGAGGACTTACAAAGGGTCCAAATAGATTTGATTCCAAGTTTTTCTCAGGTAGGAAGTGAAATATCACAACCACTTAGAGAAAATCTCAGATCAAAAGTGAGGAAAAGGAATGAATGGCATGGCTTTATATAGTTTTTGCAAAACCATTAAGATCATTTCTTGGTAAGGAGGGAATGATGTTGGCTATACAATTGTTAGGAGCTGATTAGATGCCTTGGGGAGGTGTTAACTTGGTCCCCAAAACATGAAAATTGCATACAAGGGCCTCAAGAATGAGCTGGGAAGCTGCTATGAAGTTTCTGAAATTATGATGTACTGGGGACTGCTTACGGACCGTAAGCATATGTCCATACGGTCCGTAAGGACCTTGCAGACCAGCAACTTTCAAAAATGGCAGATTTAGTCCCTGAAGTCCCAAACTTGATTTCCGATGCATTTTTGATACGTTTAAGCCCCGTTAACCCCATTTAAAAGCTCTAAAATGAAGTTAAAGTATAGGGAACTTAAAAAATGCTCAAAAATATCTCGAGTGTCGGTTCGTTTGGTCGTACGGTTGCGTTATTCGGTTAATTACGACGAAACACGAACAAACGCGAAAAACGATTCAAATTACGCGACGAGTGGAATTTTTGAATGCCGATCACTAAAATAAAAATATTTTAGTGTGTACAAAAATTTTGGATGTCCAGATGTGGTCAGAACGTAGGATATGCGCGAAAATGCAAACTTACATCGTTTTTGACACTTTTAGTCCCTATAAGATCAAATAAGCCTATTTTTGCACACCGAACCACTCAAAGCTTATTTCTAAGCTATGTTTAGGTTATTTATGGTATCTTTAGCTTATGATCAAGTTCCAGACTCTTCGATACCATACGAATCAGTATAGTTTTGCAGTTTGACACAAATAGTCCCTACGATCGAATAAACTTGTTTTCAACACACCAAACCATCCAAAACTTATTGCTAAGTTATGTAAAGGTTATTTTAGGTATGTTAAGCCTATGTCACTATTCTGGAGTGTCTGTCATGTTAAACTGACTGCGTTCACGCACCAGTTTGCGTATAACTTTCCAGAAAGCGATTTAAAGCTTGAAATCGAAATCGAATCGTATCGTAAAATCGTCAAACACAAATACACATATAGTAACACCAAAACACATTGTTTTATTGAAAATTAACATTGTTTTGCATTAATCATCGATTACAGAGCACAGTTGTCACAGTCTCCCCTACTTTAGGAAATTTCGTCCCGAAATTTTAACTAGAAGAAACTTGTGAGAACAATTGCGGATATTTGGCCTTCATTTGGTCCTCACGTTCCCAAGTAAATTATGGGCCATGTTTGGATTCCCAGCGAATCTTGACCAAATAAATTCCTTTGTTCTTCAACTGTTTGTATGTACGGTCCACTATCTCCACAGGTTTCTCGACAAAGTGCATTGTTTCATCGATTTGGATCTCGTCGAGAGGAATGTGAAGATTAGCGTCAGCTAAACACTTTCGCAAATTGGACACGTGAAAATTCGGATGAATATTTCCAAGCTCTGGAGGTAGCTCTAGTCGATAGGCAACCTTCCCAATTCTTTCCACAATCTTAAATGGTCCAACATATCGTGGTGAAAGTTTTCCTTTCTTTCCAAATCTCACCACTCCCTTCCAAGGGGACACCTTGAGTAGGACATGGTCTCCGACTTGAAATTCTAAGGGCTTGCGACGCATATCTGCATAACTCTTTTGACGGCATCTAGCTGTCACAAGATTATCGAGGATTTTCTTGATTTTGTCTGTTGCTTCCAGAACAAGCTCAGGTCCAGTAAGCTGAGCTTCACCGGTCTCGTTCCAACAAACAGGTGAACGACATTTTCGACCGTAGAGAGCTTCGAATGGTGCCATATTAATGCTAGCATGATAACTATTGTTGTAAGAGAACTCGATCAATGGAAGATGAGAATCCCAATTACCACCAAAGTCTATCACGCATACTCTAAGCATATCCTCCAAAGTTTGAATCGTTCTCTCAGATTGTCCATCTATTTGGGGATGATAAGTAGTGCTTAGATTTAGTTGGGTTCCCATAGCAGATTGCAAGGCCTTCCAAAAATGAGATGAAAATCGAGCATCACGATCAGATATGATGTCCAAAGGAACACCATGTCGAGATACAATCTCATCAATATAAATCTTTACAACTTTATCAGCAGATAGATCCTCGCGAATCGGAATAAAATGAGCTGATTTCGTTAATCGATCGATAACAACCAATATAGCATCATGACCCTTAGATGTACGCGGTAATTCAGTGATGAGATCCATCGTAATGTTCTCCCACTTCCAAACCGGTATCTCTAGTTATAAAAGCAAACCAGAAGGTCGTTGATGTTCAGCCTTGACTTTGAGACAAGTTAGGCATTTTGATACATACAAGGCAACATCTTTCTTCATACCAGGCCACCAGTACTGAGTACGAAGATCCTTGTACATTTTATCAGCACCAGGATGGATAGAATATCAGGACTTATGAGATCCGTCCATCACTAATGTGCGAAGATCCTCTTGTTTCGGAATCCACAATCGATCCTTGAAATAGAGTAAACCATCATCCTTAGCTTCGAGCTTAAGCTTAAGTTGACGTGGTAATTCCTTACCCATCAAATTTTGTGAAATACAAAATTGTTGAACTTGAAGAACACGAGTTTAAATATCAGATAGAGCTCGAACAGAATGAAGCTTGACTCGCACCTTTCGACTAAGCGCATCGGCTACGACATTCACCTGACCAAGATGGTAGCGAATCTTGCAATCGTAGTCATTCAAGAGTTCAACCCAACGTCGTTGCCTCATGTTCAGCTCTTTTTGATTAGGAATATGCTGGAGACTTTTGTGGTCTGTGAAAACCACACACTTCGTGCCATAAAGATAGTGTTCCCAGATTTTGAGAGCGAAAACCAAAGCTCCCAACTCAAGATCGTGAGTCGTATAATTCTTCTCGTGACCTTTAAATTTTCTAGATGCGTATGCTATAACTTTGCCTCGTTGCATGAGGACACAACCAAGGCCTAAGTTGGACGCATCGCAGTAGACAACGAAATCATCGTTTCCCTCAGGCAAAGATAAAACAGGAGCATTACATAGTTTCTGTTTCAACGTTTGAAACGCTTCTTCTTGCTTGGGTCCCCACTCAAAAGGCTTATTCTTTTGAGTCAAAGCAGTGAGTGGAACTGCAATTTTCGAGAAATTCGAAATGAAACGACGATAATATCCAGCAAGACCAAGAAAAGAACGAATTTCTGTAGGTGTCATCGGTGTGTTCCAATCCTTAATTGCAACAATCTTGGATGGATCCACATGAATACCTTGCACGTTGATAATATGTCCCAAAAACTGAACCTCTTTAAGCCAAAATTCACACTTGGAGAATTTAGCAAAAAGTTGTTCCTTCTTCAGGAGTTCCAAAGTCAAACAAAGATGTTGCTCGTGCTCGGCTCGAGACTTCGAATAAATGAGAATATCATCGATGAACACAATGATGAACTTGTTTAAATAAGGTTTACAGACCCTATTCATTAAGTCCATAAAGATAGCTAGGGCATTCGTCAAACCAAAAGGCATGACAGTGAACTCGTAATGCCCATATCTCATGCGGAATGCAGTTTTGGGAATATCTTCTTCGAATACACGAAGTTGATGATACCTAGAACACAGATCGATCTTGGAGAAACATGTAGCACCTTGCAGCTGATCAAAGAGGTCATCAATTCGGGGTAGGGGATATCAATTCTTGATGGTAAGCTTGTTAAGCTCATGATAATCGATACACATTCGAAAAGATCCATCTTTCTTTTTCACAAAGAGGACAGGAGTACCCCAAGGTGAATAACTCGGACGGATGAATCCTTTATCAGACAACTCTTGAAGTTGTTTTGATAATTCTTGCATCTCAGACGGTGCAAGACGATAAGGTGCTTTCGCAATCGGGTTGGCATTAGGTATAAGATCAATATGAAACTCGACTTGACGAACTGGAGGCAAACCAGGCAGTTCATCAAGAAGCACCTCTGGATAATCCCGAACAATTGGAATATCCTGAATACTCTTGTTCTTGCCTGTCTCCTCTGTGACATGTGCCAGAAAAGCAACATATCCCTTTCGTAAATAACTCTGGGCCCTCGTACACGACATGAGTTTCAATCCACCAGATGGTTTCTCTCCACGAACCTCTAGGACATCACCAGACGAAAGAGGGATACGAATGATCTTATCAAAACAAATCACCTTAGCAGGATGTTTGGTTAACCAGTCCATCCCCAAGATAATGTCGAAACTCCCAAGTTGCATCGGCGTGAGGTCGATAGGAAAAAGATGGTTATCGAGGTTCAATTAACAACCATGAAGAACAGAATCAAGGACGAGGGGTTTACCGGTAGCAATTTCAACAGATAAGGGTTTCCTTAGTTTAGTTCTCGGTATCGCAAGTAAAGGCTCAAAGGATAACGAAACAAAACTCCTATCGGCACCATAATCGAAAAGAACAGATGCAAGTTGATTGTTAACAAGGAACGTACCGTTAACAGCCTCGTTGTCTGCCCTCGCCTCATTCGCGTTCCGATTGAATGCTCGTCCATGAGCGGGATTCACATTCACGATCGCGTTACCATTCGGATTCGCATTTACCAATCTTGGGCAGTTGTTGCGGAAACGACCCATTTCTCCGTAATTGAAACACGAACCAGGTGGGAATCTCGCTGCATTCCCCTGAACTTGTGCTGGAACCTGAGCTGTCTGATTTTGGCCAAAACAACAAATGTTGGCCAAATGCCCAAGTCTACCACACGTAGCACACTGTTTACAGGCCTGTTGGGCAACATGGTGACCATTACATGGAGCACAATGAGGTGCGGTACCAGCATATGCTTTCTTTGCAGGAGGTTGAATCGGTGTGTTCTTGGCAGCCTGTGCTGTAACAACAAAGTTCTGGGAAGCCTTTCGCTTCCTCAACTTCTTCGACGACTCACCTTGCTTCTTACCCTTACCCTTACCCTTGTCAGAATCGGTCGACTTCTTTTATCACCCTTGCGGGTGAGTTTACCCTTCCTGACTTGGGACTCAGTCAGGGCAGCCGACAACTCGATCGCATGACGAACGGTAGTAGGATTAACACCGGTCACAATGTCCTGAATGGAATAGGGTAAACCATCGATATATCTCTCGATTGCTTTCTCCAGTGGGGTAACCATAGTGGGACACAACAAACTAAGCTCCTCAAATCGATCCGTATAAGCATGGTGTTCTCCCCCGTCTTGTTTCAAATCATCAAATTCTCGTTCCAAAGCTGGAATCTCATGACGGGGACAGAACTCTCTCATCATGAGAGCTCGGAGCTCTTCCCAAGTTTGCGCTAATGCCACTTCGGCACCCCTATCACGCATCACTCCGTTCCACCATGTAAGAGCTCGCTTCTCAAACACACTTGAAGCAAATTTAACTTTACGCGCATTCGGACACTGCACATATCGGAATGTGCTCTCGATACTCTCGAACCACTACAGGAGCGCAGTTGCTCCATGTGACCCAGAAAACTTAAGCGGCTTCGCAGATTTGAAATTCTTGAAATTACATTGTGTGTTATTGTTGTTATTATTGTTGTTGTATAACTCATGGATTTGGGTCACAACGCCTGGAAGTACAGCAGCCATTTGCTGAGAGACAAGGGCTGCGACTTCTTCAGCAGTAAAAGTTTGAGCATCGTGTCGAGGAGGCATTGTCTAAAAAGGAAACATGAGAAACGAGTGAGGTCGACAATTGGAAAAACATGAGAGGTATTGAAAACATTGACAAAACACAAGGAGTGCGATCATTTGTTCATTACCTCGAACAAACAAACGACACACAGTGACTAATCAAAGTAAATGGGTCATAATAATGTATCACTGAAGACATGCTCGCCTATAAGTGAACACTCACCCCAAGAGTTCCCAGGTAAGAGTGACTGGTCCGATACTGAGGATTTGTACGAACACTCTAGCCTTAGACAGAAAACTCAGGGTACAGGCATTCACTCTTCCAGTTTGCACGTGTTCACAATATTTAGACCCAAACTTTTACGAGATTTTGAAATTTCAGAGGGCATAAAGCCGAAATTGAATCAAACTGGAAGGGTTCAAAACCTTACAATCAATCATCCAAGGACAGATGATTAATTTTCGAAACGGATTTGTTATTGTGTTCTCGTTGTGGTTATCACCTAAGGATAGGTGACGATATTGTTTTAAAATCTAAACGCAAGATATTTCGCGTTAGAGTCCTAGAAACTTATAGTCTAGGTCAAAGCATTAATAATAACCTAATTCCCTATAACTATTGGCTCTGATACCAACTCTTCTGTCACACCCCGACCACGTTAAAACAACAAATCGTGGCGGAAACGTCGGGGAGTGTTGTAACAGAATCATCATTTCACAACCATGGTAATTCAAAAGTTTCGTTTTATTGATTTATCAAGTAATTTACATTGTCCTAAAACCAAACAAACAATTTAAACATCGTCTACTATCGTTTTTATATCACTAAGGCCACGTCCAAATCCTAAGTGAACATGCTCCCTAGCAATCATCACGCAAAATCACCTAAAACATATGTAAAAATAAAGTCAGCAAAGATATGTTGGCGAGCACATAGGTTTTATAAGATTATCGGAATCATGGCTCGTATATATATATATTGCAATACCTCGAAAACCTTGTTTTGAAAAGTATATAACATTGCAACATGATTAACCAACTCAAATCAAGATGACTATAAGTTATAAAATCTCGTAGCCATGATTCTTAACTCAAAGACTTTTGTTTTAGTAAACCAATTCATAAAACATCACGTTAAAAACTCGTTAATAAAACTCGTATGGATTATATCATTTCGAAAACCTCGTTGTGTGATATCGTTTCAAATCGTTTCCCAAGAGAACTAAATAATGACATGAAATGTAATATGATAAAAGCACTTATATATAAGATGTACCAGCGGCGTATCTACCATGCTTCTATCATGTTACACCCATCCCATTATTTAATCACAACCCAAACCAATCGTTCATTCAAATCATTTTATCTCGTTTAAGTCGTTCCAAATCGTTTTAACAGTGAAAATACTTATGGTCGTCTCGCTAATAACATTCAATCCTTCGTGACTCGACTACCTCGTCTATCGTATTAAGAAACCACCAAAGGGTAAGTTAACAATCATCAGATTCGGTCGTTACCTACATAACCCCCACACATAACCATGGGTGTAGTCTGATAACGAGATTTGTCAGATCCTATGGTACCATAACCCAATACTGGTCGGCTTGATCAATGCTAATGAATGTCATTTGTTATGTAACTATTACCAACAAGTTCGTTCACTTTATCGAAATCGTTATTAGTTTAATATAAACCATCTTAATTGTTTTTGAAAACATCCTTGAAATATCAAAATCGTTTTAATACATATGAATCACCCCAAAATGATTGAAAATAGTAAAATAGGGGAACTATGTACTCACATTGAATAGAAGGGTATCCTTGATCTAAAAAACTTAGCGAAGCTCAGACAAACCAAGGAAATTCAAGTAGTACCTAGTAATCGGATTACTAGTAAATAAATCGACACCTAAATCGGAAGATCGGACAGAACGAGGTCTTGTAAACCAAATGACAAATGAGTGTTGGAACTCATGTGATATGGTTTAACATAGCCTACATTCTAAATCGGAACCTAACCTAAGTGCTTTCGACCGGTTATGACCCATTATGGTAGCTTATGCTACTTTAACGCGTCGTCCGTGTAAAAGCGCATTCGAGACGTCTAACTAGTCCTTTGACAAGTATTATATGCCTAAACACGTTTAATTTAGTTGCATGATCAGTTAATTGACAAATGTTTAGGTTACATATGCTTAAAACCCAATTATGCATAAAAAGGGCATTTTGGTCATTTGCCTAAGGCATATAAATTACCTATCACACAACTACTTAAACTAGGTGACCATAAGGTATAACCTCGGAAGGTTATTCCCTATGCAACTATGGTAACTAAACATGCTTGGTCGGATCCTAATGATCGACCAAACGGGTTGAGTTTGAATGTCTAAGCGGTGGTTTAGACCGCTTGACTTACGACTCTAAACAAGCACTAAACTAAAAGTGACGAGTTAAGCATGTTAGAACATGCTTAACCTAAGTTAGAAAACAGGTTTTGATATCAAAACAAAGTGTTTTGATATCCTAAAGTAGTTTGGTTGCAAAATACGCTTAAATGCGCATTTTGACCGAAACTACGACTCGTCACTACACTTAATCAACGTGGTAATCAGTAGGTATAGTCACTAGGGACTATAACCATCGTGATTACGCTCACGTTGCGAAGTTCAAACGAACTTCTTGTTGACCAACTCGTGGTCAAAGCTGAAAGTCAAACACTTTTTGACTTTCAAGCTAAGAACGCAATAAAAGAATGAAAGAGGACTTACAAAGGGTCCAAATAGATTTGATTCCAAGTTTTTCTTAGGTAGGAAGTGAAATATCACAACCACTTAGAGAAAATCTCAGATCAAATGTGAGGAAATGGAATGAATGGCGTGGCTTTATATAGTTTTTGCAAAACCATTAAGATCATTTCTTGGTAAGGAGGGAATGATCTTGGCTATACAATTGTTAGGAGCTTATTAGATGCCTTGGGGAGGTGTTAACTTGGTCCCCAAAACATGAAAATTGCATACAAGGGCCTCAAGAATGAGCTGGGAAGCTGCTGTGAAGTTTCTGAAATTATGATGTACTTGGGACTGCTTACGGACCGTAAGCATATGTCCATACGGTCCGTAAGGACCTTGCAGACCAGCAACTTTAAAAAATGGTAGATTTAGTCCCTGAAGTCCCAAACTTGATTTCCGATGCATTTTTGATACGTTTAAGCCCCGTTAACCCCATTTCAAAGCTCTAAAATGAAGTTAAAGTATAGGGAACTTAAAACATGCTCAAAAATATCTCAAGTGTTGGTTCGTTTGGTCGTACAGTTGCGTTATTCGGTTAATTACGATGAAACACGAACAAACGCGAAAAACGATCCAAATTATGCGACGAGTGGAATTTTTGCATGCCGATCATTAAAATAAAAATATTTTAGTGTGTACAAAAATTTTGGATGTCCGGATGTGGTCAGAACGTAAGATATGCGCGAAAATGCAAACTTACGTCGTTTTTGACACTTTTAGTCCCTGTAAGATCAAATAAGCATATTTTTGCACACCGAACCACTCAAAGCTTATTTCTAAGCTATGTTTAGGTTATTTATGGTATCTTTAGCTTATGATCAAGTTTCAGACTCTTCGATACCATACGAATCGGTATAGTTTTGCAGTTCGACATAAATAGTCCCTACGATCGAATAGACTGTTTTCAACACACCAAACCATCCAAAACTTATTTCTAAGTTATGTAAAGGTTATTTAAGGTATGTTAAGCCTATGTCACTATTCTAGAGTGTTTGTCGCGTTAAAATGACTGCGTTCACGCACCAGTTTGCGTATAACTTTCCAGAAAGCGATTTAAAGCTTGAAATCGAAATCGAATCGAATCGTAAAATCGTCTAACACAAATACACATATAGTAACACCAAAACACATTGTTTTATTGATAATTAACATTGTTTTTCATTGATCATCGATTACAGAGCACATTTGTCACAGTCTCCCCTACTTTAGGAAATTTCGTCCCGAAATTTTAACTAGAGGAAACTTGTGAAAACAATTGCGGATATTTCGCCATCATTTGGTCCTCACGTTCCCAAGTAAATTCTGGGCCACGTTTGGATTCCCAGCGAATCTTGACCAAATGAATTCCTTTGTTCTTCAACTGTTTGTATGTACGGTCCACTATCTCCACAGGTTTCTCGACAAAGTGCATCGTTTCATCGATTTGGATCTCGTCGAGAGGAATGTGAAGATCAGCGTCAGCTAAACACTTTCACAAATTGGACAACTGAAAAGTCGGATGAATATTTCCAAGCTCTGGATGTAGCTCTAGTCAATAGGCAACCTTCCCAATTCTTTCCACAATCTTAAATGGTCCAACATATCATGGTGAAAGTTTTCCTTTCTTTCCAAATCTTGAGTAGGACATGGTCTCTGACTTGAAATTCTAAGGGCTTGCGTCGCTTATCTGCATAACACTTTTGACGGCATCTAGCTGTCACAAGAGTATCGCGGATTTTCTTGATTTTTTCTGTTGTTTCCAGAACAAGCTCAGGTCCAGTAAGCTGAGCTTCACTGGTCTCGTTCCAACAAACAGGTGAACGACATTTTCGACCGTAGAGAGCTTCGAATGGTGCCATATTAATGCTAGCATGATAACTATTGTTATAAGAGAACTTGATCAATGGAAGATGAGAATCCCAATTACCACCAAAGTCTATCACGCATGCTCTAAGCATATCGTCCAAAGTTTGAATCGTTCTCTTAGATTGTCCATCTGTTTGGGGATGATAAGCAGTGCTTAGATTTAGTTGGGTTCCCATAGCAGCTTGCATGGCCTTCCAAAAATGAGATGAAAATCGAGCATCACGATCAGATATGATGTCCAAAGGAACACCATGTCGAGATACAATCTCATCAACATAAATATTTGCAAGTTTATCAGCAGATAGATCCTCGTGAATCGGAATAAAATGAGCTGATTTCGTTAATCGATCGATAACAACCCATATAGCATCATGACCCTTAGATGTACGCGGTAATTTAGTGATGAGATCCATCACAATGTTCTCCCACTTCCAAACCGGTATCTCTGGTTGTACAAGCAAACCAGAAGGTCGTTGATGTTCAGCCTTGACTTTGAGACAAGTTAGGCATTTTGATACATACACGGCAACATCTTTCTTCATACCAGGCCACCAGTACTGAGTACAAAGATCCTTTTACATTTTATCAGCACCAGGATGGATATAATATCGGGACTTATGAGATCCGTCCATCACTAATGTGCGAAGATTCTCTTGTTTCGGAATCCACAATCGATCCTTGAAATAGAGTAAACCATCATCCTTCGCTTCGAGCTTAAGCTCAAGTTGACGTGGTAATTCCTTACCCATCAAATTTTGTGAAATACAAAATTGTTGAGCTTAAAGAACACGAGTTTGAATATCAGATAGAGCTCGAACAGAATGAAGCTTGACTCGCTCCTTTCGACGAAGCGCATCGGCTACGACATTCGCCGTACCAAGATGGTAGCGAATCTCGCAATCGTAGTCATTCAAGAGTTCAACCCAACGTCATTGCCTCATGTTCAGCTCCTTTTGATTAAGAATATGCTGGAGACTTTTGTGGCCTGTGAAAACCACACATTTCGTGCCATAAAGATAGTGTCCCCATATTTTGAGAGTGAAAACCAAAGCTCCCAACTCAAGATCGTGAGTCGTATAATTCTTCTCATGAACTTTCAATTTTCTAGATGCGTATGCTATAACTTTGCCTCGTTGCATGAGGACACAACCAAGGCCTAAGTTGGACGCATCGCAGTAGACAACGAAATCATCGTTTCCCTCAGGCAAAGATAAAACAGGAGCATTACATAGTTTCTGTTTCAACTTTTGAAACGCTTCTTCTTGCTTGGGTCACAAGTCAAAAGGCTTATTCTTTTGAGTCAAAGCAGTGAGTGGAACCGCAATTTTCGAGAAATTCGAAATGAAACGATGATAATATACAGCAAGACGAAGAAAAGAACGAATTTCTGTAGGTGTCATCAGTGTGTTCCAATCCTTAATTGCAACAATCTTGGATGGATCCACATGAATACCTTGCTCGTTGACAATATGTCCCAAAAACTAAACTTCTTTAAGCCAAAATTCACACTTGGAGAATTTAGCAAAAAGTTGTTCATTCTTCAGGAGTTCCAAAGTCAAACGAAGATGTTGCTCGTGCTCGGCTCGAGACTTCGAATAAATGAGAACATCATCGATGAACACAATGATGAACTTGTCTAAATAAGGTTTACAAACCCTATTCATTAAGTCCATAAAGATAGCTAGGGCATTCGTCAAACCAAAAGGCATGACAGTGAACTCGTAATGCCCATATGTCATGCGGAATGCGGTTTTGGGAATATATTCTTCGAATACACGAAGTTGATGATACCCAGAACGCAGATCGATCTTGGAGAAACATGTAGCACCTTGCAGCTGATCAAAGAGGTCATCAATTCGGGGTAGGGGATATCGATTCTTGATGGTAAGCTTGTTAAGCTCACGATAATCGATACACATTCGAATAGATCCATCTTTCTTTTTCACAAAGAGGACAGGAGTGCCCCAAGGTGAATAACTCGGACGGATGAATCCTTTATCAGACAACTCTTGAAGCTGTTTCGATAATTCTTACATCTCAGACGGTGCAAGACGATAAGGTGCTTTCGCAATGGGGTTGGCATTAGGTATAAGATCAATATGAAACTCGACTTGACGAACTGGAGGCAAACCAGGCAGTTCATCAGGAAACACCTCTGGATAATCCCGAACAATCAGAATATCCTGAATACTCTTGTTCTTGCCTTTCTCCTCGGTGACATGTGCCAGAAAAGCAACATATCCCTTTCGTAAATAACTCTGGGCCTTCGTACACGACATGAGTTTCAATCCACCAGATGGTTTCTCTCCACGAACCTCTAGGACATCACCAGAAGAAAGAGGGATACGAATGATCTTATCAAAACAAATCACCTTAGCAGGATGTTTGGTTAACCAGTCCATCCCCACGATAATGTCGAAACTCCCGAGTTGCATCGGCGTGAGGTCGATAGGAAAAAGATGGTTATCGAGGTTCAATTATGTCACACCCCGACCACGTAGAACAACAAGACGTGGCGGAAACGTCAGGGAGTGTTGTAACAGAATTAATCGTTTCAAATCCATGGCAATTAAAGTTTCGTTTTATTAAACAAACAAGAGAGTTTACATTGTCTTTAACTAGTTCTTATCTCGTTTTAAGTCACTAAGGCACAGGTCCGCCTAAGTATGTCTTGATAAGTCCTATGCATCATCTCCTGAAAACACATGTGAAAATAGGTACGTCAGCATAAAAATGCCTGTGAGATACATAGGTTTTGTGAAAACGGATTTCATGACTTATGTTTGAGAAAAATGTTTAGTCATGAACCTTGTAATTTGCTTTGTCTTGTAAATCATTTGAAAAACGATAAGATCAGATGATATGTGTAAATAAGAGAATAATGTATGGTTAAATGAATAACCATGTAAAATGGGTTTGTATAAGATAAGTTGTTTGTAAAACAATGTATTGTGAAAAGTATGTTATTTGTATAAAATAATATATGTCTAAATTGAAATGATTCAAATAACGCTACAATATGTGATACCATACAAACACTTATATATAGGAAGTACCAGCGGCGTATCCACCATGCTTGTATCATATTACACATGCATCGTTACTTAAATCACTTACTCAAACCAAACCACCAAGATGTAATGTTTAACAATTTGTAGAAATGTTTATGTATAGTCAATTGTCTATTGTCAAGTATAAATCATGTCAACGGATACAAACAGTTCAACAGTTACAAATGGTTCACACGGTTCAACGGTTACAAACGGTTCACATGGTTCAACGGTTACAAACGGTTCACACGGTTCAACGGTTACAAACGATTCACACGGTTCAACAGTTACAAATGGTTCACATAGTCAGATAGTTACAAACGGTTCAAAATGTAGTATAATGTGTTCATATGCTGGATGAGCATATGCAACAGAAATGCAATGTAAAACAATGTACTAAGTATGCTAAAGAACACACCTAGTATGAAATGTATTGTAAAACAATGTACTAAGTATGCATACAATGGACATACATAGCATGAAATGTAATGTAAAACGATGTACTAAGTATGCACACAACGGACATACATAGCATGAAATGTATTGAAATCATGTACTAATGAACATAGCAAGTATATGATGTGAAAACGGGAAAGCATGAAAGTAACAAGTAGGCACATGTGTTTCACCCCAAAACAGTTTGGAAAACAATAAAAGAGGGGTCTATGTACTCACCTGAGATTGCTTAGAAGTCCTAAGATAACCACCAAGCAATGCTAGAGATAACGGAATCAAACGGCACCTAATATACGTAACTATGTTAATAAACCGGACCTATATCGGAGGATCGGATAGGATGAGGGCTCGTAAACCAAATGAGTATGGGAACTCATGTAGTATGGTTTAATAAAGCCTACATACTAAATGAAACCTAACCTAAGTGCTTACGACCCATTACGACCCGTTTAGGTAGCTTATGCTACTTTAACGCGTCGTTCGTGTAAAACGCGTTCGGAACGCCTAACTAGCCCTATGATAAGTAAAATATGCCTTAACATGTCTAATATGGTTGTCAAATCAGTTTAGATGTCAAAAGTTATGTTACATATGATTAAAATGAATTTTGGCATCAAAGGGGTATTTTGGTAATTTACCTAAGGCATATAAACTACCTATCATACAACTACTTAACGATGTGACCGTAGGGTATAACCTCGGAAGGTTATTCCCTACCTACTATGGTCACCTATTGTATTTGGTCGGATCCTAATGATCGACCAAATGGGTCAGGTTCGAAGGTATAAGCGATTTATTAGATCGCTTACCCTTACGACCCTAGACAACGTGGTAATAAGTAGGCATAGTCCTAAGGGACTATAACCATCGTGATTACAATCACGTTGCGAAGTTCAAACGAACTTCGCATTAACCATAAACTGGTCAATGCAGAAAGTCAAACAAAGTTTGACTTTCGGACTCGAAAAGCAATAAAAGAACGAAGGAATACTTACGAAGGGTCCCCGAATGCTAATCGTGATTCAAGTAGCTCAGGTATGAAACAAAGGTTTCAACTTAGAGCTTCTCAAATCAGATTCTAGTGAGTTTGAACCAAATGGGGGGTGGGGTATTTATAGTATTTCCCAAGAGTGCTTCTTGGTACTTGTATTTTTCCGTATTTTAGAAAACTAGAATTCGTGTGTATGCATATTTCGAAAATACGCTTGTTTGAAAACCGGTATAAAACATAAGCTTCTCGTAAACCATTTGTGTCAGTTAACACTTGTTTGTAACATGGTTTAGAAATATGTAATTCTTGTATGCTTTACAAAAAGTGCATGTCTTTCCACCCCGAAAACATTTAGAAAAATGTAAAACCGTAAAATGGTGGGGTTATGAACTCACCTAAATATTCCTGTGCAAAGCTAGCTATATACGACTTCGTGATGTCATTTCCAAGACGAGACTCACTAGCGTGCATTCTACAATATTCCTAACATGGAATATCTTATAAGTTTCTAAATAACGCGGTAACTAATCTACGTGTTACCGAGCTCTACTGAATCGTTAACTAAACGATTCGACGTAAGTTGTTAAGTTAGTGGAAATGACTAAGTTAAACTTTGTCGCTCCGAGAAGTCGTTTGCGTATATAGGAATATTCGTATGAAAGTAATATATAATAAACTTGTACTATTTATCGCGTTTCGTATGATCTTTGTCAAAATATTCGTTTATGACGTTTAGGCGTATAAAATAAATATAAAAAGTTATATTTATTATGCGAAAGTATCATTGAGTTTGTTTGAAGTTTGAAACAAATATAAAGCTATATTTATTTTTATAAGGGAATTCGTGTGGTACGATATATAAATATAAAAACTATATTTATTTTTATAAAACGAATTCGTGTTACGCGATGTTTGAAATAAATATATATACTATATTTATTTATAAAAGGATTCGAGTTTACATTTGAAATAAATATAATAATAACTATATTTATTTTGTATAAAAGTTTGCGTCGTCGTTTTTGTAAGTTATAAAGTGTCGGTGGAAATAACATACATTTGTAGTTATTTTATAAAAGTTACTTGATCCGCTTTGGTTTGCTTTAAAAGATGTTTTATTTTACGGATTTTCTCGAAAAACGGGCAGAGTTTCCTCTGTTTTTGGACACCCTGACAACAAAAATTGTCGTTATTTATCAAGATTCAATCAATATCAAATCATCAGTATAAATAATCTTTGTAAAAACGACAAAATGTAAACTAAACACTAATCTGAATCGGTTCGAGCTCGTTTCACGAAATAAATAAAACTTTGTAATTAACGTGAATAATTATTCGTTCTAAATATTTTACCGAATCTTCGTGTCGGAACGTTGACTGAGTCAGCTGTGTCGACCGAGTCGACTCACCGAGTGGACTCGGTTTGACCGAGTCATCCGAACAGAGTCTGACCCAAAGCCGCTTAACCCGAACTGAGCTGTTGACCACGCTTGACCTGTTGACCCGAGTTGACTTTCTTTGACTGAAGTTGAACCGAACCGAACCGAACCGTATGGCAGACCCGAACTGAAGACCACTCAAAATCTTAACATCACCTCCGCCTCCGTTGCTGGCAGTGGCATCGGCCACCACCACCACCATCGTCACCATCAAAAATCATCAGAAACAAAATGCAAATCGCCATCTTTAGCAAGTCTCTAGAATAGAACAAAATTAAGGAAACGGGGAGGGTTCTTACCGTGAAACTTGACAGACCGAACAAGAACCACTGGTTTGAGGCAGGGACCACCGGTCCGAGACACCTACTGCCGCTCACCACCACCATTGGCTCTCTCTCTTTATCTGTTTCCCACGCCGCTGTGCCGCTGCCGATGTACCACCGGCTCCGGTCGCCGGTCCTCTGTTTTCTCCGATCTCCTCTCTCATCTGCGTTCTCTCTCTCTCTCTCTTCTGTTGTTAGAACCGCCGCACACCACCATCAGTTGGTGGTGGTCGGCCGTGATTATGCAACAAGGGGGTACATGGGTGTTTGTCGGAGGTGGGTATGATTGTGCGGCCGGAGAAGACGACCGGCGTCGCTCCGGTGACCGGAGGAACAGCCGTAACCGGCGTCTCCTCCTCCTCTTCTTGCGGCTGATGGATTAATTACAGAAGGAGAGGGAGAAGTCGAGGGTGAGGGTGTTTGGCAGTGGATTCATGTGACTATTTGAGAGGTGGGTTATTGTTGTAAAATGCGTGTATATGTGTGTACACATATTCGAGAGAGAGAGAGAGAGGGGACTTGATTCTCATATATGTTTTTTTTGTTTGTGATTTTATTTGGTGGAGATGAACTCCATACTTGGTGTGTGTATAAGCAGTAGATCGAGAGTGAGGGAGAGGGTAGAGTATTTGACCTTTTTCTTTGTGTGTGTATGCAGACAAATGAGGGTCCTTTATATAGAGATTTGAGGATTAAGGTTTCTTTTGTGTATTTATATTACATTCAGGTCATATATTTTACCCTTTGAATCAAGATCTTTTGAAGAGATTTGTATAGATTTTTCAAGATTTTGGACAGATTTGCTAAGATTTAGCAAAATCTTATAGATTTTGATAGGATTTAGTAGGAACTTGTACGATCTTGAGAGATCTAATATATTATGTGCGGGTTTAGGCTTGTGGGTTTTAGGCTTGGGCCCAGGGCCCACAAGCCCATCTCGTGTGTAAGTGGCCCGTAATTCCTACGAGACCCGTTGTCAAAACCCGAACTCCGTAAGCATAAAAATATTCGTGTAACATCCATATTTGTTGGTGTCGTCAGTATTTGGTACGGTTTCAGTTCGTTGTCGCATAATATTCAGAAGACTTCCCGTAAATCACCACACGCGCACTGTATAGTCGAATAAACGTTATTGGGCACTCCAAGGGCCTAATTAAGTTAATTTGAAAACCGGTATAAAACATAAGCTTCTCGTAAACCATTGGTGTCACTTAACACTTGTTTGTAACATGGTTTAGAAATATGTAATTCTTGTATGCTTTACAAAAAGTGCATGTCTTTCCACCCCGAAAACATTTAGAAAAAATGTAAAACCGTAAAAAGTTGGGGTTATGAACTCACCTGAATATTCCTGTGCAAAGCTAGCTATATACGACTCCCTGATGTCGTTTCCAAGACGAGACTCGCTAGCGTGCATTCTACAATATTCCTAACACGGAATATCTTATAAGTTTCTAAATAACACGGTAACTAATCTACGAGTTACCGAGCTCTACCAAATCGTTAACTGAACGATTCGACGTAAGTTGTTAAGTTAGTGGAAATGACTAAGTTAAACTTTGTCACTCCGAGAAGTCGTTTGCGTATATAGGAATATTCGTATGAAAGTAATATATAATAAACTTGTATTATATATCGCGTTTCGTATGATCTTTGTCAAAATATTCGTTTATGCCGTTTTGGCGTATAAAATAAATATAAAAAGTTATACTTATTTTGCGAAAGTATCATCCAGTTTGTTTGAAGTTTGAAACAAATATAAAGCTATATTTATTTTTATAAGGGAATTCGTGTGGTACGATATATAAATATAAAAACTATATTTATTTTTATAAAACGAATTCGTGTTAAGCGATGTTTGAAATAAATATATATACTATATTTATTTATAAAAGGATTCGAGTTTACTTTTGAAATAAATATAATAATAACTATATTTATTTTGTATAAAAGTTTGCATCGTCGTCGTTTTTATAAGTTATAAACTGTTGGCGGAAATAACATACATTTGTAGTTATTTTATAAAAGTTACTTGATCCGCTTTGGTTTGCTTTAAAACATGTTTTATTTTACAAATTTTCTCGAAAAACGGGCAGAGTTTCCTCTGTTTTTGGACACCCTGACAACACAAGTTGTCGTTATTTATCAAGATTCAATCAATATCAAATCATCAGTATAAATAATCTTTGTAAAAACGACAAAATGTAAACTAAACACTAATCCGAATCGGTTCGAGCTCGTTTCACGAAATAAATAAAACTTTGTAATTAACGTGAATAATTATTCGTTCTAAATATTTTACTGAATCTTCGTGTCGGAACGTTGACTGAGTCAGCTGGGTCGACCGAGTCGACTCACCGAGTCGACTCGGTTTGACCGAGTCATCCGAACGGAGTCTGACCCAAAGCTACTTAACCCGAACCGAGCTGTTGACCATGCTTGACCTGTTGACCCGAGTTGACTTTCTTTGACTGAACTTGAACCGAACCGAACCGTATGGCAGACCCGAACTGAAGACCACTCAAAATCTTCAACATCACCTCCGCCTCCGTTGCTGGCAGTGGCATCGGCCACCACCACCACCACCACCATCATCACCATCAAAAATCATCTGAAACAAAATGCAAATCGCCATCTTTAGCAAGTCTCTAGAATAGAACAAAATTAAGGAAACGGGGAGGGTTCTTACCGTGAAACTTGACAGACAGAACAAGAACCACTGGTTCGAGGCAGGGACCACCGGTCCGAGACACCTACTGCCGCTCACCACCACCTTCGGCTCTCTCTCTTTCTCTGTTTCCCACGCTGCTGCGCCGTCACCGATGTACCACCGGCTCCGGTCGCCGGTCCTCTGTTTTCTCCGATCTCCTCTCTCATCTGCGTTCTCTCTCTCTTCTGTTGTTAGAACCGCCGCACACCACCACCAGTTGGTGGTGGCCGGCCGTGATTCTGCAACAAGGGGGTACATGGGTGTTTGTCGGAGATGGGTATGATTGTGCGGCCGGAGAAGACGACCGGCGTCGCTCCGGTGACCGGAGGAACAGTTGTAACCGTCGTCTCCTCCTTTTCTTCTTGCGGCTGATGGATTAATTACAGAAGGAGAGGGAGAAGTCGAGGGTGAGGGTGTTTGGCGGTGGATTCATGTGACTATTTGAGAGGTGGGTTATTGTTGTAAAATGTGTGTATGTGTCTGTACATATATTCGAGAGAGAGGGGACTTGATTCTCATATATATTTTTTTTGTTTGTGATTTTATTTGATGGAGATGAGCTCCATACTTGGTGTGTGTATAAGCAGTAGATCGAGAGTGAGGGAGAGGGTAGAGTATTTGACCTTTTTCTTTGTGTGTGTATGCAGACAAATGAAGGTCCTTTATATAGAGATTTGAGGATTAAGGTTTCTTTTGTGTATTTATATTACATTCAGGTCATATATTTTACCCTTTGAATCAAGATCTTTTGAAGAGATTTATAGAGATTTTTCAAGATTTTGGACAGATTTGTAGAGATCTTGAGAGATCTAATATATTATATGCGGGTTTAGGCTTGTGGGTTTTGGGCTTGGGCCTAGAGCCCACAAGCCCATCTCGTGTGTAAGTGGCCCGTAATTCCTACGAGACCCGTTGTCAAAACCCGAACTCCGTAAGCATAAAAATATTCGTGTAACATCCATATTTGTCGGTGTAGTCAATTTCGTACGGTTTCAGTTCATTGTCACGTAATATTCAGCAGACTTCCCGTAAATCACCACACGCGCACTGTATAGTCGAATAAACGTTACTAGGCACTCCAAGGGCCTAATTAAGTTAAATTACGCTGTAATCACTATTTATTATTGCGTTAATCATCTTATTAAGGGCGTAAATTACCGGTTGTCACAATTTTTCTCACCTCTTTTATGATCAAGATGATTTTCTATGGAACCTAAGATGATCTAAAGCACTTACAAGTTAAAGAAAGTGTTTTCATCCATTCAAGAACCTTCAATCATCAAGATCCTCATCTTCTTAGCTCTTAATCATCACATAGATCATCCCTAGCCTAGTGCTAGAAGTGAGTTTCTAAATCTCTTATTTTCATACTTATTTATGTTATGATTGTTAATATAACTAGAGAAAACAAAATAATCATACATAATTGTCACGACCCCCCGACCCCACCCTGGATGGAATCGAGAGCCGCGAGCAGCCAAGTGGTACCGGTGGTTTATTTTGAAAGCATTGCAGCAGAAATTTCGTCCGAACCGTGAGTTAGGAAAAATATCAGAGTTTAGAAAGCACCAGATTTTTTATTTATTAAATAGATGGGATAAAACCATGTTTTGAAAGGTAGCTTTAATATAGAATAAATCTGAATACATCAAACAACTTTTATTAATTTAATTTAATTGATAAAATGAGCCACTTCTGTAAGTCTTGTTGGTGCCGCATCCAACTCTAATTCCTGATCTACTATAATTACCTGAAACGCGTTTTAAAAAGATTTGGTCGGCAGGAAATACTGGTGAGTTCATTCAGGTTTTCTAAAATGAACCTTAGTTATAAATTACAGCATAAGAGCGATTACAATGGCTTCTATCTTATTTTTATCTGGCGCCGTGTCACATTGTGTGACGATGGTCATACCACTATTGGGTCCTGTCACCCAAGTAGTGATGATTATCCCTGTTAGGTCAATGAACCTAACCGGGAGAAAATTAGTAATGTGCACAATACCCCACTAGCTATTGATTAAGATAACCATGACTTACTCCCTGTAATTATAACATTTGAAAATGGAGTATTGTAAAATACTTTTGATAAAAAGAGAATGACTCACATTGCAGATTTAAACGGGCAGAGTTTAGCCTACTCATTAGCCTTGTAACCTAATTCAAATAATAATACATACGAACTAGGTTAGTAATTAATACAGCATTTACGATAACTCACGAGATAAAAACTCTCATAACGAATGACAAAGTGCAATACTTAAACATCTATCGGATTCGCAACGAATGACAGAGTCTACCCCGAGTTTGGGTGGCACTCAAACATCCTGTCGGATTCACGACTAATGACAAAGTATAGCATTTAAACATCCTGTCGGATAGTTTCAATCGATCGGATATTGAATCGTAGCAGCGATCGAGTTATTACCCTGTTATCGTGGCGGAATTCGAGATTGTGTGTTTTTGTAGTATACAAACTATAAATCAGCATACGAATTGAGTTTTTACGTCGAACCAACGGAGGAATTCAAGTCCCACACCCCTCTATTTATATCTGAAAAACAGCTCCCTCGTGTGGCGCAAGGGGCTGTCGAGTGGCGCGAGGGACACCACCCTAGCATAGGGTAGCCCCGTGTCTTGGTAGCCTAGCTGAGTCGACTGTTCGTTAAAATTCGATTTGGACAACAAACTGTTTAGATAATACTGACTAGGAAATACCCCCCTGAGTTTTAGGGGACCTGATCCTGATTCCGATTGTTCTGAAAATTTTAGGGTTTGTGCAGGATTACCTGGGGGTCTCAATTAGGGTTTCCTATTGGGCAAACAAAATAATAGATAGGACTTTTGATGAGAGTTGTTACAGAATAAAACGGTGAGAAAAGAGAATGGACCCACTTTAAAACTTTAGGGTTCAACTAGGAAGCCTCCTGGTATAAATTTTGGGTATAACTTCTGAGCTATTTTAATATATATATATATATATATATATTTGTACTCGTGTTAAGTATAGTACCCCTAATTCAACCTTATCCCTATGTCACGAGACAGAATCCCAATGAACTTAGTCAGGCAGAGCCTTGACATGCGTTACGGGGCTCAGAACAATCAGAAAGGGTAGCGGTGATCGGGAGTTAAAACACTTAAAACAAAACAGGGCTTTATTATTATTATAGTGTAAATAATAAAAATAATAACAATATATATGTATAAGATGAGAGTGTGTAGGCGAAAGACATAGCAGAAGCAAGATTTTGATCGAATTGTGAGTGCCTATTTATACTCATTTTTTCTTTGAAAGAGACGTACCAAAAGTATCAATTCTCATGTACACTTAGAATCCTCACTAAATTACATGCATACACATGTCCACATATTCAACTAATATTCATATGTGAGGACTATTCTAGTCCACGTACACACATATATATATCAAATAGTTTTTGATTTATTATTATTGTATTAATTTATATATTATAATTAAATTAACTGCTTCACTTCTTTGGCGCGTACAACTTCTAAAATATTACGTTTAATAAAACAATGTATAGGTCTTTAAAACGAGAATATTTTTGTCTACATTTTTAACCAAGTTTTATTAAAAATGGAGTAGGTTCAAATATGTTGTATTTTTAGAATTTAATTTGTATACGGTTACTAGGCCCGTCTAGGTATTTCATGTTTGTAACAGTCAACTTACTCGTAATCTACCCGTTTAATAATATAAATTTTTATATACTTTTATTTTATTTAGAAATGTCACCCATATATAGGCAAATTAATTAGTATAACATTCTAACCAACTATATATTAAATAGTTTTTAAAACTATTTGGGTCGAATAATTTAAAAAAAATAAAACTAGTTACTAGTGGCTAATAAATTTAAACAACCCTAAAATTATTATATGATAAAAATAGGAATGTTACATCCTCCCCACCTTGTTTTAAATCTCGTCCTCGAGATTTGGGCTACGATATATCTTTTAGACTTATGTCACGTCTTAGTCAATAAAAACAATATTAAGGCAGATGGTACATAATTTAAAATATCAAATTTTATGAATATGAGTTTTACAATAAATAGGACTCAATGGTTCAACTGAATTAGTTTCAGAAATCGATGTCAAACGAATGAGATGAAATGATACAATGACTAGGTTCAAGCCAAAAGAGATATATGATCAAATAGATGTTTAAATTAAATGTGAATGATTTTTTTAGAATAAAATTCATCGTCAAAAGAAAACTTACTTTGATTGTCAACTGAAGAAGACTCAGAATTAATAAGCTCAAATGAAATAGAATCATGAAAATGATTGTTAACTATCGAATTATGATATGAGAAAAATCAATGTGTTGACATTTATTGAATTATTGAATTACAAGTATACACCGATATACAACGGAGTTTAGTGTATCATTGTCTTAACACATAGTTGTATTAAGACCATTTTCAAGGATGAGTCAAATGAAAGGTATATAGATTAGCTCAAGCTACAAGTTTATAGCGACGCCACAAGGTGTCGTAGTAATCGAAATAATAATAGCGGTGATTGGATAAGTTCACCGTGTTTTAAATGAAATGAAAGTTCAACGAAGTAAGTTCGAATGTTTGTTTCAAACAAATCTAGTAGGATTTTCGATTGAAATTGAAACAATTGAATAATATTTTTCGATTGAAGATGATAAAGCAATAATTATCACGAAAGGCTCGATTGATGCTGTAAGAACCGTTAAGAGATACACTGAAATATGACATGAATTTGTGTATCTTAGCACATGATTGTGTTAAGATTGCTTTTATAGGATAAACCAACAAAGCGGATATAAATAAACAAATAATTAAATCCGTATATGATGTGTGCAAATGAGATTAGCGCAAGCTTCAATTTTGTGAAAACGTCACCACAAGGTGATCGTGATTAAAGAAACGATTTTATGAATTCGAGGACCAAACAAGCCTGTTATGGTTCAAAGTAGTTGAAGGGCTTGTTGGGATTAATTCGAATATGATGGCTTCAATTCATCACATGGGACTTTTGAATTGAATAAGTAATGTGAACAAATTAAAACAATTGAACTTGGTTTCGATACAATCCGACAATAAATACATGTATCGACAAGAAAGACTTTCGGCATGGTCATAACGAAAAAACCATGTATGTAACTTGAAAAGAAAAGAAATTTCAAGAAAATGTGTTGACTTGATAACAAGCAGCCAACAAACACAATAATGCGGTTCACAGTGCCAAAAATCAAGTATAGCGAAATGATATTTGAGTTTTTTTATAAAACAACAAATGAGAATGAAGTCCTCCAGTGATCTCATAAATCAAACGAACTACATGCGCAACAAACAGTGCATGTGTAACTTGTGGATTTACCAAGAAATGAAATATATCAATATTCGCTACTATGAAAGAAATCCTTATGGTATGCTGACCATTAGGGGAAGTAGGAATGCGAAAGTCTACTTACTATATGTAGAAGTCAGAATTTCTACGAAAGAAATATAAGAACTTTATCTGAAATTTCATGAAATAACTGTTGTTAAGTAACATTACCAGGGAATGTCGAATAAAATGAAGTAGGGGAATTGCAGAGTTATGTAACTTCTTTTGCAGTGCCAATAATTATAACTCAGATTAGACTGTGCACCGATGGTTGTGAAACCTTGTTCCAACGTACCTCAGCGAGATTCATGTCGTTTATAGGATCACGTGGGAAAGTGCCGCTTTTTTATCAGTAGTTCTCCCACTGCTGGGATGAGCATTGTTGTTGTCGTGCCCAATCATATTTTTCAAAGGTCTTGCCTTGAAAGTCGTGTGTGATATACTTCGACATCTGTGGACATAAAATTTTAAGTTTCATGCGTTTTCTTGTGCACTAGCATAGCTTTACATGTTTCTAACTTGCATTAATAGTTTATGGTAACGCATTGGAAATTCTTATACTTTTGATGGCGTCCCAACTTAAAGGGTTTCCATTATTTATATTGTTGCACGAGTTATGATGTAGATGATCAAACAAAATAATGTTTGATATCAAAATTATAGATATATGCAAGAGATTTCTGATAAAGAAATCTAAATTTATTATAGACGTGTATGCTTGTGCTTTATTCTTAATTGAATGTTGGAATTTCTTATAGATATACATATCTATATAATCATATATTTCACATGCTGTAATATACATACCTTTCATAAGGTTAATGTATTTAACAGATTCATATTTCCAAAACAAGTCGGATATCAGGTCATGATACTATTTAGGGAAATCTTGTTACGTGTTTAACATATTACATACCTGCTTACCCAGTTCTAGCTGGAGAGGTAACCTCAGTATATCCGGACAAGCTGGAGAGTCTGCTACACCATACCCAGTCTTGCCGGAGAAGAAATTTAGATTTTCCCATAAATAGATCTTTCTTAGATCATGATTTGGAAAGTGCATTATGACTTTCAACAATGAATCAGGAAATTAATATTTACCTGATGGATCATATTTTAGAACAAATTAGTACCAATAAATAAGAAATAACAGTGGTCAAGTGTTATTGCTTATTTATTATACTTGCAACGTTCTAGTTATCATTCTTACGGCATACCAAAACCCATCACACTTTATTTACAGAAGTATTTAGCTTATCTTGAAGCTGATACTAAGGCATCTTTTCTTAAGTTCAAGTCTAAATGTTATCTTGTGTGCCACCAGTTAATAGCAATCTCCTAACTCTTTTATATAAGCTTAGGTAATATTATCACAACACCTATTGGCTTAAATCAGTGGCTCTGATACCACCTTCTGTCATGACCCCCGACCCCACCCTGGATGGAATCGAGAGCCGCGAGCAGTCAAGTGGTACCGGTGTTTTATTTTGAAAGCATTGCAGCAGAAATTTCGTCAGAACCGTGAGTTAGGAAAAATATCAGAGTTTAGAAAACACCGGATTTTTTATTTATTAAATAGATGGGATAAAACCATGTTTTGAAAGGTAGCTTTAATATAGAATAAATCTGAATACATCAAACAACTTTTATTAATTTAATTTAATTGATAAAATGAGCCACTTCTGTAAGTCTTGTTGGTGCCGCATCCAACTTTAATTCCTGATCTACTGTAATTACCTGAAACGCGTTTTAAAAAGATTTGGTCAACAAGAAATACTGGTGAGTTCATTCAGGTTTTCTAAAATGACCCTTAGTTATAAATTACATCATAAGAGTGATTACAATAGCTTATATCTTATTTTTATCTGGCGCCGTGTCACACTGTGTGACGATGGTCATATCACTATTGGGTCTTGTCACCCAAGTAGTGATGATTATCCCTGTTAGGTCAATGAACCTAACCGGGAGAAAATTAGTAATGTGCACAATACCCCACTAGCCAGTGATTAAGATAACCACGACTTACTCCCTGTAATTATAACATTTGAAAATAGAGTATTGTAAAATACTTTTAATAAAAAGAGAATGACTCACATTGCAGATTTAAAACGGGCAGAGTTTAGCCTACTGGTTAGCCTTGTAATCTAATTCAAATAATAATACATACGAACTAGGTTAGTAATTAATACAGCATTTATGATAACTCACGAGATAAAAACCCTCACAACGAATGACAAAGTGCAATACTTAAACATCTATCGGATTCGCAACGAATGACAGAGTCTACCCCGAGTTTGGGTGGCACTCAAACATCCTGTCGGATTCACGACTAATGACAAAGTATAGCATTTAAACATCCTGTCGGATAGTTTCAATCGATCGGATATTGAATCGTAGTAGCGATCGAGTTATTACCCTGTTATCACGGCGGAATTCGAGATTGTGTGTTTTTGTAGTATACAGACTATAACTCAGCGTACGAATTGAGTTTTTAAGTCAAACCAACGCAGGAATTCAAGTCCCACACCCCTCTATTTATATCTGAAAAATAGCTCCCTCGCGTGGCGCGAGGGGCTGTCGCGTGGCGCGAGGGACACCACCCTAGCATAGGGTAGCCCCGTGTCTTGGTAGCCTAGCTGAGTCGACCGTTCGTTAAAATTTGATTTCGACAACAAACTGTTTAGATAATACTGACTAGGAAATACCCCCCCTGAGTTTTAGGGGCCCTGATCCTGATTCCGATTGTTCTGAAAATTTTAGGGTTTGTGCAGGATTACTTGGGGGTCTCAATTAGGGTTTCCTATTGGGCAAATAAAATAATAGATAGGACTTTTGATGAGAGTTGTTACAAAATAAAACGGTGAGAAAAGAGAATGGACCCACTTTGTAACTTTAGGGTTCAACTAGGAAGCCTCCTGGTATAAATTTTGGGTATAACTTCTGAGCTATTTTAATATATATATATATATATATATATGTATATATATATATATATATATATATATATTTGTACTCGTGTTAAGTATAGTACCTCTAATTCAACCTTATCCCTATGTCACGAGACAGAATCCCAATGAACTTAGTCAGGCAGAGCCTTGACATGCGTTATGGGGCTCATATCAATCGGAAAGGGTAGCGGTGATCGGGAGTTAAAATACTTAAAACAAAATAGGGCTTTATGATTATTATTATTATAGTGTAAATAATAAAAATAATAAGAATATATATGTCTAAGATGAGAGAGTGTAGGCGAAAGACATAGCAGAAGCAAGATTTTGATCGAATTGTGAGTGCCTATTTATACTCATTTTGTCACACCCCGACCGCGTAAAACAACAAATCGCGGCGGAAACATCGGGGCGTGTTGCAACAGAATTAATGTTTCACAACCATGGAAATTAAAGTTTCGTTTTATTGATTAAAAGTGTTACAATGTCTTAACAAACAAGGAAAATACAACATAATTAACTAGTCTTGCATCTTTTATTGTCACTAAAGCCCAAGTCTGTCTATGTATATCTTGATCATCTTATGCAACAGCTCCTGAAAAACACATGTGAAAATATGGTACGTCAGCATAAAAATGCCGGTGAGATACATAGGTTTTGTGAAAATAGGTGTCATGACTTATGTTTGAGAAAATGTTTAGTCATGAACCTTGTTATTTGCTTTGTTTTGTAAATTACTTGAAAAACAACGAGTTCAGATGATATGTATAAATAAGTGAATAATGTATGGTTAAATGAATAACCAAGTTAAATGAGTTTGTAAAAGATAAGTTGTTTTGTAAAACAATGTCTTGTGAAAAGTATGTTATTTGTATAAAATGTTATATGTATCAAACTGAAATGATTCAAATAACGCTACGCTATGTAATACCATACAAACATTTATATATAGGAAGTACCAGCGGCGTATCCACCATGCTTGTATCATATTACACACGCATCGTTACTTAATCACTTAATCAAACCAAACCAAACAATGTAAAATGTTCATGTCAAGATGTAAATCATGTCAAAATGTCTATGTCTATGTCAAATATCCAAGTCAAATGTCTATGTCAAATATCCATGTCAAATGTCTATGTTTAAACCAATAGTCAAAAGTCCTTGTATAAACCATGTCAAATGTTGATAGCCCAAAAGTAGTCAAGTAATGTATAACCAAAATGATATGTATGGTAAGTAAAATTTAGACTACTTAAACCATAAGTAAAAATGAACAAAACAAAGTATTGAAGTAAAACTGGTTTAAATCAAAGTTATGTTTTGTAAGATATATGCATGCTATACTGAATATGAACACTTTTGCAGTATGTTAAACGCAAACATTCAAGCCTTGAGACAGTCGGATAACCCTTTCAGTCAAGGTTATCAAAAGAATTGTATTCGGATTCAGTCATTCCTTACATCCAAACAAACCCGGGATGTCAGGAATGGGATTTGTCAAGTCCTATGGTACCACTACTTACTCCCGAGCGGCGTAGCAAATGTTAATGAATGTTATATAGACCCGTTAAACAAACCAAATGTCATACCAAAATGTAAGCATGTTTTATGAAGATAATGTACCTAGTATGCTAGAGTAAACATACAAGGTAGAGCTGTAAAACAATGTGTCCATATGCTGAGTAAACATATGCAACAGAAATGCAATGTAAAACAATGTGTCCATATGCTGAGTAAACATATGCAACAGAAATGCAATGTAAAACAATGTGTCCATATGCTGAGTAAACATATGCAACAGAAATGCTGAGTAAACATATGCAACAGAAATGCAATGTAAAACAATGTGTCCATATGCTGAGTAAACATATGCAACAGAAATGCAATGTAAAACAATGTGTCCATATGCTGAGTAAACATATGCAACAGAAATGCAATGTAAAACAATGTGTCCATATGCTGAGTAAACATATGCAACAGAAATGCAATGTAAAACAATGTGTCCATATGCTGAGTAAACATATGCAACAGAAATGTACTAAGTATGCTAAGTTAACATACAAAGAAGAAAAGTCATGTAAATCAATGTGCTTAGCATGTTATCAGTCAACATACATAGCAGAAAAGTAATGAAATCATGTACTATAATGTACTAACAAACATAGTCGGTATATGATTTGAAAACAGGAAAGCATGAAAGTAACAAGTAGGCACATGTGTTCCACCCCAAAACAGTTTGGAAAACAGTAAAAGAGGGGTCTATGTACTCACTTGAGATTGCTCAGTAGTCCTTGAGTAACAACCAAACAAAGCTAGAGATCACGGAAATCAAACGGCACCTAATATAGGTAACTATGTTAATTAACCGGACCTAAATCGGAAGATTGGGTAGCATTAGGGTTTGTAAACCAAATGAGTGTAGGAACTCATATCATATGGTTTAACAAAGCCTACATACTAAATGAAACTTAACCTAAGTGTCTACGACCCATTACGACCCGTTTAGGAAGCTTATGCTACTTTAACGCGTCGTTCGCGTGTAACGCGTTCGGACCGCCTAACTAGTCCTATGACAAGTGTTATATGCCTAAACATGTTACATAATCAGTTATGTGACAAAAGTTTAGGTTACATATGCTTAATTACCAATTATACATGAAAAGGGTATTCTGGTAATTTACCTAAGGCATATAAACTACCTATCATACAACTATTTAAACGATGTGACCATAGGGTATAACCTCGGAAGGTTATGCCCTACCTACTATGGTCACCTAATGTGTTTGGTCGGATCCTTATGATCGACCAAACTGGGTCGGGTTCGAAGGTATAGGCGATTTATTAGATCGCCTACCCTACGACCCTAGACAACGTGGTAATCAGTGGGCATAGTCCCAAAGGACTATGACCAACGTGATTACACTCACGTTGCGAAGTTCAAACGAACTTCGCATTGACCATTACTGGTCAACGCTGAAAGTCAAACAAAGTTTGACTTTCGGACTCGAAAAGCAGTAAAATAAGGAAAAGAACGAAAGAATACTAACCCAGGGTCCCCGAATGCTAATCCCGACTTCAAGAACTCAGGTATGAAACAATGGTTTCAACTTAGAGCTCTCAAAATCAGAATTCTTGTGAGAAAATGCAATGGGGGTGTTGGGTTATTTATAGTTTTCGGTCCACCGTTGAGATCGTTTCTTGGAAAAGGGGAAACGATCAAGGCCGTACACTTGTCGGAACCTTATGGATGCTTAAAATGGTTCTTATCAACATGACTAAGCAAGTAGGAACATGTGGTGGGGGTTTAAACAGCTGAAAACAGGCTGTTTAAACATTGTATCTGGTCAGAAGACCCCCTGCGCATCGTAGCCAAAAAGGGCCTGCGCATCGTAGGGGTTATCTTTGGCAGATTTACACTTTTGGTCCCTGCAGTGCAATAAGGTCATTTTTGACACGTTTAAGGCCCGTTAACCCCATTTCAAAGCTCTAAAATGAAGTTAAAGTATAGGGAACTTAAAATGTGTTCAAAAATATCTCGGATGTCGGTTCGTTTGGCCGTACGAACGCGATGTTCGGTTAATTACGACGGAATGCGCATAAGCGCGAAAAACGAACCAAATGACGCGACGAATGGATTTTTCTTAAGGCGAACACTAAAATATAATGTAGTCATGCTTACATAAATTTTTAGATGTCCGGATGTATTCAGAACGTAAGTTATGCTCGAAAATGCAAACTTGTGCACTTTTTGACACTTTTAGTCCCTGAATGACACGAAAGTTTATTTTAGCATACCGAACACCTCAAAGCCTATTTCTAAGCTATGCAAAGGATATTTATGGCATGTTTAACTTATGGTCATGTTCCGGAAGGTCTGTTACAGTTCAAATTGGCATACTTTCGCAGTTTGTCAACTTTAGTCCCTGTAAGCGATTAAACTTTATTTCACCACACCAAACCTTCCAAAACTTATATCTAAGTTATGTAAAGGTAATTTAAGGTATGTTAAGCCAATGTCACTATTCCGGAGTGTTTGTTGCATTAAACTGGTTATATTTACGCATCGGTGCGCGTATAACCTTCCAGAAAGTGATTTAGAGTTTGAAATTGAACAAGAATTGATATGTGCAAATGATACACATATTTTTACAAATACCAAGTATGAAATACAATATTTCATTGCTTTGGTATTTTTTTGATGGCCGTGAAGGCACAGGTGTTACAGTCTCCCCTACTTTAGGAAATTTCGTCCCGAAATTTATTTAGAGGAAACTTGTGAGAGCTTGAAAGCATGAAGTTGAAAAGATCGAACAACATTGGTTAGGGTTCTGAACTTCTAGTAACTTTAATAACATTATGCTTGCAATGTAAGAGGGATACTTATATACAAGTATACGAAGCGTCATTGGTGCGTCCACCGTACCTCCATTACATCGTTCTCATTTTGTTATTGTTGTCACTATCGGTTCTTACACATAATAAACCTTACTGGGTTTCTATGCACTAAATTTCATAATTATGTAGGCCTCCATAATTAGACAATTCCTTGCACAGTTCACACAGTCTATTTTATAATGCGTAGGGTAAAACCAAATGAGCAATCCTGTGATGAGTGTGACTAGACCGCCATAGAGTCCCGTAGACTAGATCAATAAATGATCTAAATAGACTATCAAGGAGTCTGTCCAGCTACATCACTAGATGTCATTCTTTAACCAAATTGTGAATCAATCCTTAGACTAGACCACTAAAAAGGGTCTGGAGTGGTACTATATAAATCCAAGGGTCTTAACTATTACATAGAAGCCCATTAAGGATTTAAGGTAGTACCTTTGAATATCCTGCTACGAATCTCTCATATGAAGATATGAAAGATCCTGCGAGGATTTGGATAACGAATATCCAGAGTATTAAAAACACAAAAATGCATGAAAGAAAACATAAGATGAATAAACACATAGTCACATAACCACAAAATTGCTAACTAGAAGTTTGTTCTGCTAACAGAGTACATGTATTTAAAGCACACTAGGAATCCATCTTGTGGATTTCATTTGGTACTTTAAACATTTTCGAGAATCCAACTATAAAGATAGAAAGATTCAAAAAGAAAATTCGATTTCGATTACTAGAACTCGAAATGTTCGAATTAAGGTATATAAAGAATCCAATTAAGGACTCTGATTTGAATCATGATCATCCACAAGGATCTAATTGTGAGGATAAAAAGATCCCATATGGATTTAAAAGTTGGAGATGTTTTGAAACCTTGCACTGGACGTGCTTAGGTCAAAACATGATGTAAAATGCTTAAGAAGTTGAGATGCTTGATATGTCAAGGCGACATATGAAGCAGAATTTTGAAGGTTAAGTCAATGTATGAGGAAAATATTTTTGAAAACTATGCATGGGGTTCTTTTAAGAAAAATGTGTTTAACGTTTTTGAAACCTTATATATAATACTTTTTGAAATCATAAAGTAGGTGTATTAGGTAGATATATTTACAAAAATGTTTTAAAATCATGCGAGATGAATTTTGAAATTATGTATAAGGTTTTTGAAAGACATGAATGATGCTTTTCGAAATCATGCACTTGATCAGAAAATGTATTGTGTTAATATTGTCTTCAGACTATATGAAATATTTTGAAATTAGAAAGGTTGGTTTTGATAACATGGCCAATGTTTTTGAAATAACATAGACAATGCATCTAGAAAAATTGTTTTCAAACTATATGAAATGTTTTGAGATCATGAAGATTGTTTTGAAATACTGGTACTGTGTATGTTGAAAAATTAAAACGTAATGGGTATGAGATTTGAAAACACCCTTAGTTATCTAACCAAGGATTCAAAGGCACTGATGTGCAGAAGCATGATCACTCATAATGTCACTTTATCTTCTGTACTTTGTTTCTTAGAATGAAACGAGTACTTAAAATGTTCGAGGGAATCACGAGCGATCATTTGAAAGAGAGAATCACAAGAGTAGTTTGTAAGGAACATAGTTCCTTGATGTAGGTATCATAGGAAAATCCTACACATATGTAACTACAATTGTACATCAGAATCTGTGAACAACTACTTTTATTTATGAACGAGACAGATTGTTTCACAATCAAGAAAACGAAAGAAACAAAAGCATAAGATAGCAACATCTTCTACTCGGCCAACTGCTCATCCGTGGGTCAGATTTGCCTTAGCAAGCTTTGGGCAATCCCTTAGGAAATGGCCCATCTCGCCACAGTTATAGCAAAGCCCTCGTGAGAAACGAGCTTGAGCAGGAGTGTCGCCAGCTTGATTTGGTACAGCTGTAGTTGGGCAAACCCTTGCTGTATGACCTATAGGTCCACAAATCTGACATTTGCGGCACTTCACACAAGGGTGATGATGAAGGTTACATTGGTTGCACAAGAGTGCAGTTCCATTGTATGACTTCCTAGCAGGGGGTTGAGCTGGTTGGTTGGGGAAGGCTTGACCATTGTGAGCGACAATGGCGAAGTTCTGAGAAGCCTTTCGCTTCTTTGACTTCTTAGGGGGTTGTTCATCCATGGTCTTTGATTCCTCGATTGGTTTATTGGCTGATGGTGTTGTCACCTGACTAGGTCCTGCCTGTCTTGGTGACTCTTGAGTGGCTTCATCCAGGAGACGATACATGGCAGTAGCTAATTCCACAGTCTTCAGGACTACTTCGCCTATTCGCTGAGCGAATTTGGCTGCTTGCTCAGATATCTGGGCGTCATCGTGATGAAGAGACATTCTTGAAGAAAAAGAAAGGCATAGGGAGAAACAGGTGAAAGATTATTGGACAATCAAAACAGAATGATAACGCATGAAGATTGCGATCATTTGTTTGTTACCTAAGGCAAACAAATGAGACGGTGACTAATCAAAGTAAATGGGTCAAAAATAATGTATCGCGAAGACATGCTCGCCTATAAGTGAACACTCATCCCAAGAATTCCCAGGTAAGCACAACTGGTCTCGCGTCTGATGAGATGTATACGAAGTGCTTGCCTAGCCAGAAAACCCAGAATACAGGCATTCACCCTTCCAGTTTGCACGTGTTCACATTATTTAAAACCCAAAACCTTGACGAAGTTTTGAAAACTCAAAGGGGTTCAAAACCATATAATAGAGAGTTCAAAACCTTACAATAGAGGGTTCAAAACCTAGAAATCAATCATCCTAGAACAGATGATTAGTTTTCAAAGCGGTTTTGAAATTTATGTTCTTGTTGTGGTCGTCGCCTATGGATAGGTGACGGTATTGTTTTATGACTAAACGCAAGTAAACTCGCGTTAGGGTCCTAAGAAGGTTATAGACTAGGTCAAAGCATTACTAATAACCTAATTCCCTATAACCATTGGCTCTGATACCATCTTTTCTGTCACACCCCGACCGCGTAAAACAACAAATCGCGGCGGAAACATCGGGGCGTGTTGCAACAGAATTAATGTTTCACAACCATGGAAATTAAAGTTTCGTTTTATTGATTAAAAGTGTTACAATGTCTTAACAAACAAGGAAAATACAACATAATTAACTAGTCTTGCATCTTTTATTGTCACTAAAGCCCAAGTTTGTCTATGTATATCTTGATCATCTTATGCAACAGCTCCTGAAAAACACATGTGAAAATATGGTACGTCAGCATAAAAATGCCGGTGAGATACATAGGTTTTGTGAAAATAGGTGTCATGACTTATGTTTGAGAAAATGTTTAGTCATGAACCTTGTTATTTGCTTTGTTTTGTAAATTACTTGAAAAACAACGAGTTCAGATGATATGTATAAATAAGTGAATAATGTATGGTTAAATGAATAACCAAGTTAAATGAGTTTGTAAAAGATAAGTTGTTTTGTAAAACAATGTCTTGTGAAAAGTATGTTATTTGTATAAAATGTTATATGTATCAAACTGAAATGATTCAAATAACGCTACGCTATGTAATACCATACAAACATTTATATATAGGAAGTACCAGCGGCGTATCCACCATGCTTGTATCATATTACACACGCATCGTTACTTAATCACTTAATCAAACCAAACCAAACAATGTAAAATGTTCATGTCAAGATGTAAATCATGTCAAAATGTCTATGTCAAATATCCAAGTCAAATGTCTATGTCAAATATCCATGTCAAATGTCTATGTTTAAACCAATAGTCAAAAGTCCTTGTATAAACCATGTCAAATGTTGATAGCCCAAAAGTAGTCAAGTAATGTATAACCAAAATGATATGTATGGTAAGTAAAATTTAGACTACTTAAACCATAAGTAAAAATGAACAAAACAAAGTATTGAAGTAAAACTGGTTTAAATCAAAGTTATGTTTTGTAAGATATATGCATGCTATACTGAATATGAACACTTTTGCAGTATGTTAAACGCAAACATTCAAGCCTTGAGACAGTCGGATAACCCTTTCAGTCAAGGTTATCAAAAGAATTGTATTCGGATTCAGTCATTCCTTACATCCAAACAAACCCGGGATGTCAGGAATGGGATTTGTCAAGTCCTATGGTACCACTACTTACTCCCGAGCGGCGTAGCAAATGTTAATGAATGTTATATAGACCCGTTAAACAAACCAAATGTCATACCAAAATGTAAGCATGTTTTATGAAGATAATGTACCTAGTATGCTAGAGTAAACATACAAGGTAGAGCTGTAAAACAATGTGTCCATATGCTGAGTAAACATATGCAACAGAAATGCAATGTAAAACAATGTGTCCATATGCTGAGTAAACATATGCAACAGAAATGCAATGTAAAACAATGTGTCCATATGCTGAGTAAACATATGCAACAGAAATGCAATGTAAAACAATGTGTCCATATGCTGAGTAAACATATGCAACAGAAATGCAATGTAAAACAATGTGTCCATATGCTGAGTAAACATATGCAACAGAAATGCAATGTAAAACAATGTGTCCATATGCTGAGTAAACATATGCAACAGAAATGTACTAAGTATGCTAAGTTAACATACAAAGAAGAAAAGTCATGTAAATCAATGTGCTTAGCATGTTATCAGTCAACATACATAGCAGAAAAGTAATGAAATCATGTACTATAATGTACTAACAAACATAGTCGGTATATGATTTGAAAACAGGAAAGCATGAAAGTAACAAGTAGGCACATGTGTTCCACCCCAAAACAGTTTGGAAAACAGTAAAAGAGGGGTCTATGTACTCACTTGAGATTGCTCAGTAGTCCTTGAGTAACAACCAAACAAAGCTAGAGATCACGGAAATCAAACGGCACCTAATATAGGTAACTATGTTAATTAACCGGACCTAAATCGGAAGATTGGGTAGCATTAGGGTTTGTAAACCAAATGAGTGTAGGAACTCATATCATATGGTTTAACAAAGCCTACATACTAAATGAAACTTAACCTAAGTGTCTACGACCCATTACGACCCGTTTAGGAAGCTTATGCTACTTTAACGCGTCGTTCGCGTGTAACGCGTTCGGACCGCCTAACTAGTCCTATGACAAGTGTTATATGCCTAAACATGTTACATAATCAGTTATGTGACAAAAGTTTAGGTTACATATGCTTAATTACCAATTATACATGAAAAGGGTATTCTGGTAATTTACCTAAGGCATATAAACTACCTATCATACAACTATTTAAACGATGTGACCATAGGGTATAACCTCGGAAGGTTATGCCCTACCTACTATGGTCACCTAATGTGTTTGGTCGGATCCTTATGATCGACCAAACTGGGTCGGGTTCGAAGGTATAGGCGATTTATTAGATCGCCTACCCTACGACCCTAGACAACGTGGTAATCAGTGGGCATAGTCCCAAAGGACTATGACCAACGTGATTACACTCACGTTGCGAAGTTCAAACGAACTTCGCATTGACCATTACTGGTCAACGCTGAAAGTCAAACAAAGTTTGACTTTCGGACTCGAAAAGCAGTAAAATAAGGAAAAGAACGAAAGAATACTAACCCAGGGTCCCCGAATGCTAATCCCGACTTCAAGAACTCAGGTATGAAACAATGGTTTCAACTTAGAGCTCTCAAAATCAGAATTCTTGTGAGAAAATGCAATGGGGGTGTTGGGTTATTTATAGTTTTCGGTCCACCGTTGAGATCGTTTCTTGGAAAAGGGGAAACGATCAAGGCCGTACACTTGTCGGAACCTTATGGATGCTTAAAATGGTTCTTATCAACATGACTAAGCAAGTAGGAACATGTGGTGGGGGTTTAAACAGCTGAAAACAGGCTGTTTAAACATTGTATCTGGTCAGAAGACCCCCTGCGCATCGTAGCCAAAAAGGGCCTGCGCATCGTAGGGGTTATCTTTGGCAGATTTACACTTTTGGTCCCTGCAGTGCAATAAGGTCATTTTTGACACGTTTAAGGCCCGTTAACCCCATTTCAAAGCTCTAAAATGAAGTTAAAGTATAGGGAACTTAAAATGTGTTCAAAAATATCTCGGATGTCGGTTCGTTTGGCCGTACGAACGCGATGTTCGGTTAATTACGACGGAATGCGCATAAGCGCGAAAAACGAACCAAATGACGCGACGAATGGATTTTTCTTAAGGCGAACACTAAAATATAATGTAGTCATGCTTACATAAATTTTTAGATGTCCGGATGTATTCAGAACGTAAGTTATGCTCGAAAATGCAAACTTGTGCACTTTTTGACACTTTTAGTCCCTGAATGACACGAAAGTTTATTTTAGCATACCGAACACCTCAAAGCCTATTTCTAAGCTATGCAAAGGATATTTATGGCATGTTTAACTTATGGTCATGTTCCGGAAGGTCTGTTACAGTTCAAATTGGCATACTTTCGCAGTTTGTCAACTTTAGTCCCTGTAAGCGATTAAACTTTATTTCACCACACCAAACCTTCCAAAACTTATATCTAAGTTATGTAAAGGTAATTTAAGGTATGTTAAGCCAATGTCACTATTCCGGAGTGTTTGTTGCATTAAACTGGTTATATTTACGCATCGGTGCGCGTATAACCTTCCAGAAAGTGATTTAGAGTTTGAAATTGAACAAGAATTGATATGTGCAAATGATACACATATTTTTACAAATACCAAGTATGAAATACAATATTTCATTGCTTTGGTATTTGTTTGATGGCCGTGAAGGCACAGGTGTTACACATTTGTCTAAAATTATAGGAGGTCACAAAATTCTACATGTATACATTCATTAATTTCTTTTGATGATGTGTTTCTCAATAAATTCCATATGTATACACATCCTCATACTTCCTTTATACTTATTTCAAATTTTAATTTAATATTATTTTATTATTTTTTTTTTCTTTGAAAGACACGTACCAAAAGTATCAATTCTCATGTACACCTAGAATCCTCACTAAATTACATGCATACACAGTTGGGATTGAACCCTACCAAAGGAACAGATAATGTAAAGCCAAAACCAGGTCACAACAGTGGATTCACAATAAGCAGCAGTTTACATTAAACTTTCCCCTTGAAAGTGGTTTATAACAACTGATGGTCTCTATCCGCTGTTCATATATAACTGCTGCTGGCCCTTCTACTGCTGATCAAGCCCTGATGTAGTCAACACTGCTGGTCCTATCTACTGATGATAAAGCACTGCCCAATCAAGGACTGATCAACCTTGAGGAAAGCACTGACATAAAGGGAGAGCAGCTGTTTAGTGAATTATCAGTTTTATGTATAGTCAGTGGTTAGGTTTAGCAGTGTTTGTGTAAGGACAGTAGATACAGGTTGTTAGGCTGTTAGACCTCTCTTTCATGGTGACGTCAGCTGAGATGCCTCAGTGGTTTGGCTTGCCTATAAATGGAGCAGTACTCTGTACTGTTACATTTGATTCGTTTTGAGAGAGTTCTTATCCTCAATTCAATCCTTTCATCTTGTGCAACCAACCTTGGGGCATCAGGCTGAGGGGGAGTTTAGTTTGTAAGCTTTCACTGTAATCTTTTGCTTTGATTTGTAATCTTTTGACTCTATGAGAAGCAAATTTTTATCAAACTATTTTCTCCTTTGATTGTGTTTACAAAGTTTGTTTTTCATTTCCGCTGCACTTAACATGTTTTCATATTCATTGATCATTTAATTTACACAAACAAACACAATCATGAGAGCCTCCGATCCTAACAATTGGTATCAGAGCAGGACAGCCAAATTTGATCTAACAATCAATTTGACGTAACAGTTCAGCTCAAAATTTATTGATACCAAGGTTGGTTGTAATCAGTTGAAAAACAGAGTAACAAGTAAATCATGTTCAAAATGGTTATTCAATAACTCTATAAATCAACCAAGATGTCATATGACACACAAATTTCACACAACAAGTGATATCATGCACAACTCACTCATAGTTTTCAGATCTGTAAACTTATCTGATAAATTATGGGATTGTTATATATTTTCAAAATTGATTTCTACTGTTGTTTTGATATTTGTGATGTTTTCATTAAATACTAAAGTATGAACCTCATATTAACAAAACCTATGTTCTTAAAAGCATTAGTGTTTTGCTAATACAGAAAGAGGGAAATTAAAACTTTAGTTTGTAGATCTGGAGTATTGAAAAACAGGTTGAAGATCCTCATAAGGACGAGATCAACTTTGTCAAAATACACCCAGAAAATCAGGGGTTAACATAGTCTGTATCATATGTAATGTGAGATTGGTTGAAAACATGTGCAAACATGACCGATTCTCTCAAAACATTACTGCAAATTGATATTGGACTAAAATTCACAAAAACTCAAAAGTGTGTTTATCTCAAAACTTTTGAAGTTAAAAGAAAAGAGTATAAACATAAAACACTTGAGAGTCAAAGCTTGGGGTAATAATGGTCATTAAGCAACTGTTTGTGCTTACTGGTTAAGGAAAGTTCAAGTGATAATAGTATTCCCAGTGATTGAACTTACAAGAGGACTAGACAAATGTTCAAAAATTTACCCATGTGTTCTCATGTTTGCAATCAACTGACAAGAAAATGGTACCAAACAGTGGTCAAAATGTATTCAAAATTTCCTACCACTGCTGTCAAACCACTGACCATTTTCATAAATTTGAGAATGATATGATTAAGTATTTTATTGAAAATTTACCAGATCCTTTTGATGTTGTTCTCAGAAAATCCTTTGACTGTTTTTTTTTTATATATAGAGGATTTTCTCGAATAACCAGGATATATTATTTGTTTTTGTTTTAGAATAATATACTTTGAACTTTTGCTTGTTTTTTTAGCAATAGTTTCAATTCCTGTCAGGATATAGTACCTTATTTTTGTTGGTATTATTGTCCTCATAAATGGGTCAAAAGGAAATGGTACATATGTCAAGGTCATGTCATACTCAAATTTGTTTTTAAAATTAATCCATGGTTGATTACCAAACTGTGCTTAAACTACTGGGGCACTCATGTTTTAATTTGAATATTAAATGGAAATGAGTTGCCCTAGCAAAAAGTTCTCATCATCTGGGGTACTAATCCACTGTCAGAAAGTTGAACAAGCTTCAAAATATGAAATTGACATGTGGCAAAACGTTGAATGAAAATTCTCAAACCAGTTGCTGAAATACTTGTCCTTCAAATCTGTATCATTTACCCTAATCACTGCTTTGTTCAAACATCTGTTTCCTAATTACTATCCACTGCTGAAAGTCAGCCACTGCTTCCTCATTTTGCTAGACAAGCACTGATACTCAAAATCAGTGTCTTATCCACTGATATGCTATCCACTGATAGTAAAAATCATCCACTGTCCACATTATTACCGTTGTAACTACTGATGCTTGATTCATCAGTGGCCCTTAAAACAACTGTTCTCCACCCTTCATTCAATTCATCAGTGTTTGACACGTGGTCAGTTTTTAGCCTTCAGATCAAAATAACCACTGCCACATCAGCGATTACTTTTTCCCTAAATAAAACCCTGATCAAAACCCCAAACAGGGTTTTTACACTGTCGAATTGAATTCCAAATTTCTCTTCACAAAGCAGTTTCCAACTTTTCTTCTCAAATCACTCTCCTATTCTTCTTCATCGAAATGACGAAGTCAAAATCAAAATCAAAATCTAAACCAAAATCACCATCATCTTCAAAAGAGGTCGCTCAAACGGCCGAAGAATCCATTGATATACCATACAAACAATCTCACAACTATTTGGGTTTACTCACAAAACTCAAAGACAACCACACCTTCGACTCCATCATTGATACAATGTCTGCATCAAAGTACAAAACTTTGTTGACAGCAGATGCTCCCATATATCTGCAAACCCAGAGAGAGTTTTGGGAAAAGGCAACACTTGAAAAACAAGACGGTAAAGTCATAGCCATTAACTCCTCGTTACAGGGTAAAGCGATTCAAATCACCTCGCAATCGATCTCAGAGGTCTTCAAACTCGATGATCAGAATGGTAAAACTTCCTTTGATAAAAACGAGTTAAAAGCAGATTTTCTGAAAAGGGGATATGCAGAACAATCAAAGTTAGATACCTTACAAAAAGGTTATTTCCCGTCTGCACCCAGATTTTTATTTCACACACTTTTGATGTGTGTTTCAAATAAAACCACAGCATTTAACGAAATACCACTGAAGATTCAATGCCTGGGGTATGCCATTTTGAATAATAAAGATTACAACTACTCCCAGGAGATCTTCAATGACTTGGTAAAAAATGTTGATAGCAAATCATTTTTACTTTTTCCAAGGTTTCTAAGCTATTATTTTAAACAAAAATTTGAAAAAGAAAATGAAAATTTGCTCAAACAAGGTGCTTATTGTCAAATAAAAAGTTTAACAAATGAAACATTTTGAAGAATGATGGCACCAATAAAAACAAAAGCAGAGGTGCCTGAGCAGAATTTAGCAGTTACAACTGCTCCTCAGACATCTGTTGCTGAGCCCACTGCTCCAGGTGATCAGAGCAGCACTACCACTGCTTTGAAACCCACACCTGAAATCTCCAAAAAGACCAAAAGAAAATCTTCCAAAAAGCCCACCAAACCCAAGAAAAAGGAAACTCTGGAAGATGAGATCCCAGAGCAACTGCCTGTGACAACACAAATGTCACCACAAACCACTACTGCTACTTCCTCACAGCAGTTGGTTGAAAGATCTCAGCCATTGCCTAAAACTCCTCCTGCATCCTCACAAAAGGATCAGGTTGTAATCACAGGGACACCAAATTATGAAGCTCTGGATCCACTTGGCTCCATCTTCCGCAGTCCTGATCCCAAGGACATGTCTCTTTCAACTCCCATCCCCTCACCAATCATAATGCCACAATCCATGCGACCTTTGTTGCATGCAGTTGACATAGCTCAGACAAAAACCAGTTCCTCTCTATCACCTATCACTGAGAGCATACTCCCACAAGTGACTGGGTCTGAAGCTACTGCCTCAGTTATCCCAGCAACAACTGAGGAGGTTACACCCCCTGAGTTACAAGTAACTCTCGGTGGTAGTTCAAGTGGAGCAGCAACTACAACTGATGGATCAACAGATCTTCAGTTGGACAGTTGTTTCATTAGTAAGACTCCCTTGAAGGCAATTTCTTCCATAGCACCATCGATAACCACCAGTGAGTTGGTTCTAACCACTGGTACCATCAAAGGATTATCAAGTGCTGAAGAAAGAAGTCCCCAGTACCAAGAACAAGGGGCATCAATGGATGATTTTTGGGACTCTGTTCCTAAGTCACACATTGATACAACCACTGCTGGTGGGGATTCAGATGATCCCAGTAAAATGGGTGATGATTCAAGATATCAGGAATTGACGGGCAGAGTTAAAAAACTTGAAGAATCAGTTTCTGAAATAAAGGAGATGGTGCAAGAGATTTTAAAAGCTCAAAAAGCACAGTCCACTGCAGTTCCACCTCAAGCACCTGCTCCACCACAGGCACTTGCTACAAATGAGCTCTGGAATCTGTTTCAACCCATGCTTGAAAGACAAAAACAAGTGGCTGATCAGCGGCATGAAATGCATGTACAAATGCTGACCAATATGGTGGAATCAAGGTTCAAGGATACTCAAGCAGATATCAAGGCTATAAAGGCCAGCATCCATAGCACCACTGGCAAAGCACCTTCTACTCTACTATTCTTTGATAACCTCCCTGCAGATAATGCCAAAAAGGGGGAGATAATAAAGCAAATGAAGAAGAAGGGAATAGAACATGGCCTATGTGTTGAACCTGAGCAGGCAAAGCAAACATCTAAACCACCTCCCACAAAATCTCAAACAGCTGATACAGCAATAGTTACAAAAACTACTGTCAGTAGCCAAACAGCTGTCATCTCATCAACACACACCACTTCACCACACACCATCACAACCACTGATCCGCCTAAAACATCATCAGCCCCTCCTACAATAAAAAGGAGAGGGATTTTCATTCCTGATGATTCTCCATCACCACCATCAAAAACTATCTCACCACTTTCAACCCTGCTCAAAAGAAGAAGACATCTACTGACACATCAGTAGTTGTAAGGTCAACAGAGGTTGAAACACCAGTTGTTTCAACAGCTGTTTGCCAATCACAAACCACTGCTCTCATCAATATCAAATCACCACCATCACCTCCTGCGAAAAGGCAGAAGACATCAGATGTTATAACATTTGTTGTAATGACAACAGCAGTTGAGACACCAGTTGTTTCAACCACTGTTAATCAAACATCCACCACTGCTCTCATCTTTCCTACATCACAACCAAAGCTCTTCAACAGAAAAAGAAAGCCAATCACTGCCGATGAGGGCATACATGATCCTAATGCTGCACAATATCCACTGGAACTTGAGGCTATCAAAAATGAGATGAGGCAGTTCTATACAGAAGAAGATCCTTCAAAAAGAAGATTCTCCTCACTCATAGGCTACATGCCACCAGAGGATATGGATGATTACCTCAAAATCAAGGCAAGGCAAGCCAAACTAAGAGCTAAAGTTGAGAGTGAAAGTGAACGTCTAAGCAAAGAAGGCATTGCTAAAAGACAGGATTTCTTCCTCAAAAAGGTAAAGCAGATGGAAGAGTTCGCACAAGAACTAAACAAAGAAAAGGCAGATCAAAAGAAAAAGTTAAGAAAACAATATCTAGCCTACATCATGAAAGAGAAATTCTATCCTGCTGAAGAACAACAGTTCGAAGAATGGCCAATAGTCGCTCTAAAGCATGAGGTAGAAAGGATTGAGAAAATCAAGAATGATCCTACAAAGAAGAAAAATGCTCCAAACTGGAACAAATACAAAAAGCTCATTACTGACCTCACTGTTGAGTATAAAAGAAAGAAAAAGGAGCTGGTGGATGCAAAAATGGATACTGCTGAAGCCATATCAAAATGGTCAAAACAGCAGACTGATGAAGCCTATGAAAGGCTGAAGAAAAGGAAGATAACTGTTTCAGGCACTTCAAAGAAGCATGAACAAATGATGAAGCTTGAACAGAAGATAGGAAACCTCAAAACACTGTTCCGGTCTACTTTTGTGACAAACCAAGAAGAAGAAGAATAGCTGACCAGTGAAGAGGTAAAGGAAAAGGAAGTTGTGTACTTCAAAGAAACCATCATAAAAATGGGTCTAAAAGAAGAGAACTCGGAAAAACTTCAAAACCTTTTTAAGAAGGTGTTAACTAAACCTGCATTATCATCTACTTCAAAAGTTTCAGACATTGAGCCAGATCAACAAGAGAGACAGGAGCTGATAGAAATGGAAACTGCAGAAGACATAGCTGCAGCAAACAATGTTATTGAAATGGCCTTCAAAAGAATGTCTGATAGTCTGCAAGTTTTCTCAAGGCCAACATCTTCCACCTCATCCGCAAATAAATCTCTCCCAAGAAACCCATTGGGTTTAAAAGTACTAAAGTGGATGTCTGATCAAAAGACCCACGTATTGACCCTGGTCAGATCCAATGGTGAAGTGAAGTATATATCAAGGAAAGAAGCACTAGGCCTTAGTGTTGAAGATTTGTAGGATCTCCTTGAACTTTCACTGTGCAGGGATGAGGATGATCTAAGTTCCAAGGAATTTGAAGAAGATTTCAAAAGACAAGCAAGGGAACTTCTGATGAGGAATAAAGATCCAGAATAATGAATGGTTTTGGCATTATCTGTTACAGGGGGAGATTGTTAGGATTGAACACTACCAAAGGAACAGATAATGTAAAGCCAAAACCAGGTCACAACAGTGGATTCACAATAAGCAGCAGTTTACATTAAACTTTCCCCTTGAAAGTGGTTTATAACAACTGATGGTCTCTATCCACTATTCCTATACAACTGCTGCTGGCCCTTCTACTGCTGATCAACACTGCTGGTCCTATCTACTGATCATAAAGCACTGCCCAATCAAGGATTGATCAACCTTGAGGAAAGCACTGACATAAAGGGAGAGCAGTTGTTTAGTAAATTATCTGTTTTATGTATAGTCAGTGGTTAGGTTTAGCAGTGTTTGTGTAAGGATAGTAGATACAGGTTGTTAGGCTGTTAGACGTCGCTTTCATGGTGAAGTCAGCTGAGATGCCTCAGTGGTTTGGCTTGCCTATAAATGGAGCAGTACTCTGTATTGTTACATTTGATTCGTTTTGAGAGAGTTTTTCTCCTCAATTCAATCCTTTCATCTTGTGCAACCAACCTTGGGGCATCAGGCTGAGGGGGAGTTTAGTTTGTAAGCTTTCACTGTAATCTTTTGCTTTGATTTGTAATCTTTTGACTCTATGAGAAGCAAATGTTTATCAAACTATTTTCTCCTTTGATTGTGTTTACAAAGTTTGTTTTTCATTTCCGCTGCACTTAACATGTTTTCATATTCATTGATCATACAATTTACACAAACAAACACAATCATGAGAGCCTCCGATCCTAACATACACATGTCCACATATTCAACTAATATTCATATGTGAGGACTATTCTAGTCCACGTACACACACACACACACATATATATATATATATATATCAAATAGTTTTTGATTTATTATTATTGTGTTAATTTATATATTATAATTAAATTTAACTGCTTCACTTCTTTGGCGCGTACAACTTCTAAAATATGACGTTTAATAAAACAATGAATATGTCTTTAGAACGAGAATATTTTTTACTACATTTTGAACCAAGTTTCATTAAAAATGGAGTAGGTTAAATATATTGTATTTTTAGAATTTAATTAGTATACGGTTACTAGGCCCGTCTAGGTACTTCATATTTGTAACAGTCAACTTACTCGTATTCTACCTGTTTAATAATATAAGTTTTTATATACTTTTATTTTATTTAAAAAGGTCACCCATATATAGGCCAATTAATTAGTATACCATTCTAACCAACTATATATTAAATCGTTTTTAAAACTATTTGGGTCGAATAATTTAAAAAAAATAAAACTAGTTACTAGTGGGTAATAAATTTAAACAACCCTAAAATTATTAAATGATAAAAATAGGAATGTTACATCCTCCCCACCTTGTTTTAAATCTCGTCCTCGAGATTTGGGCTACGATATATATTAAATAGTTTTATAACTATTTGGGTCGAATAATTTCAAAAAAATAAAACTAGTTACTAGTGGCTAATAAATTTAAACAACCCTAAAATTATTAAATGATAAAAATAGGAATGTTACATCCTCCCCACCTTGTTTTAAATCTCGTCCTCGAGATTTTGGCTACGATATATCTTTTAGACTTATGTCGGCAGATGGTACAGAATTTAAAATATCAAATTTTATGAATACGAGTTTTACAATAAATTGGACTCAATGGTTCAACTGAATTAGTTTCAGAAATCGATGTCAAACGAATGAGATGAAATGATACAATGACTAGGTTCAAGCCAAAAGAGATATATGATCAAATAGATGTTTAAATTAAATGTGACTGATTTTTTTAGAATAAAATTCATTGTCAAAAGAAAACTTACTTTGATTGTCAACTGAAGAAGACTCAGAATTAATAAGCTCAAATGAAATAGAATCATGAAAATGATTGTTAACTTTCGAATTATGATATGAGAAAAATCAATGTGTTGACATTTATTGAATTATTGAATTACAAGTATACACCGATATACAACGGAGTTTAGTGTATCATTGTCTTAACACATAGTTGTATTAAGACCATTTTCAAGGATGAGTCAAATGAAAGGTATATAGATTAGCTCAAGCTACAAGTTTATAGCGACGCCACAAGGTGTCGTAGTAATAGAAATAATAATAGCGGTGACTGGATAAGTTCACCATGTTTTAAATGAAATGAAAGTTCAACGAAGTAAGTTTGAATGTTTGTTTCAAACAAATCTAGTTGGATTTTCGATTAAAATTGAAACAATTGAATAATATTTTTCGATGAAGATGATAAAGCAATAATTATCACGAAAGGCTCGATTGATGCTGTAAGAACCTTTAAGAGATACACTGAAATATGACATGAATTTGTGTATCTTAGCACACGATTGTGTTAAGATTGCTTTTATAGGATAAACCAACAAAGCGGATATAAATAAATAAATAATTAAATCTGTATATGATGTGTGCAAATGAGATTAGCGCAAGCTTCAATTTTGTGAAAACGTCACCGTAAGGTGATGGTGATTAAAGAAACGATTTAATGAATTCGAGGACCAACCAAGCCTGTTATGGTTCAAAGTAGTTGAAGGGCTTGTTGGGATTAATTCGAATATGATGACTTCAATTCATCATATGGGACTTTTGAATTGAATAAGTAATGCGAATAAATTAAAACAATTGAACTTGGTTTCGTCACAATCCGACAATAAATACATGTATCGACAAGAAAGACTTTCGGCATGGTCACAACGAAAAAACCATGTATGTAACTTGAAAAGAAAAGAAATTTCAAGAAAATGTGTTGACTTGATAACAAGGAGCCAACAATCACAATAATGCGGTTCACAGTGCCAAAAATCAAGTATAGCGAAATGATATTTGAGTTTTTTTATAAAACAACAAATTAGAATGAAGTCCTCCAGTGGTCTTCATAAATCAAACGAACCACATGCGTAACAAACAGTGCATGTGTAACGTGTGGATTTACCAAGAAATGAAATAGATCAATATTCGCTACTATGAAAGAAATCCATATGTTATGATGACCATTAGGGGAAGTAGCAATGCGAAAGTCTACTTACTATATGTAGAAGTCAGAATTTCTACGAAAGAAATATAAGAACTTTATCTGAAATTTCATGAAATAACCGTTGTTAAGTGACATTACCAGGGAATGTCGAATAAAATGAAGTTGGGGAATTGCAGAGGTATGTAACTTCTTTTGCAGTGCCAATAATTATAACTCAGATTAGACTGTGCACCGATGGTTGTGAAACCTTTTTCCAACATACCTCAGCGAGATTCATGTCGTTTGTAGGATCACGTGGGAAAGTGCTGCTTTTTTATCAGTAGTTCTCCCACTGCTGGGATTAGCATTGTTGTTGTCGTGCCCAATCATATTTTTCAAAGGTCTTGCCTCGAAAGTCATGTGTGATATACTTCGACGTTTGTGGACATAAAATTTTAAGTTTCATGTGTTTTCTTGTGCACTAGCACAGCTTTACATGTTTCTTACTTGCGTTAATAGTTTATGGTAACGCATTGGAAATTCTTGTACTTTTGATGGCGTCCCAACTTAAAGGGTTTCCATTGTTTATATTGTCGCACGAGTTACGAGGTAGATGATCAAACAAAATAATAATGATAAATTAATAATCATGATATATTTATGTTTGTTTATGTTGTGATCTAAGACTTGTTATTTGCATATTTGATCTTGTTATGATGATTATGATATGTATAACTTGTTAGATGATGTTTTAAAAATATGACCTAACAAGTATACATGAGTATGTTAGAGGAATTTTTTTTTTAAACTTAAAAGATAAATGGATGATCATAATTTATGGTGTAGTTAATTTATCTAAGGTTTTTATTTAAAAACAAGACTTTTACAAGATTATAAAAAGTAACATACAACATAAGATTTTTATAAAAGTTGTTAAAACTAGAAGTAAACTTGGTTTTTGAACTAATGAACATATGAAAGGATCATATAAAAAATCCTACATGATTTTGAGATTATCTTGATGAGGTTATGTTATAAATCTCATGTGTATTGTTTATGAAAGTTATGAGTAAATTGATGTTGAATTCAAAAGAAAAAGATATGTTTGATTATACATGGTAAAATTGAAAATATAAAGGTTATATGGCCAAATTTTCTTATAAATTACATGTTAACAAAATCATCATTTTTGGCTAAACCTTTACAAGATTAAAAAGATTTAATGAATGGTTTTTATAAAAACAAAGTTAGTTATAAATATATATTTTGAGAAAATATATATTTGATTAATTTAACAACTTAAGTGCTATGTGGTACTTGATGTATTAGTTATATATATCAAAGATAAGAACTTGATTACAATGATGATAATGAACACATGATACATAATAATCAAAGTCTTACAAGATTTCATATAGATACGCCTTAAAAACGAGTTACGGACGATCCGAATAATCGGATACAAATTATGGTCAAATCGGACGACGGACGAACCTATGAATATATCGCCAATCCGAGGACTTACTACGACGTTTAGGCGATCTTTCGACGCGGACACAAAAATTACGTAACCATTAACAAAATTCGGACATTTTGAAACTTATAAAAACTATTATGTTTTTATTAACTAAAAAGTTGTGACACCTGTGCTTGTAATCATTGTAAACAGTTTAGTTATCAATAAAACAATGTTATTTAATCCCAATGTTTGTTTGTTTATGTTTGATATTTTTCATGTTTTGACTTTTGTTCAATTTCAAACTCTATATCGCTTTCTGGAGAGTTATACGCAAACTGGTGAGTAAACGTAGTCAGTTTAACGCGAAAAATACTCCGGAACATCAACATATACTTAACATACCTTAAATAACCTTTACATAACTTAGGAATAAGTTTTGAAGGCTTTGGTATGGCAAAATCAAGTTCATTCGCTTACAAGGACTAAATTCGAAAAATTACAAAAGTATGCCAATTTGAACTGTAATGAACATTCCAGAACATGATAATAAGTTAAACACACCCTAAATATCCTTTACATAGCTTAGAAATAGGCTTTGAGGGGTTCGGTGTGCTAAAATAAACTTTATGCTCATTCAGGGACTAAAAGCGTCAAAAAAGTGCATAAGTTTGCATTTTCGCGCATAACTTACGTTCTGAATACATCCGGACATCCAAAAATTTATGTAAGCATTAAAATATTTTATTTTAGTGTTTGGCATGATAAAATTCCATTCGTCGCTTAATTTGGATCGTTTTTGCGTTCGTTATGACTTCCGTCGTAATTAAGCGAATAACGCAACCGTACGACCAAACGAACCGACATCCGAGATACTTTTGAGCATTTTTTGAGTTTCCTATATTTTAACTTTATTTTATAGCCTTGAAATGGAGTTAACGGGGCTTAAAAGTGCAAAAAAATCAAGTTTTACAAGTGCAGGGACCATTTTTGAAATTTCTGACCAAATTCAATGAACCTAGTCCATTTTGAAGTTGATGGTTTTAACCCATGGTTTTGCAAAACCATGGGCTGGTATTCAATTAACCTAGTCCATTATTAGGGGCTCCCATGGTTTTAGAAAACCGTGGGCACACATGTAAGGTCTAGATCAAAGCTCAGTTTTCGATGAACGATCTTAACGGTTCTTGAATTCCTATAAATACCCACCTTCATTTCCTTGAAAACTCACACTTGAATCTAATTTTGGCTCTCTAAGTTGAAGTTTATGCTTCATAACTGAGAGTAAATCGGATCAAGAGCTTGCAGGGACCTTTTGTAAGTATTCTTTCGTTCTTTTCGTTCGTTTTTATCGTTAAAGTCAAACTGCGTTTGGCTTTCTGCTTTGACCAGTTTATGGTCAATGCAAAGTTCATTTAAACTTCATAACGTAAGTGTAAACACGATGGTTATAGTCCCTAGTGACTATACCTACTGATTACCACGTTATCTAGGCTCAGTGACGAGTCGTAGTTTCGGCCAAAATGCGCATTTACGCGTATTTTGTAACCAAACTACTCTAGGATATCAAGACCGTTTGTTTTGATATCAAAACCTGTTTTCTAACTTAACTAAACATGTTCTAGCAGGTTTAGCTCGTCACTTTTTAGATTAGTGCTTGTGTAGAGTCGTAAGTCAAGCGGACTAAACACCCGCTTAGACTTTCGAACACGGCCCGTTTGGTCGATCATTAGGATCCGACCAAAAATGTTTAGTGACCATAGTACAACAGGGAATAAACTTCCAAGGTTATACCTTATGGTCACCTAGTTTAGGTAGTTGTATGATAAGTAGTTTATATGCCATAGGTAAATTACCAAAATACCCTTTTCATGCGTAATTGGTAATTGAGCATATGTAACCCAAACTTTTGTCACGTAACTAATTATGTAACATAATTAAACATGTTAAGGCATATTTTACTTATCATAGGATTAGTTAGGTATTCCGAACGCGTTTTACGCAAACGACGCGTTAAAGTAGCATAAGCTACCTAAACGGGTCGTAATGGATCGTAAGCACTTAGGTTAGGTTTCAATTTAGTATGTAGGCTTTGATAAACCATACTACACGAGTTCCCATGTTCATTTGCTTTCCGAACCCTCATTCTATTTGATCCTCCGATTTAGGTCCGTTTATTAATGTAGTTACCTATATTAGGTGTCGTTTGATTCCGTGATCTTCTAGCCTTGCTTGGTGGTTATCCTAGGACTTCTAAGCAATCTCAAGTGAGTACATAGACCCCTCTTTTACTGTTTTCAAACTGTTTTGGGGTGAAACACATGTGCCTATTTGTTACTTTCGTGCTTTCCTGTTTTCACATCATATACTTGCTATGTTCATTAGTACACTTATAGTACATGATTTACATTACATTGTTCTGCTTTGTATGTTAACTTAGCATACTTAGTACATTGTTTTACCTTACATTTCTGCTATGTATGTTGACTGAGCATGCTAGCACATTGATTTACATGACTTTTCCGCTTTGTATGTTAACATTGCATATTTAGTACATTGTTTTCATATAACATGTTTACATTCGGTATAACATTTGGTTGTACAAATGGGACTTATATACGTTCATTAACATTAGCTACGCCGCTCGATAGTAAGTAATGGTACCATAGGACCTGACAAATCCCGTTCCTGACATCCTAGGTTTTTTTGGGTGTAAGGAATGACTGAATCCAAAAACATTTCTTTTAATAACCTTGACTTAGGGTTATCCGTCTGTCTCAAGGCTTGAATGTATGCCTTAACTTACCACATAAGTGTTTGTATCAATAAAACATGCATTTACTTTGCAAAACATACCTTTTTGATATATTCAAAATACTTTGTTTTGTACAATTTTACATTTGGTTTATGTAACATCACATTACTTACCATACATAACATTTGTTATACATTACTTGACTACACTTGGACTTTTAACATTTGATATGGTTTATACGAGGACTTTTTGACAATGGGTTTAAACATAGACTTTATACACTGGTGGTTTGTTTAAGTGACTTAAGTAACGAGATGTGAGTAGTATGATACAATCATGGTGGATACGCCGCTGGTACTTCCTATATATAAGTGCTTGTATTATACTACATATCATAGCGTTATTTAAATCATTCAATTTGGATTTATACATTTTACACAAGCAACATGTTTTTCACAAGACTTTGGTTTACAAAACAGTTAGTTTATACAACTCATTTACTTGGTTATTCATTTAGCCATATATATTTTTCTTTCACTTATACATAACATCTGATCTTACCGCTTTTCAAAGGATTTACAAACAAAACAATTTACAAGGTTCATGACTAAATTTTTATTAAACATTTTCTTAAACCTAAGTCATGAATCCTATTTTCACAAAACCTATGTATCTCACAGACATTTTTATGCTAACGTACCTATTTTCACATGTGTTTTCAGGAGCTGTTGCATAGGATGATCGAGACACACTTAGGCGGACCTGTGCCTTAGTGACTTAAAATGAAGCAAGAACTAGTTAATTTATGTTATGTAATCTTTGTTTCTTGTTTTAAGACAATGTAACACTCTTGTTTGATAAATAAAACGTAAGTTTAATTTCCATGGTTGTGAAACAATTAATTCTGTTACAACACTCCCCGACGCTTCCTCCACGATTTGATGTTTTACATGGTCGGGGTGTGACAGAAGAGTTGGTATCAGAGCCAATGGTTATAGGGAATTTGGTTATTAGTAATGCTTTGACCTAGACTATAACCTTTCTAGGACCCCAACACAAGTTGTCTTGTGTTTAGATTTTAGAACATACACTTCACCTATCCTTGGGTGATAACCACAACGGGAACATCAATTCCAAATCTGCTTTGGAAATTAATCATCTGTTCTTGGATGATTGATTACTAGGTTTTGAACCCTCTGTTATAAGGTTTTGAACCCCTTTGAATTTTCAAAATCTCGTCAAAGTTTTGGGTTCTAAATAATGTGAACACGTGTAAACTGGAAGGGTGAATGCCTGTACCCTGGGTTTTCTGTCTAAGGCTAGAGTGTTCGTACAAATCCACATAATCGGACCAGTCACTCTTACCTAGGAACTCTTGGGGTGAGTGTTCACTTATAGGCGAGCATGTCTTCGTGATACATTATTTTTGACCCATTTACTTTGATTAGTCACAATGTGTCGTTTGTTTGCCTCGTGGTAACGAACAAATGACCACCATCTTTGCTGTTGTCAATTTTTGTATCATCTTATTCTTTTCATCCAATCATCTCACTCATTTCCTTTCATGTTCCTCTTTTAGAATGCCTCCTCGATGCGACAATCAGATAGCAAATGCCGAACTGGCAGAAATCATCGCGCAGTAAATGGCTGCTGCTTTCCCAAATCTTATTGCTCAACTGAACCAAGCCAACAACAACAATCATGCTCCATGCAATTTCAAGAGTTTCAATTCGGCTAAGCCACTCAAGTTTAGTGGTACTGAAGGAGCAACTGGGCTCCTACAATGGTTCGAGAGCACTGAGAGTACGTTTCGTCACGTTCAGTGTCCTGATAATCGCAAGGTCGAGTTTGCTTCCAGTGTGTTTCAGAAGACGGCTCTTACAAGGTGGAACGGGGTTATGAGAGACCGCGGTGCTGAAGTTGCTTTAGCGCAAATATGGGCTAAACTTAGAACTCTTATGATGAGGGAGTTTTGTCCTCGTCATGAACTGCGAGCATTGGAAAGGGAGTTTGATGATTTGAAACAAGATAGTGGCGAGCACCGGGCATATACTGATAGGTATGAGGAGCTGAGCTTGTTATGCCCAACAATGGTTACCCCACTCGACAAGGCTATCGAAAGGTACATCGATGGTCTACCTGACTCAGTGCAAGACATCATTACTGGTAGTAACCCTACCACAGTCCGTCAGGCAATCGAGTTAGCAATGACATTGACTGAGTCGCAGGTTCGAAAGGGGAAGCTGCATAAATATGGTGACAAAGGTAAGAAGCAGGCGACTGACAAACAAGATAGAAAGAAAGGTAAAAACAAGAAGGGAAAGGATTCTGGTTCCTCAAATGGGTCTAGAAGCGAAAGGCTTCCCAAAACTATGCCGTTACTACACAGGCTCAAGCTGCACCAAATCAGCCTGCGCAACCACCCGCCAAGAGGCCTTATCTTGGCAATACACCATTGTGCAACAGGTGCAACGACCATCACCTACCACATCTCCAATGTCGCCATTGCACTAACTGTGGAAGAAATGGTCATCTTGCCGCTACGTGCCACATTCCTGTCAACCAGAATCAGGCAGTTCAGAACCAAGCCCAACAAGTTGCTCAGCCTCTTGCTCAGCAACAAGGTCAAGCTGCATGACCTCATTTTCCTCCTGGTTCATGCTACAATTGTGGGGATCTGACCCACTACAGAAACCGGTGTCCAAGACTAGCTAACGCAAATCCAAATCAGAATCAGGCTCAGGCTCGAGGTCGAGTCTTCAACATGAATGCACAAGAGGCTCAAGCAGACAATAATGTGGTCAACGGTCAGTTCTTTATTAATAATCAGCCTGCATATGTTCTTTTTGATTCGGGTACCGTTAAGAGTTTTGTGTCATTATCTTTTGAGCCATTGCTTCGCATGTCTAGAACGAAACTAGGAAAACCCTTGACAGTAGAAGTTGCTAGTGGTGAACCCATTGTTCTTGATTCTCTTCTTCGCAACTGCCAGTTGAACCTTAACAACCATCTTTTCCCTATCAACCTCACGCCAATGCGACTTGGAAGCTTCGACGTTATAGTGGGTATGGATTGGTTAGCCAAGCATCACGCAGAGGTAGTTTGTTTTGAGAAGATTGTTCGTGTACCGCTTTCGACAGGGGAGATCTTACAGGTTCGTGGTGAGAAACCTGCTGGTAGTCTCAAACTCATGTCTTGTTTTAAAGCTCGGAAGTATCTGTGAAAGAACTATGTGGCCTTTTTAGCACATGTTGTAGCAGATAAGGGCAAAGGTAAGTCTATTCAAGATATTCCTGTTGTTCGGGATTATCCTGAAGTATTCCCTGAAGAGTTACCTGGTCTACCCCCAGCACGCCAAGTCGAGTTCCATATTGATCTCGTACCTGGTAAAAACCCCATTGCCAGATCTCCATATCGTCTTGCACCGTCTGAGATGCAAGAGTTGTCAAAGCAGCTTTAAGAGCTCTCTGACAAAGGTTTTATCCATCCTAGCTTTTCACCTTGGGGTGCTTCCGTTCTTTTTGTCAAGAAGAAGGATGGATCTTTTAGGATGTGTATTGATTATCGTGAGCTTAACAAGCTTCCATAAAGAATCGATATCCCCTACCTCGCATTGATGCTCTCTTTGATCAGTTGCAGGGCGCTTCTTAACAAGCAATTAGGTTAGGTTTCATTTTAGTATGTAGGCTTTGTTAAACCATACTACATGAGTTCCCATGCTCTTTGGTTTACGAACCCTCATTCTATCTGATCCTCCGATTTAGGTCCGTTTATTAATGTAGTTACCTATATTAGGTGCCGTTTGAATCCGTGATCTTCTAGCCTTGCTTGGTGGTTATCCTAGGACTTCTAAGCAATCTCAGGTGAGTACACAGACACCTCTTTTACTGTTTTGAAACTGTTTTGGGGGTGAAACACATGTGCCTATTTGTTACTTTCATGCTTTCCTGTTTTCACATCATATACTTGCTATGTTCATTAGTACACTTATAGTACATGATTTACATTACATTGTTCTGCTTTGTATGTTAACTTAGCATACTTAGTACATTGTTTTACCTTACATTTCTGCTATGTATGTTGAATGAGCATGCTAGCACATTGATTTACATGACTTTTCCGCTTTGTATGTTAACATTGCATATTTAGTACATTGTTTTCATATAACATGTTTACATTCGGTGTTACATTTACTTTGTACAAACGAGAATTATATACGTTCATTAACATTAGCTACGCCGCTCGGTAGTAAGTAATGGTACCATAGGACTTGACAAATCCCATTCCTGACATCCTAGGTTTGTTTGGGTGTAAGGAATGACTGAATCCGAAAACATTTCTTTTGATAACCTTGACTTAGGGTTATCCGTCTGTCTCAAGGCTTGAATGTATGCGATAACTTACCACATAAGTGTTTGTATCAATAAAACATGCATTTACTTAGCAAAACATACCTTTTTGATATATTCAAAATACTTTGTTTTGTACATTTTTACCTTTGGTTTATGTAACATCACATTACTTACCATACATAACATTTGTTATACATTAGTTGACTACACTTGGACTTTTAACATTTGATATGGTTTATACAAGGACTTTTTGACAATGGGTTTAAACATAGACTTTATACATTGGTGGTTTGTTTAAGTGACTTAAGTAACGAGATGTGAGTAGTATGATACAAGCATGGTGGATACGCCACTGGTACTTCCTATATATAAGTCCTTGTATTATACTACATATCATAGCGTTATTTAAATCATTCAATTTGGATTTACACATTTTACACAAGCAACATGTTTTTCACAAGACTTTGGTTTACAAAACAGTTAGTTTATACAACTCATTTACTTGGTTATTCATTTAACCGTATATATTATTCTTTCATTTATACATATCATCTGATCTTACCGCTTTTCAAAGGATTTACAAACAAAACAATTTACAAGGTTCATGACTAAATTTTTATTAAACATTTTCTTAAACCTAAGTCATGAATCCTATTTTCACAAAACCTATGTATCTCACCGGCATTTTTATGCTGACGTACCTATTTTCACATGTGTTTTCAGGAGCTGTTGCATAGGTTGATCGAGACACACATAGGCGGACCTGTGCCATAGTGACTTAAAATGAAGCAAGAACTAGTTAATTTATGTTATGTACTATTTGTTTCTTGTTTTAAGACAATGTAACACTCTTGTTTGATAAATAAAACATCACTTTAATTTCCATGGTTGTGAAACAATTAATTCTGTTACAACACTCCCCGACGTTTCCGCCACGATTTGATGTTTTACGTGGTCGGGGTGTGACAAAAGTATACTTAGTGAATTTTATAAAAATGTTTTTATAATAATGAAAGACTTATACTTTCAAATGGGCTATTTTCTACGAATGGGCTTACACTTCTTAATGGGCTATTTTATACAAATGGGCTTACACTTCTTAATGGGCTTATCTTCATAATGGGCTTAACATAAATACATGGGCTAAGCCCAATATCAAAAACTCATGGGCTAAGCCCAATACCAAACATATGGGCCAAGGCCCAACACTATTTGGGCCCAACACTATTTAGGCCCAACACTATTTAGGCCCAACACTATTTAGGCTCAACACTATTGAGGTCCAACACTATTTAAGCCCAATAACATGAATTCTTGTGCTAAGCCCAATGACATATAATTGGTAAAATTTTCAATTATACAATTTACTTATACAAATACATGAAATCAAGAAGACAAGACCCGATGATACAACTCACAAGATACAAGATTACGTATATATATATATATATTGGGTGAAATATATATATAACAGTTTAACAATTCATTCATCTAATACACAGTTCCACGAACAGTAAAGACATACAAGTCTTACACATATTTAAGACACAAGACTTGTACTCAAGTTATTTACAAAGACCGAAGTGTCAAACAAATATAAGAACATTTGTAGGTCGCAACACTGTTCAGGACGACCGCACGTGAGATCATAGTTACTTCTATTCACGGACGCGATACTGTGAGTTCATGTCCCCTATTCATTTAAATGTTTTACAACTTTACAACTATCGGGGAAATACATGTTCAACGTATGTTAAAGTTAGGGAATGAAACACCTTAGATCATGTGCGAATTAGGGTTATACATCTAAGCACCATTAATCCAGTTTGGACCTAGGTACAAGTGGTTAGATCTAATGGGTTTTGGCGAGCCCCACTCTTGGTCGTGGACCCATACAGAAGAGTGCTTTTGTGTCCCAGTTGATAGTAGTCGACATAAAATCGTCTAGGGTTGGATTGCTTCCTTTTTCGTCACACATATTAATGTCCTTGCAAAACATTAATGATCAACGATTTCATTAACGCTTTACATACTCCAACTTAAATTTTAAATACATCTTTTACAACTAAACTGCATGAATTCGCCAACTTTTGTTGATGTTTTCCAAACTTAACATGTATTTCAGGGAATTAATCGACTATGTCGGGATTCTCAGTCAAGATAACAAGTACCAGAACTCCATGCCATCTTTTGGAGGGTTTAACTATTATATTCCGCCTCTTTGCGGAAATATGCTGGTTTAAACCTTAGTAGTTTATTTTCATGTTGAAGTATGAAACAATAACACTTTACTTTTATGTTAATGGTTTGTAACCGACACACTAAACTAATGTTGTAATCTTTTGAAACACTTATGTAATGGCAATGGAGTATGTTTTATTCATATAGTGTGTTCATGTACATCGATATTTATGCAATGAAAACCATACAGATCACACCTCGCGTTTCCGCTACGAGCGGGTGTGACAATAATAATGTATCACCAAAGACATGCTTACCTATAAGTGAACACTCACCCAAGAGTTCCCAGGTAAGAGTGACTGGTGAGATACTGCGGATTTGTACGAACACTCTAGCCTTAGACAGAAAACTCAGGGTATATGCATTCACCCTTCCAGTTTGCACGTGTTCAGATTATAAGACCCAAACTTTGATGAGATTTATAAAACTTAAAGGATTCAAAACCTTATAAGAAATCATCCTAGAAAATATGGTTGGTTTTCAAAGCGGATTTGTTATTGTGTTCTCATTGTGGTTATCACCTAAGGATAGGTGACGGTATTGTTTTAAAATCTAAACGCAAGAAGACTCGCGTTAGGGTCCTAGAAAGTTATAGTCTAGGTCAAAGCCTTACTAATAACCTAATTACCTATAACCATTGGCTCTGATACCAACTCTTCTGTCACACCCCGACCGCGTTAAAACAACGAAACCACAGCGGAAATGTCGGGGAGTGTTGCAACAGAATCATTGTTTCACAACCATGGATTCCAAAAAGTTTCGTTTTATTGATTAATTAAGTAATTTACATTGTCTTAAAACAAAACAACTAAGTTAAACATAGACTATCATTGTTATTACATCACTAAGGCCTTGTCTAGATCCTATGTGAGCATGCATCATAGAAATCATTCAACAACAATTGAAACATATGTAAAAAAAAAGTCAGCAAAGAAATGCTGGCGAGCACATAGGTTTTATGAGAGTGTCGGATTCATGGCTCGTTTACATGTTGCAATACCTTATTAAAAACCTTGTTTTGAAAATGTATAGTATTGCAACAAAATTAACCAACTCAAATCAAGTGGGTTATAGTTTATAAAATCTCGTAGCCATGATTCTTAACCCCAAAACATTTGTTTTAGTAAACCAAATTGTAAAACATCTCATAAAAACTCGTTAATAAAACTCGTATGGTTTATATCATTTAGGAAACATCGTTATGTGACATCATTTCAAAATCGTTTGCCCAAGTGAACTAAATAATGACACGGAATATAATACGATAAAAACACTTATATATAAGAAGTACCAGCGGAGTATCTACCATGCTTTTATCATGTTACACCCGTCCCATTACCAAATCACCACCCAAAACCAATCGTTTGTTCAAATCGTTTAAATTGTACCAATCGTTTCCAAAAATCATTTCAAATCGTTTAACTCATCCCAAAATCGTTCTTGTTTTAATTGTGAAACTACTTTTGGTCGTCTCGCTAATAACATCCAAACCTTTGCAACTTGCCCATCATTCAACTAGAATTAACAAACCACCAAAGTGTAAGTTAACAATCACAGATTAAGTCGTTACCCACATAACCCCCACACATAACCATGGGTGCAGTCTGATAACAGGATTTGTCAGATCCTATGGTACCATAACCTAAGACTGGTCGACTTGATCAGTGTTAATGAATGTTATTCGTTATGTAACTATGTCTAAAAAGTTTGTTCACATTATCGAAATCGTTATTTGTTAAATATAAACCATATTAATCAATTTTGAAACCATCGTTAATAACATCGAAATCGTATAACACATATGAATCACCCAAAAACAATCGAAAACAGTAAAATAGGGGAACTATGTACTCACATAGTTACCACAAAACATGTAAAAAGAGGGGATCTATGTACTCACATGTAATGCAAAGTATCCTCAATCAAAAGAACTCAACAAAGCTCAAGCAAAACAAGGAAATCAAGCACTACCTGGAAATCGGATCACTAGATAAATAATCGACACCTAAATCGGAAGATCAGATAGAATGAAGTCTTGTAAACCAAATGAATATTGGGACTCATGTGATATGGTTTAACAAAGCCTACATCCTCAATCGGAACCTAACCTAAGTGCTTTCGACCCATTACGACCCATTAAGGTAGCTCAAGCTACTTTAACGCGTCGTTCGCGAAAAGCGTGTTCGAGATGCCAAACTAGTCCTATGACAAGTATTATATGCCTAAATATGTTTAAATATGTTGCATAATCAGTTACGTGACAAAAGTTTAGGTTACATATGCTTAAAATTCAATTATGCATAAAAAGGGCATTTTGGTCATTTACTTAAGGCATATAAACTACCTATCATACAACTAATTAAACCTAGGTGACCATAAGGTATAACCTCAGAAGGTTATTCCCTATACAACTATGGTCACTAAACATGCTTGGTCGATCCTAATGATCGACCAAACGGGTCTAGTTCGAAAGACCGCTTGACTTACGGCTCTATACAAGCACTAAACTAAAAGTGACGAGCTAAACATGTTGAAACATGTTTAACTAAGTTAGAAAGCAGGTTTTGATATCAAAACAAACGGTTTTGATACCCAAGAATAGTTTGGTTACAAAATACACAAAAATACGCATTTTGACCGAAACTATGACTCGTCACTACACCTAATCAACGTGGTAATCAGTAAGTATAGCTAATAGGGACTATAACCATCGTGATTACGCTCACGTTGCGAAGTTCAAACGAACTTCATGTTGACCAAAGACTGGTCAAAGCAGAAAGTTAAACACAGTTTGAATTCCGTGCTTAAAAATGCATAAAAGCATGAAAGAAGCTTACAAAGGGTCCAAGCTAGGGAGAACTTGATCTATAACACTCAGGTATGAAGCAAAGGCTTCAACTTAGAGCATTAATCAGATCAAGGGTGCAGAAAATGGAATGAGGGCTTGGGTATTTATAGCTTTCGGTGAACCGTTAGGATCATTTCATGCTAAAGAGGCATCAATCTTGGCCATCCATGTGGGCAAATGGTTTTACTAAACTAGGGGAACATGAAATACCATCAAAACAAGCAGATGGTATCCCGAATCAGTGTTTAAAGCCATCAAAAATAGGCTGGAAGTCAAGATTCAATGTTTCTGATCTGGACTGTGGACGTGGGTCACGTAAGAATAAGCTTAGGCTTACGCCCCAGGCCTGAGAACTTTGACAGAATTACAGTTTTAGCCCCTGCAAGCCCAAAACTTGGTTTCCGATGTATTTTTGACATGTTTAAGCCCCGTTAACCCCATTTCAAGGCTCTAAAATGAAGTAAAAGTATAGGGAACTTAAATATGCTCAAAAAAATCTTGGATGTCGGTTCGTTTGGTCGTACGGTTGCGTTATTCGGTTAATTACGACGTAAGTCATAACGAACGCAAAAACGATCCAAATTAAGCGACGAATGGTATTTTTGCATTCCAATCATTAAAATGAAATATTTTAATGATTACAAAAAATTTTGGGAGTTCGGATATATTCAGAACGTAAGATATGCGCGAAAATGCAAACTTATGCACTTTTTGACGCTTTTAGTCCCTATTGATCAAATAAGTTTATTTTAGCATACCGAACCCCTCAAAGCCTATTTCTAAGCTATGTACAGGATATTTATGGTATGTTTAACTTACGATCAAGTTCTGGAATGTTCATTACTATACAAATCGACATAGTTTCGTAGTTTGACACAAATAGTCCATATGATCGAACAAACTTGATTTTGACACACCAAACCATCCAAAACTTATTTCTAAGTTATATGAAGGTTATTTAAGGTATGTTAAGCCTATGTCACTATTCCAGAGTGTTTGTCGCGTTAACCTGACTGCGTTTATGCACCAGTTTGCGTATAACCTTCCAGAAAGTGATTTAAAGCTCGAAATCAGACTCGAATCCAATCGTAAAATCATCAAACACAAATACACACATAATAACACCAAAACACATTGTTTTATTAATAATTAACATTGTTTTACATTGTACATCGATTACAGAGCACAATTGTCACATTGTTGCATCAATCTGTAAGAGATGATATTATTTCACTGATTAGTTACAAAAATGCAAAAGATTTGTGGGCCAAGTTAGAGAAAACGTGTACTGGAGGAGCAGATATCGTTAAAAACAAGAAACGCCTGCTGAAGAAAGAGTTTGATTTGTTAGCGTGTATGAAGAATGAGAATGTGTTGAAGATGGTTGAGCGTTTCTGTCACCTAAAGATAGAACTTGCAAGATACGATATTGCAGTGACTGAAGAAGAAATGGTCGAGAAACTACTTGAATCTTTACCTGAAGAAAAGGATTGGCAGTATTATGGGTTGGTTCTGAAGAACACCATGAAAATGTCAGACATGACTGTTGATTGGATGATTGAAAGGATTGAAATCCATGAGATAGAAATTAAAAAGATGAACAAAGTCAACAACACCCCGTATCAACAAAACATTGATCTTTACTACAGGGGTAGCATGATTCCGAAAACTACTTCACCAAAGACTGCATTTTTAGCTGAAATCTCGAACACAGTCACTCAAGAAAGACAAAACAGCAGTTCAACACCGAGTAGTGGTTATCACGGGGGTTCTTCTTCATCCGTTCCAAGCCAGCAACATCAAACTGTTCCTAAAAACGTGTTTCAGTGTAACATTGCGGTGAACTTGAACAATTCTCAGAACTTCAATGAAGAAACTGCAAAACAACAGATGGTATTTCTTGCTTCAATATTGGAATCATATGAAAACCTAGTCATTGGGAAAATTGGGAATACGAATCTGACAAAGGAAGATTATGATTAGATTGGCCCCGAAGTGATGGAATTAATTGATATACGCTGGTGCATGGCTACCGTAATCAGGAGAGCGCAAGGGTTTATGGAGATAACTGGAAGAAATTCTATCAGTGGACCTTCGATGAAGCTGGGTTTCGATAAGTCAAAGGTTACCTGCTTTAAGTGTAAACAGAAAGGACACTTCAAGAGGGAATGCAGGAACGCAACATCAGATGAAACAGCAAATCCATTTCATGACGACTACTATAAAAAGGATGTTTATCACAAGAATCGTGAAGAGCCGCCAAGAATGAAACAAATCAAAGAGACTCCTAAGGAGAAGTCAAGAGCATTAGCTGTAATTCATGATGAAGAAGGCTTCGACTGGAGTGAGTTTTTACCAGAAGATGATGTTGTAGGTTTTGCTCTCACGGCAAAAGTGGAACCATACAAAGATACACGAACCGAAGAGCAAAAATACACTTATCGAAAGTTGATAGCTCAAACCATGAAGGATAGACACTATCGAGCCTGAAAAGAAGCCAAGAAGGCAAACAGATGGGATCCTGTTAGTGAGTTCTATTTTGACCCAAAAGGAAACATACTTGTTGAACCATCAACACTCTTAGTTGAGACTCTCATTGAATCATTGAAGCAAGAAGATGAACAGAGAGAGAGAGATCTGGCAAAGAAAGCTGAAGAAAAAGAGTTAAAGTCAAGAAAAGTTGACGATGGGATAATCGACACAACAAAATAAATGACCGCTGAAAACTTGACCAAGATGGCAGACAAAGTGCTTATGGCAAAGGAACTAGAGGTAGATTCCAAATCTGCGTCTAAGTCAACAAACAAGGTCAGTTGTGGTGGTACAACAAATGAATCAGGTAAGACTAATGGAGTTAAAATAGAAAGTGATTGCAAAAATTGCACGAAACAATGCAAAGTTTGCATCACAAGTGCATATCTCACAACAAAAAAAGACCGAAGAACTGGTTGAGAAAGTCAAAATGGTTGAAGATCAAGTTTTAAGTCAAGATAAACTGATAAGTGCTTCAAATGAGAGAATAAAAGATTTAACTGAGAAGATTGAAAAAGATAAAACTGACGTAGAACGATTTAAGAAAGAAAATGAAATGTTAATTCATGAAAACCGACAAATTTCTAAAAATTTTGAAAAGTTAAAAAGAACAGTGAAAGATTCTGACGAGCGAAATGGTAAAACATTGAAAGAAAATCTTCAATTGTCTGGAGTTCTTCAGGTAAAAGAAAGACAAATCAACCATCAGTTGGATGAGATTGCAAATCTTAAGCTTCAGTTTCAGGAAGCTAAGATTGAAAATGAAACAATCACATTGAAATTGAACAGTTACAGCTCCGCGAGTTTTGTTCGTCAACACATAGTGCCCAAACTCATTGAGAAGAACAAAGCTGGTGAAGATATATACTCGGATGGAACATGGGTGGGTTATCATCAAGTTCCAGCACCTGTGTTAAATAATTTTTCAAAGAAACAGTCCTGGTTGGATAAGATTTCTGAAACAAATGAAAAATCAGATGTTGAGAAACTCCCAGAAACAATCGATGTCACATTCATTTCATCATCAGATGAAGATAGTATTCAGTCTGAAGTCGTAAAAATGTGGTTGAAAACGTTTTAAAATCTGACAGTGATTCAACTAAAGATGAAGAGTGTTTTCTGAATAACTACATCCCGCAATCAAAATCCCAAAACAACTCAAGTGATGGACCTACTCTTGTGATGTACAAGATGTCTGGTTCTGATAAGTTGTTTTCGGATCTTGAATTTCCACTTGAGAATGTGAATGTTGACAAGTTAAAGAATGTTTTCAAATTGGTAGATTTTGATGTTTCTGAAATTGAGGGGTTAAAGAGGTCCAAAAGGCAACTGAACTTTGAAAAAGATAAATCTTACTACAAGAAACCTGCTGTAACCACAAGTTTTAATAACAACAACCAAAAGAGATGGTCAGGAGTTTATCAGGGTGGTAAGAACAATCAGAAAAGGAATTTCAAAACAAAAGGTTTGTAGAAAAGAAAGTGTTTGTGAAAAGCTCGAGTTCACATTCCGAGCAAGAATCTGATTTTTTTTCAAAATCAAATGAAGAATTCTTTGAGAAAAAGGCCTCACAGCCTCAGACTGAAGGCACAAGGTGGGAAATTGGCACCCACACATGCTTCAAATGCAATGAAGTTGGACACATTGCACGAAAGTGCACCCACTCAAAGCCTAAGTCTATGGTTGTCGAGAGTCCATGAAAGAAGAACGATGTCAAAGGCAAAGCGCCGATGTTTGTTCGCAACAAACGTGGAAGCCAAAACTGAACCCATAAAAGAATCGGTAACTAAAACTGATAAATTTTACAAACGAGTCGCTTCTTCGCAACAAACGTGGAAGCCAAAATCTGAGGCTAAGACATCAAATGTTTAAAACCCAAATGCTTCTAAGTCTGCAAAACAATCATCTTCAACTAAGAAGATGAATTTACCTTTGGATTATTTTGAGAAGTTGGAGAAACAAACTTCGACCCCTCCAGGGAAGAAGTATGTTCCAAAGAAAGACCAACCATCTGGTCAACCTCAGAGATTTGAATTTTTCTTATATAAAGAGGCTGAGGTTGGGTCTGAAGAAAGCTTGAAAATGAATGACAAGAATTTCACGCCATTGTACACCAAAACCACACACCTAAACGTCAAGCTACCTGAGTCGAAGGAGACTTGGGTTGCCTCATTTTCTAACTAAATGCTTTAAAATGTGTAGGAGCTCCCGAGATCTATCTCACGTTGGATTATGGATAGCGGAGCTTCCAGGCACATTACGGGTAGAAAAACCCTGTTGTACGATGTTAAAGGGTTTAACGGTTGTTACATCAGTTTCGCTGGCAATCAGGGAGGACATATTATTGGTGAAGGAACATTATCCAATGGTGTTATCACGTTTAAAAGAGTCAATTACATTGCCAAGCTGGAGAATAATCTTCTTAGCATTTCTCAAATTTGTGATAGAATGTATTTGACACATTTCACTAATAAGGAATGTCAGATCTTGAAGCCGGGTTTGTCATCCCCGAGGAGTGGATCATCATGAGAGCACCATGAGTTAATGATCTGTACGTGTTGGATATGAGTGTCACTCGGGTCAAACTCATTGCTTCATGTCAAGAGCCACTGAAAAGGAGTTGCAATTGTGGCATCGGAAGATGGGCCACATTCACCTACGCAAGATGAACCACCTGGTGCATAACGATTTGGTAAAAGGTGTTCACTTGAAAAGTTTTCATCTTGAGGGGGAGTGTATTAGTTGCATCATAGGAAAACAACGGAAGAAATCCCATCCAGGTAAAAAGATGAATTCAGTCTCGAAGCCACTGGAGAGACTTCACATGGATCCTTTTAGTCATGTGAACGTCAAGAGCATAACAGGAGATCTTTATTGTCTGGTGGTAACTGACGACTATTCGAGATTCTCATGTGTGGCGTTCGTGAAGTCAAAAGACGTAACATTTGTGTGACATCTGTGCCTCCACGGCCATCAAACAAATACCAAATCAATGAAATATTGTGTTTCATACTTGGGATTTGTATAAATACGTGTATCATTCGCACAAATCAATTCTTGTTCGATTTCGAGCTCTAAATCGCTTTCTGGAAAGTTATACGTGAACTGATGCGTAAACATAATCAGTTTAATGCCACAAACACTCCGGGATAGTGACATAGGCTTAACATACCCTAAATGACCTTTACATAACTTAGAATTAAGTTTTGGAAGGTTTGGTGTGTCGAAATCAAGTTTATTCTCTTACAAGGACTAATTTCAACAAACTGCAAAAGTATGCTGATTCGTACTGTAACAAACATTCCAGAACATGATCATAAGTTAAACATACCCTAAATATCCTTTACATACCTTAGAAATAGGCTTTGAGGGGTTCGGTGTGCTAAAATAAACTTTTAGATCATTCAGGGACTAAAAGCATCAAAAAGTGCTTAAGATTGCATTTTCGCGCATATCTTATGTTCTGAATACATCCGGACATCCAAAAATTTATTTAATCATTAAAATATTTTATTTTAATGATTGGCATGATAAAATTCCATTCATCGCTTAATTTGGATCGTTTTTCGTGTTCGTTCGTGTTTCGTCGTAATTAACCGAATAACGCAACCGTGCGACCAAACGAACCAACATTCGAGATGTTTTTCAGCATATTTTAAGTTCCCTATACTTTAACTTCATTTTAGAGCCTTAAAATGGGGTTAACGAGGTTTAAACGCATCATAAAAGGCTTAAAAGTGTTGCAGGGACCATTTCTGCCATTTTGGCGAACTTTCTGGAACTGGGCATGTGGTGGCGTCATGCCACCACTATCTGGGTTGGCTGTGGTGGCACGTCACCACCCTATCAGGGCAGAATATCAAGTTTCAGCAAATGGCAGGTCTATTTTCAGCAACCGAATTGAAGTTTAGGGTCTATTTTGTAACATTTGCAATACCGTTTAATGGTTTTTGGACACCCCTAGTATTCCAAAAACCTTGTGCTCACATGTACGGTCCAGATTGAAGCTCAATTATCAAGGAACGATCCTAACGGTTCTTCAAACTCTATATAAACCCACCTCCATTCATTCTTCTTCCTCACATTGATCTCAAAATCATTCTCTAAGTTGAAGCATTCCATGTGAAGCTTCATACCTAAGAATTTTTTAGTTCAAACCTTCCTTGCTTGGACCCTTTGTAAGTTTCTTTCATTCTTTTATGTGTTTCCAAGAATGAAAGTGAAACAGTGTTTGACTTACTACTTTGACCAGTTTATGGTCAACACGAATTTCGTTTGAACTTCGCAACGTGAGCGTAATCACGATGGTCATAGTCCTCGGTGACGAATCATAGTTTCTGTCAAAATGCGTGTTTATGCGTATTTTGCAACCAAACTATTCTTGTGTATCAAAACCATTTGTTTTGATATCAAACTTGTTTTCTAACTTTGTTAAACATGTTTTAACATGTTTAGCTCGTCACTTTACGTTTAGTGCTTATATAGGGTCGTAAGATAAGCGGTCTAAACAACCACTTAGACTTTCGAACCCGACCTGTTTGGTCGATCATTAGGATCCGACCAAACACATTGGGTGACCATAGTTGTATAGGGAATAACCTTCCAAGGTTACACCTTATGGTCAGTTCGTTTAGTTAGTTGTATGATACGTAGTTTATATGCCTTAGGAAAATGACCAAAATGCCCTTTTTACGCATAAATTCATTTTAAGCATATGTAACCTAAATTTTGACATCTAAACTGATTAGGTAACATTATTAAACATGTTAAGGCATATAATACTTGTCATAGGACTAGTTAGGCGGTCCAAACGCGTTTTACGCTAACGACGCGTTAAAGTAGCGTAAGCTACCTAAACGGGTCGTAATGGGTCGTAAGCACTTAGGTTAGGTTTCGTTTTAGTATGTAGGCTTTGTTAAACCATATCATATGAGTTCCAATACTCATTTGGTTTATGAAACCTCATTCTATCCGATCTTCCGATTTAGGTCCGGTTATTAACACAGTTATCTATATTAGGTGCCGTTTGATTTTCGTGATCCCTCTAGCTTTGCTTGGTTGTTGTTCAAGACTTCTAAGGACCCTCAAGTGAGTACATAGTCCCCTCTTTTACTGTTTTCAAAATGTTTTGGGGTGAAACACATATGCCTACTTGTTACTTTCATGCTTTTCATGCTTTTCATGCTTTTATAATACATACTTGCTATGTTCATTAGTACACTTATAGTACATGATTTCATTATGTTTTTGCTATGTGTGTTCACTTAGCATGCTAGCACATTGTTTTACATTTCATTTCTGTTGCATATGTTTACTCAGCATATGGACACATTGTTTTACATTGCATTTATGTTGCTTATGTTTACTCAGCATATGGACACATTGTTTTACATATCTACTTTGTATGTACATTTAACATATTAAAGTACATTATTTTCATAAAACATTCTTACATTTGGTATGACATTTGGTATTTTTAACGGGACGTAAAAACATTCATTAAGACCGATCATGCCGCTCGGTAGTAGGTAGTGGTACCATAGGACTTGACAACTCCCATTTCTGAAATCCTAAGTTTGTTTGGGTGGAAGGAATGACCGAATCCAAAAACATTTTTGGTAGACCTTGACATTGTTTAGGGTTTATCTTACAGTCTCAAGGCTTAAATGTAGGCATTTAACCATACCGCATAGATGTTTGTATCAATAAAGCATGCATGGATTTTACAAAACAAAACTTTTGATTTATTTCAATACATTGTTTTGTGCATTTTACATATGGTTTAAGTAGTCACTCTTTACTTGCCATACATGACATTTGTTTACACATTACATGATTTACTTTTGACAATAGACATGGTTTTTACATAAACATTTGACAACTTGTTTAAACAAGACAATTTTGGTGGTTTGCTTTGGTAAGTGATTTAAGTAACGAGGCGTGTGTAATATGATAAAAGCATGGAGGATACGCCGCTGGTACTTCCTATATATATGTGCTTTTATGGTATTACATATCGTAACATTACTTAAACCATTTCAAGTTAGACATAATACATTTTACACTTGTATCACATCTTCATGAAACAATGTTTTACAAACAACATATTTTATACAAACTCATTTTTACATTGGTTATTGATTTATGCATCTTTCTTTTATATCATCTGATTTCTTATCACTTTTTGTATGATTTATAAAAGAAAACATTTTACAAGTTCATGACTAACTTTTGTTAAAACATTTTCTTTAAACTTACAAGTCATGAATCCATTTTAAAAAGACCTATGTATCTCACAAGCATTTTTATGCTGACGTACCTATTTTCACATGTGTTTTCAGGAGATGATGCATAGGATTGATCAAGATATACTTTGGCTGACTTGGGCGTTAGTGACAATAAAAGATGCAAGACTGGTTAATTATGTTATGTTTCCTTGTTTTCAAGACATTGTAACCTCTTTCAATTTAATAAAACAAAACTTCAATTTCCATGTGTTAAGAAACAATGATTCTGTTACAACACTCCCCGATGATTCCGCCACGATTTGTTGTTTTACGCGGTCGGGGTTTGACAGAAGAGTTGGTATCAGAGCTCATGGTTTTAGGGAATTAGGTTATTAGTAATGCTTTGACCTAGTCTATAACCTTCCTATGACCCTAACACAAGATCCTTGTGTTTAGATCTTAAAACAATACCGTCACTTATTCTTAGGTGACAACCACAACCAGAACATAAATATTAGATCCGCTTCAGAAACCAATCATCTGTTCTAGGATGATTGATTACTAGGTTTTGAACCCTCTAAGTTTTCAAAATCTCATCAAAGTTGGGTCTTATAATGTGAACATGTGCAATCTAGAAGGGTGGATGCCTGTACTCTGAGTTTTCTGTCTAAGGCTAGAGTGTTCTTACAAATCCATATAATCGGACCAGTCACTCTTACCTGGGAACTCTTAGGGTGAGTGTCCACTTATAGGCAAAAGCATGTCTTCACGAGACATTAAAATGACCCGCTTACTTTGATTAGTCGTCGTCTCATTTGTTTGCCTTAGATAACAAAGAAATGATCGCAATTTCTATGCGTTATCATTCTGTTTTGATTATCTGATAACGTTTCACTTGTTTTCCCCTATATCTTTCATTTCCTCCAGAATGTCTCTTCATCACAACAACACTCAGATGTCCGAGCAGGCTACCAAATTTTCCCAACAAAGAGGCGAAGTAGTCCTGAAGACTGTTGAATTAGATGCTGACATGGCTTGTCTCACGGAAGAAGCCACTCAAGAAGCATCAAAGGAAGTAGAAGCCAAGCCTTCACCAAAATCAAAGAAGTGTAAGGCTTCAAAGAATCCTGCAACGGTTACACCAAATCAAGCAGAACCTAGCCAGGCAGCAGCACCACCAGCCAAGAAGTTGTACAAGGGAACTGCTCCATGGTGTAAGCGATGCAACTGTCATCATCCGAATCACATACCCTGTTTCAAATGTACCTACTGTGTACGATGGGGACATATGCCGCTTTGCTATAAAAAACAAAGCTGTTGCAAATCTGACCCACGGATGAGCATTTTGCTGATTAAAGTTGTTGCTACTTTGAATAATTTGTATCTGTTGCTTTTGTTCCTTTGCTTTTGTTAAACTCGGAAACAATGTTTTTAGTTTATAAATAAATCATTCTTCGCAAATTCTGATATACAAGTGTAGTTACATGTGTGTATGGCATTCCCCTATGATACCTACATCAAGGATTATGTTCTTTAAACAAAATACTCTTGTAATTCTCCCATTCTTGTGATCGCTCATGGTTTCCTCAAAAATTTTAAGTACTCGTTTCATTCTAAGAAACGAAGTAAAGAAAATAAGTGACAATTTTAGACGATTACTCAAATTGTTACTTTAAATCCTCGGTTAGATAACTAAGGATATTTTCGATCTCATACCCATATCATTACATCCTGGTTTTCATAATAACATACATAATATATACTTTTTAAAAACAACCTTCATGATTTCAAAAATATTTTTATATAGTTTGAAAACATTTTTTTTAACATGGTATATTTACTTAACCTATCAAATGCATGATTTCAAAAGCATCCTCCATATTTTCAAAAACCTTATACTTAAATTCAAAAAAATTCATCTCGCATGATTTTTAAAAACATTTTATAAATATACTTATCTAATACGACTAGTTTATGATTTCAAAAGTATTATGTAAGGTTTCAAAAACATTAAACACATTTCTAAAAGAACCCCATGCATAGTTTTCAAAAACATTTTTCTTATACATTAACTTAACCTTCAAATTCTGCTTCATATGTCGCTTTGGCATATCTAGCGCCTCAACTTCATGAGCATTTTACCCCATGTTTTGACTTGATCACGCCCAGTGTAAGGTTTCGAAACAACTTCAAATTCCAAAATCCATATGGGATCTTCTTATCTTCACAATTAGATCCTTGTGGATGGTTACCGCTTAAATCGGTGTCCTTAATTGGATTCCTTGTGTACCTTAATTCGAATGTTACGATTCTTTGTAATCGAAATCGAATTTTCTTTTTAGGATCTTCCTATCTTCATAGTTAGATTCCTGAAAATGTTTAAAGTGCTAAATGAAATCCACGGATTGGATTCCTGGTGTGCTTTAAATACTCGTGTTCAAGTTAACAAACAAATTAACAAAATGATAACAAATTGTAAACTAAGATAAATAATTATGTGAATTACGTGATTATGTGTTTTGTGTTTTCTTTGTGTTTTTGTTTTCATTATCCAAATCCTCGTAGAATCTTCCATATCTTCATATAAGGGATTCATGGTAGGATATCAAAAGGTACTACCTTAAAATCCTTAATGGGCTTCTACGTAATAGTTAAGACCCTTGGATTATATAGTACCATTCCATAAAAGACCCCTTGAGTGGTCTAGTCAAAAAGATTGATTCAGAATCTGGTTGGGAATTGTGACACCCGGTTTTTCAGGCCGTACCGTACAATTGTAACACGTATTGTGAATAGATAAAAGGCTGTATTTGACTGATTATGATATTTATATGTGAAATTTATTGAGTTGGTAAAATTAAACTTTGATAAAAATTATGTTGGTAAAATTAAATTCTGTTATGATTAGAATAGTAATTTTAATCATATTCGTGAGGAAAATAAATTAAAACACTAAGAAACTCTATTTTTTGAGTTTAAGCGCGTACCGCACGATGCAGCGCGTATACCGATAAAATACTGTCAACACAGCCTGTTAAGGCAACTAATAATCATTTTAGCAATAACTTGATAATTTTATTCTTATAGAATGACATAAATAAATAAAACACTTAAATTCCTAATTTTGCGATTTAAAGCCCGTACCGCTCAACACAACGCGCATACTGCCAAATACCAACAACGTAGCCAGTCCAAACAAACAAAACATTGTTCAGTAATATTTTGGCAGGTTTATTTTTATAGAGCGTTAAAAATAATTTAAAACACACTAAAACAGGTTTAAAACGCTAGATAAAATACCCGGTATCCAGTAAAACACCTGTTTTAACACTATATTATACATATATGTGTGTATGTATATGATATATTTTGAGAGTGGGACCTAGGTGGCGGCACAAGGGTTGCCCACCTTTTTTCCATCTTCCTTCTTTTTGACAAGTGTGGGTCTTGGAAATATAACCTAATCATTTAAGCTTCTAACACACTTCATTCCAAGCAATCAAAAATCAAAATTCATTCTCTCACTCTCTCTCTCTCTAAGCTACGGCTGAACACCCTCACACACATACACATTCAAAAATTTTAAGTCATTTCATGAAGATTCAACGTCCTTTCAAGGTGATTTCAAGCTAAAAAGTGTGTTTGGAAGTGATTTCAAGCAAGAACAACCTTCATATTCTCATCCATTCTCAAAAACCCATCTAAAAACTTGAAGGTATAAATTTACTTAAAAAACTTTGTTTTGATTCTTGATAGTAATGAAAGTTTCTCTTGATCTTGAGTTTAATCATAAACTTAAAATATAAAACAAATGGGTTTTATTAGAATGAAATAAAATGAATGTATATATATATATATATATATATGTATGTATGTACGGCCATGTATGTGTATATGTAAATGTTTGTGCTTTTGATTTTTATGTTGGCAACGGTAAGATAAATGTTACATGATTACTTGAAAAGTAGGATGCATGTGAGATCTAAGTGTGTCATATAAGAAGGCTCTAAAGATGATTTAAGATTTGAAAAGTGACATGATGAAAGGTGAAATTTTGGTGGTATATGTGTGTGTATATATTTCGTATATATATATGTATGTATGTATGTATGCATGCATATAAAAGTTTGTTCTATGTTCTTAAATATGAAGGATATTAGCATTTATTTATGAATGATTGGATGATCATGATGAGGTGTGTTGTGTTTTGTAAGAACATGATATTTATGTGTTCTTGATTTATGATTAGATCATAAATAATGTTGATAATGTTGTATGAGTGCATTAGATGCACATATGTGGACATGCATTTTAATATGAGAGCATGAAATGATCATTTGAGCATGATTTGATAAAAAATAATTTTGATCAGATTATAAACCTTAAAATAAAGTTAAATTTAAGTGTTTAATGATATATAACTTTGTCATAATGTTTGCTAGCTTTGCATGTGGTACTTGGTGCATTAAAAGCTGTAAAATACGTAAAATCGCATGATTTATGTGACTTACGCAAAAACTGCACTAATTTGATTATAATCACTATTTTAATCAGTAAATAACATGTATTGTGTTAAAATATCAAGTCGTTTCGAGTTGGGATGGTTATGGCAAAGTTTAATGCAAAACTATGCATTAAAACGGTCAAAAATTAGCTTTTCGGGTGATTTTTATAAAACTGATTTAGATCAGTAAATTAATTGATGTTTTTAGTTTAAAAACAAGTATTTTAACTAATTTTAAGTTTACTTGGTGTTTGGTTGGTCATACGCGATGTTGGTGTATAAATGTCTGTTAACTTCGTCTTGTATTGAGTCTTGTACCTAGATAGGATAAACCAGTGCTCAATAGGCTAGAAATTAGGTTTTGTATGTCAATGGGTCATTTCGCACGAAATGAACAAGAACCATTTCATACGAAATGGAACACAGCCATTTCACACGAAATGAGTCATGTTCATTTCGTACGAAATGCCACCTCTATATATAGGTTTGTCATTTGTAACGATCCGGATTTCAGAGCCGAGGTGCTGCCAAACTGTCAAGTGATCTGTATAGCTTTGAAAGCAATAAACAAGTGATTATAAACGTGAATCAAGCTGTAATCAAGTACGTGTCATCGAATTCCGCCTTTGATTCGGATTAAAACTCTTCTGATTGACTCGTTCCGGTCACACAACGATCCAACAAATGGTATCAGAGCTCAGGAGGAAGAGTTCATACCTGTTCAACTTGTTTTCACCGGAATTTCTGACTTCTACTCATTCTTCTTCACTATTTTCAAAATTAATCAGGTTTTAACGGTTAAAATGTCTTGAATTTCACATATATCACGTAAAACACAGTTTTAACAAATCCATGAAATAATTGGACCTAAAATCGACCTAAAAGCAGATCAATTTGACAAAAATGTGGCCGATTGGGTGACGTCATCATCATTTCGCATGGAATAGACTGTATGGATCTTCATTTCGCACGGAATAGACATAGTTGACTTCATTTCGTACGAAATAGACCTCATTTCTTATCAAGGTGCCATTTCATTTGTTGGATTCGTCCATTTCGTACGAATCAAACATTGTTGGTCCATTTCGCTTGAACTTCATTTCGCGTGAAGCTCATTCTGTTTGAAGATCATTTCGTTTGAAGATACACATACCATTTCGTACGAATTGGGATATTAGTGGTTCATTTCGCTTGAAGACCATTTCGTTTGAAGCTGATTCATTTCGTTTGAAACTTGCCAGCTCGTGTGAAATCCATTTCGCTTGGAATCCATTTCGGTTGAGTTGTTTTTAAAATCACAAAATTTTTCTAAGTGTTTGTTGATTGTTTCAGGTACTTAAAGATGGGTGATGATTTTCTGAATCCGTTCGGTGATGTTTTTGCCTATACCAGCAGGTCAGGAGATGCTACAACAAGCCGCACAAATGAAAATGCACCAAACCCGAGTCCGAAGAAAACCATTGCTGATTCGTTGAGTGTTGATAATGCCTACGGCACCTAAAACAAACCGCCCAAGCTAATGGCAATAGAGGATTACGACAGATGGGCTAGTAGATTTGAAGAATGGCTATAGGCATTAGCATACCTAAGTTGGAAGAGTTTGAAAAATGGTTTTGACATTGGAAGAACTGATTATGAGAACTTAGCTGATACTGAACAAGATAGGTTCATTGCAAAATAAAAATGCATCGCTTTACTACATCAATCAGTGAGGGATGACATTATATCATTAATTGACTACAAAGATTCCAGAGATTTATGGGAGAAATTAAAGATAAAGTGTGTAGGTGGTGCTGAGATTGTTAAAAACAAGAAAAAATTGTTTAGAAAAGAATTCGATCTGTTTGGGTGTTTGAAAAATGAGTTTGTATCAAAGATGATAGAAAGATTTGGTCACTTAAAGTTACAACTTGCAAGATATGAAATTGTGTATACTCAGGAAGAATTGGTTGATAAGTTGTTTGACTCACTGCCTGATGAGAAAGACTGGCAGTATTTTGCTTTAATGTTGAAGAACACAGTGAAGTCGGCTGATCTGACAGTTGATTTGCTAATTAAAAGGTTGGAAAGTCATGAATTGGAGATCAGGAAAACGAACAAAGTCAACAACTCTTCATATCAGCAAAATGTTGACTTATATTATCGAGGAAGTATGATTCCTAAAACTGTGTCCCCGAAGACTGTTTTCTTAGCAGAAAATTCAAACATGTCAAATCAAGAAAGTCTAAGCAGTGGTTATCATGGAGGATCATCGTCAACTGCTCCAAGACAACAACAACAGTCAATTCCCAAAAACATGTTCCAGTGCAATATTGTTGTAGACCTTAACAATGCACAAAACTTTCGTGAAGAAGCAGCCAAGCAACATATGGTGTTTTTGGCATCTGTCTTAGAATCTTATGAGAGCCTTGTTGCTAGAAAGATCGGAAACACCAACCTCGCCAAGGAAGATTACGATCAAATCGACCCTGAAGAGATGGTGTTAATTGATATAAGATGGTGTATGGCAAGTGCGGTCAGAAGGGCTCAGAGATTCATGGAGATTACAGGCAGACCCATTCTGTGAGGATTATTATATGCAAACAAAAGGGGCATTTTAAACGAGAATGTCGATAAATCGAAGGTTACATGCTTTAAATGCAAACAAAAGGGGCATTTTAAACAAGAATGTCGAAATGCAGCTGCTGATGAAACGGCTAACCCATTCCGTGAGGATTATTATAAGAGAGCCATCTATCATCAAAAATATCTGAACCTCCATGAACGAAACAGATAGAAGAAAATCCCAAAGAAAAATCAAGAGCATTAGCTGTTATCCATGATGATGAGGGATTTGATTGGAGTGATGTGTTACCGGAAGAAGATGCAGTGGGTTATGCCTTCATGGCAAACATTGTTCCTTTCCAAGATACACGATCAGAAGAAGTAAAATATGTCAACAGGAAGATGTTAGCTCAAATGATGAAAGACAAACATTATCGTGCATGGAAAGAGGCAAAAAGCGCAAAGAGATGGGACGCTGACAGAGAATGTTATTTGGATCCTAAGGGAAATATACTTGTGGAACCATCAACACTTCTTGTCGAGACTCTGATTGAATAAATAGCAGAAGAGGAAGAAGCAAGATAGAGAATGTGGTGGGGAAGTGATGAAGAAGAGAAAGAAAAGGAGCTACAGTCGAAAAAGATCGATAATGGGATAATCGACATGACGAAAGAATTTACAGCAGAAAATCTGAAGAAAATGGCTGATAAAGTTCTTGCAGCGAAAGAATTAGAGGTAGATACTAAGTCCAGAACTGAGTCAAAGAGCAAGGTCAGTTATAATGATTCAACACATGAGTCAGGTAAGACTGATAAAGCCAAAAGTGAAAGTGACTGCAAAAATTGCATGAAAGACTACAAGGTTTGTAGTAGACATGCTTACCTCAGTGGTAAAAAGACTGAAGAACTGACAGAAAGAGTCAGAGAAGTTGAAAATCAGATCTTAAGTCATGACAAATTGGTAAAAGCTACAAATGATCGAATAAAAGAATTAACTGATAAACTTGAAAATGATAAAATTGACATAGAATGAATCAGAAAAGAAAATGAAAAGTTAATTCATGAAAATCGTCAAATTTTGGAAAATTACGAGAAGCTAAAAAGAACGACAAAAGATTCTGATGAAAGAAATGATAAAACAATCAAAGAAAATATCCAACTGACAGGAGTACTTCAGTCGAAAGAGAGGCAAATCAACCAACAGTTGGATGAGATTGCGAATCTGAAGCTTCAGGTTCAGGAAGCTAAGATTGAAAATGAACGCATCAGTCTGAAACTCAACAGTTACAACTTCGCAAGTTTGTTCTTCAACATATTGTTCCTAAACCAATCGGGAAGAACAAAGCTGGCAAAGATGTTTATTCAGACGGAACTGGGGTTGGGAATCATCAGGTTCCACCACCAGTGTTAAATAATTTCTCAAAGAAAAAGTCTGGGTTGGTTAACGATAATGACACAAATGAGGTTAAACTTCCAGAATCAATCAACGTCACATTCACTTCATCATCCGATGAAGACAGTGTTCAGTCCGAAGTTGTTAAAAGTATGGTTGAAAATGTTTTGAAATCTGAAAGTAACACAACTGAAGATGAAGAATGCTTTTTGGACAAATACATTCCGAAATCAACATCCAAAAACAACTTAAGTGAAGAACCTAATCTTGTGATGTACAAGATGTCGGGATCAGATAAGTTGTATTCTGATCTTCAATTTCCTTTGGAAAATGTGAATGTTGACAAATTGAAAAATGTGTTTAAGTTGGTTGAAATTGATTTGTCTGAGATCGAAGGTTTGAAACGTTCCAAAAGGCAATTAAACATTGAAAAATATAAAGCTTACTACAAAAAACCTGTTTTACTGCCACGTTTTTCTAGTAACAATCAAAACAAATGGTTGGGTGGTTATCAGGGTGGTAACAATAATCAAAGAAGGAACTTTCAAAACAAGAAGTTTGTCGAGAAAAAGTTATTTGTGAAAAGCTCAAGTTCTCATTCCGAGCAAGAATCTGAGATTTTTTCAAAGTCAAATGAAGAGTTTTTTGAAAAGAAGGCCTCACAGCCTCAGACCGAATGCACAAGTCGGGTAGCTGATACCCGTACATGCTTTAAGTGCAACAAAGTTGGACACATTGCACGAAAGTGCACCAACTTAAAGCCTAAGTCTAAAGTTGTTGAGAGTCAAAAAAGGAAAGTTGATGCAAAAGGAAAAGCTTCAATGATTTTTGAGAAGAAAGTTTTGAAAAATGAAAACATCAAATTCAAAACTGAATCCGCAAAGAATGTGGTAAGTAAAACTGACAAATTTTACAAGCGGGTTACATCATCTCAACAAGCATGGAAGCCAAAATCAGTTGAAAAGAAATCAAGTTCTCCAAAACCAAAGGCTTCTGAGACGAAAAAACAATCATTCTCTACCACTCCGGTAAAGGTGAATGTTCCTTTGGATTACTATGAGAAACTTGAGAAACAAAAGTCTACTACTTCTGAGAAGAAGTATGTACCAAAGAATGCCCAATCATTTGGTCAACCTCTTAAAAATGATTTCTCTTTATACAAAGAGGTTGAGATTGGGTCTGTAGAGAGATTAAAGATGAATGAAAAAAATTTTCCGCCACTTTACACTGCAAAAACTCACCTCAAAGTCAAGCTACCTGAGTCAAAAGAGGCTTGGGTGGCATCAAAATCTAACTAAGTGTTTGTGATATGTGCAGGAGCTTCCAAGATCCGTTTCACGTTGGATTATGGATAGTGGAGCTTCTCGACACATGACGGGGAAGAAGACCTTACTGTACGATGTTCGAGGGTTTAATGGAGGATATGTGGGATTTGCAGGAAATCAAGGTGGTCGAATAGTTGGTGAAGGAACTTTATCAAATGGGATTGTCACGTTTGAAAGAGTAAACTACATTGCCGAGCTTGAAAACAATCTTCTGATCATTTCTCAGATTTATGATCGTATGTATACAACGTACTTTATAGATAGGAATGTTTGATATTGAAACCAGGATTTGTTGTTCCCGAAGAGTGGGTTATCATGAGAGCACCTAGAGTCAATGATCTGTACGTGTTGGACATGAGCGTAGCCACTACTACCATGGGTCAGGCTCACTGCTTCATGTCAAGAGCAACGGAAAAAGAATCGCAATTGTGGCATCGAAAGATGGGCCACATTCACCTGCGAAAAATGAATCACCTGGTGCATAACGACTTAGTAATTGGTGTTCATTTGAAAGGTTTCCATCTTGAGGGGGAGTGCATTAGTTGTGTCAAAGGCAAACAATGAAAGAAATCTCACCCTGGGAAGAAGGAAAACTCGATCTCAAGACCATTAGAGAGACTTCATATGGATCTTTTTGGTCCGGTAAACGTCAAAAGCATAACTGGTAATCTCTACTGTCTAGTAGTAACAGACGACTACTCGAGATTTTCGTGGGTATCATTTCTGAGGACAAAAGATGAGACATTTGAAAGTTTGATGACGTTGTTCAGAAAAATTGAAAACTTGTACCAAACCCGAATTAGAAGAATCAGGAGTGATAACGGTACAGAGTTTAAGAACAACAAAATGGAATAATATTGTGATGAGATAGGTATATTGCAAGAATTTAGTGCTCCGTATACTGCGCAGCAAAATGGAGTAGCCAAAAGAAAAAATAGGACACTAATTGAAATGGCCAGGACGATGCTTGCTGATTTGAAATTGCCTGTTAACTTTTGGGCAGAAGCAGTGTCAGCCGCTTGCTATACACTCAACCGGGTTCTTACGGTAAAGAAATTCATCAAGACATGTTTCGAGCTGATCAACAACCGCAAACCTAACCTGAAGTATCTGGAACCGTTCGGGTCTCCCTGCACAGTTCTAGAACCTTATGGTAAATTTGGTCCAAAGAGTATTGAGGGAATATTCGTGGGTTATGTAAGTCCATTGAAGAGAATCTTTGTTCCAAGTTTGAAGCGGATCATCGAAGCACATAATGTTGAATGTCAAAGTTATACGATGCCACCTCAGAATCCCGGCGACTCATGGCGTTTCAATTACGATACTCTGTGGAATTCATTCGACATAAAAGAAGAACCAGATTTCTTTGACGAGTTGGATATTCTGAGAATATGAAGCTTCACAAGAAAGATTCCTAGCTGAGTCATCTAGACGTCAATATCAAGCTTCCAATGATGATGAAGCTGGTCCAAGTAATGCCGGAGAACATGATGATATTCAGCAAACTCTTGACAATCAGACGGCAGTTAACGATAATCTAGAATCTGATGATAGACCAATATTCGATCATGGTGATTCAGATTCTGAGGGGGAGCAGATCCAGACTTCAAGTCGTACAATTCCAATCAGTGAACAAGGTGCAAATCATAATGTCACAAATTTGGAAGGCGCGGTAGATGTTCCAGGCGAGGGGATGCCGAGAACTCTTTCGTACCATCCAGAGGATCTGATTATTGGAGAATTGCAATCAGGCGTCTGCACTAGACGACAAATTGACCAAGGCCTTACTTGTTTTTATTCTACAGTTGCTTCTTTACAAACAGAGTTTTCACTTAGTTGTTTTATTTAGCATATTGAGCCAAGAACATATAAGGAAGCACTAACTGAAGATTCTTGGGTCAACGTGATGCAAGAGGAGCTGAGTCAGTTTGAGAAGTTGGGAGTGTGGAAATTGGTAGACTTGCCTGATGGTCACAGGAAGATAAATACCAAGTGGGTGTTTAAGTGGAAAAGAGATGATCGAGGGGTTATTATTCGTAACAAAGCTCGACTCGTAGTCCAGGGCTTTAGTCAGCAGGAGGGTATAGATTTCACCGAAGTATATGCTCCCGTTGCTAGACTTGAAGCGATCAGAATTTTCCTAGCATTTGCATCTTGGAACGGTTTTAAAGTTTTTTAGCTAGATGTTAAATTGGCTTTTCTCAAAGGGAAGGTAAAAGAGGAGATATATGTCGGACATCCACCGGGCTTCACCGATCCAATCCACAAAGATAAGGTCTATTTACTGGATAAAGCGTTGTATGGTTTACACCAGGCCCCGAGAGCCTGGTACGAGACATTGTCTCAACATCTGCTTGCCAACAGCTTCATCCGTGGAAGAGTGGATGCCACTCTCTTCACCAAAGAAGTCGACGTACATCTTCTGATAGTTCAGATATACGTTGATGATATCATACTTGGGTCAACAAATGAAGATCTATGCAAAGATTTTGAAAAAGTTATGAAGCAAAAATTTGAAATGTCATCGATGGGTGAGATGAAGTTCTTCTTGGGACTTCAGGTTGATCAATTACCCGAGGGAATTTTCATCCATCAGACGAAGTATGTTCATGATATCTTAGAGAAATTTGGGATGTCCGGGACTACTCCAGCTTCCACCCCATTAGCGACGAACCATGGGATAAATCCTGATCTCACCGGAGAGAAGGTAGATGAAACGTTGTATCGCTCCATGATCGGATTGCTGATGTATTTGACAGCTTCAAGACCCGATATCATGTATCCAACCTGCCTCGTAGCTCGGTTTCATTCAAGCCCCAGAGCTTCGCATATGGTGATTGTGAAATGGATATTGCGTTACCTGAAAGGAACTCCATCATTGGGGTTGTGGTATCTAAAAAAAGGCGAATTCACACTCGAAGGGTATTTTGATTCCGATTTTGGATGCTGCAAAGTTAACGCTAAGTCAACACCAGCGGGGTGCCAGTTTTTCGGACCACGATTGGTCACCTGGCAATGCAAGAAGCAGACCTCTGTCGCTTTATCAACATGTGAAGCCGAATATGTATCTGCTAGTAGTTGCTGCTCTCAGATCTTGTGGATCCAGCAACAGATGCGAGACTACGGTTTGCAATTTCTTAACACCCCTATCTTTGTTGATAATGAGGCAGCTATAAACATAACAAAAATCCTGTTCATCACGCTAAAACGAAACACATTGAAATTCGTCATCACTTCATCCGAAATTGTTTCGAGAAGAACTTGATACGAATTAAGAAAATCCACACTGACGAACAAAAAGCTGATTTACATACCAAAGCGTTTGATAAAACTCGTTTTCAATATTTGTTGAAATTGAACGGTATGAAGCTTTTATCGGTGTCGGAGGAGATTCTTGGCGTAGATGAAGGTACCACTGTAGATGATGTTGAAAAGCAATCTGCAATGGTTTATCGATTTTTTACTTGTTTTGGTATTTAGGGGGAGGTAGGTTATATTTTTAGAAAATACAAAACCAGTAAAAAAAAATTTTAAACTACAAAAGCATGAGATATTTCAAAATTAAAAAATACTAGAAAACCGAAAAAGAGCTTGTGTAAAAAGGGAAGATGATAGTACATCAGCTTGACAGTTACAATATGCTAAAGAAATGTAAAATTTAAATGTGTTAAGCAGTCTAGCTGATGATATGCCGGTAGGTTTTTACACATTTAGTAAGTTTGTTCGGGATATAAACCTAAATCATTACTTGCTTTTTACGTGGGGAACATCTCTCGGATATATGGGTAACCCCCGAAATCTTGTTTGAAAGGCTCTATTTCTGACATACTAGATCTTTGTACGTGGTGATATCTGGGGTATTATACCAGGACTTCTGATTTTGCGGGAGCAATAGCCTAGTCCTCGTATAATACTTTGCACAGCTTTAACCTTAAAGCCCCCCCCCCCCCTCAGCATAAAATATGATGAAACATTGAAAAATGCTAATCATGTGCTGTTGTAAAAGAAGATCCCCAAAGGGGACCCACCTAAAGTTGAGCCATCGTCTCTCTGATTTTGCGGAAGCAATAGCCTGAGCTCTCATGGTCTCAACACCTAACCCCTTACAGATATTACTAGTGTGCACTCACCTGTAAGACTGAATATAGTGGTCTGGATACAAGAGTATATTCTGAGGTGGTACACTTGTAAAAGTTAAGTCTTTAAAACACTAAATTCGTATCCTGAACAGATTGAAATTTGTGCGAGAACTTAATAGGATCAGTATATCGGCAATCAAAGCGAATTGTTTAATTCTGAGTATGAAATCAAAGCTTAACGGTACTTGTGACTTGTCGATAGCTAATATGATTCCCTAACACGCTCACCAAAATATGTTTGTAAATAGTTTACATTTACTGCTTTAAATTTCTGTTTAACATTATAGTCTAGAAACTTTATTCAAAATTCAAAAAGACTTTACATTTCTGCTTTATTTTTTTCAAAAAATCAAAGTGGAAAACTGATCTTCAGACTCACAGTTTGAAGAAGACGCAGGAAGTTTCTGAGCTGGACAGAAGAGTTGGAAGCTTATCATGTTAAACCTGTGAAAATGAAAAGTCAAATCAAGTTCTTTAAGTTGAAACTTGTAACTTTCAAAATCATATTTTGAAAATTGTTGAACAAAAGTCAGTTTTTGCTTTGTCTCGAGTTAACCAAGGTCATTAAGTTGGACTTGGTAGGCCAATTAAGTACCCAGGGTCATTAACTTGGATCTGGATACTTAAGTGGATTATTAAAAACTGATAAAAACAACAAAAGAAGTCAAAAGGAGAATAGAGTATAATGCCAAATCTCTAAGAAGCAGGGAACAGGTTTGAACCTGTGAAAGCAGCAACGCGAGATCCCCATGGCTAAATCTGAACAAAGTTTGAACCAGAATACGATACCAGCTTATTGAAAGGGGGAGTCTGAAGACGTAAGAATCAGATACAGTTAATGGATCAACATTCAAGAGGGAGTTTGAAGATTGTTAAAGCCAAGTTCGAGTGCTAGCTGCTGATGCTGTTAAACTTAAGGAATTAAGAGATTGAGGATGCTTACAGTGTCAAAATTCTTTGAAAAGAGTGAGAAGACTGATCAAGACTGAAGACTCGATGCCGAAGACTTCGTCAACATCCAAGGGGGAGTCTGTTGGTGCATAAATGTCGGTTAACTTCATCTTGTATTGAGTCTTGTACCTAGATAGGATAAACCAGTGCTCAATAGGCTAGAAATTAGGTTTTGTATGTCAAAGGGTCATTTCGCACGAAATGAACAAGAACCATTTCGTAAGAAATGGAACAAAGCCATTTCGCACGAAATGAGTCATGTTCATTTCGTATGAAATGCCACCTCTATATATAGGGGATCATGGTTTGTCATTTGTAACGATCTGGATTTCAGAGCCGAGGTGTTGCCAAACTGTCAAGTGATCTGTATAGCTTTGAAATCAAAAAACAAGTGATTATAAATGTGAATCAAGCTGTAATCAAGTCTGTATCATCGAATTCCACCTTTGATTCAGATTAAAACTCTTCTGATCGACTCGTTCAGGTCGCACAAAGATCCAACATGTGACTTCCGATGCCCGAAACCGTTACCGAATCGCTAAATTACGCATTTTTCAGTATACACTAGTATAGGTAAAATTTTGGGTGAACCTTATGTGTTAAAATGTGTTATGTGATTTAAACATGAGGATGTGAAAATATGTTAAGTTTTAACATGATTTTAAATATTTGGATCATGCACGTATACTTGTACGTTTTGTGCGGTAGAAACGGTGAAAAACGCGTTAAATGTGTAACTTGTTTGTCGAGCATGAAATTTGGTACTTATGAGATGTTTTATGAATATTTGCTTTAAAAATGACAAAATAGATAAGTTAGCAATATTTCACGTGTTTCGGTGTTAAATTATATGAACGTTTATGTATATATATATATTACGACACGCAAATCGTAGATATATTGCGTATAAACAGGGAAGTTAACGGATTTACACAATAGTGGTCACCAATAAAATCATTCAAGTCGCGAAAATCATAAAAATATGTATATACAAATATATATATATATATATAAATATATATATATATATTAACATGCCAACATAATCAAAAATGACAACTTTTCGAGAAAATCTCAAAGTTATGTGATAATTCTAAGAAACGGGGAAACTTAGGATTTTTGGGTTAAATAAATATTCATTCAGAATTGTTCCTATATTAGGACGTATATGAAAATCAATCTCTGGGATTGCGGTATTAAAATACGCCACCAACGGTGAGTGTCACTAAACCCCTCTTTTTACTACTTTGTACATATTTTGGGGGTAGAACACGTCGTTAAAAGGGTTTAATAATGTTATCAAAATAAAACATACCTTTTAATATAAAATATACATTTTCACTGAAAATATATGATGTTTGATAAGTTACACATTTCGAAGTAAAACTTTTTTGATGAATAAATGTTGGACATTAGGATGGTACGGTGTTTCCGAGGCGAAACAGACCGTAAAGTTGAGACGGATGCTGGCCTGGGTCTTAAGTGATGGAGATTCTGGGGATTCGTACAACATCGTGTATTAAATTGTCATATTAGTAGGATATATATATTGTACGTGAGGCAGACATCATATTGTTCTCAAAGAGAGAACCCTGCGCCCATGATGTCGTTTAATCAGTTAAGTATTGCACGCGAGGAATTGTTGGTAGATCTATCGGGTTGACAACCCCGTCGTGACCGGTCGCCCCATGTCAGTGTCAAACGACGAATTAATATTATGTTTATTGTCTAGCTTTGATTATCCCTGCATGGTTAATATATAGTTCGTATCGTCTATCTAACATACGAGTTTGAAAGTTGACGCAATAATTTAATATACAAAACTTTGGCAATATATTATAGTTGTCGGATTGATGAACAGACGGAAGGCCCATGAATTTTATTAAGAAAGTAAAATGGACTTTCAAAGAATTAAATGGATGTTTTTAAATAAACACCCAAACATAAAGTTTTCCTTGGAATAAAATCTGTTAGTAAACGAATAAGTGAACTCACCTTCCTTTGTGTTGACACTTGATTTTTAACGTGTTCTACAGGTACTTGAATTCGGCGTCGGGAAATCATGGCGTATCTTGTGTTTGATGATGCATGTTGTTTTGTTTAAATATGTTCGACAACTTTAAAACTTTCTGGGACTTTTGTAATAAGATCCGCAAGGATCAAAGACATCTTAACCATGTAGTTGCATTGTGTCTTAAAACGTAATGTTTAATAACTTAAGTTTAAAATAAACCATTACGTCCAACAATAAAATGCATCGCTCGACAAGATAAAAATGGGCACCAACTTCCGTCTCCACTATGTTTAATATTCTGCTGCGACGTTTTTGGGGGGTGTGACAGAAGATGGTGTTAGAGCCATTGGTTGTTAGCGAACTAGATGTTTTCGGAAGAAAACACTAGACTTCAACCGGAGAATTTTGAAATATAAGTCCAAAATTCTCGAAACCAAGAATTTTAAATAAACAAAGAAAAATTTTATCATGTATGAAAACCCTTGCATACGTGATTTTCTGTTTATTTTGAGCCTTATGTGTTACTATTCATGTTGATCACACACTTACTTGTACGGTTACATATGTGTCACATATGTCGCACGGGAACGAGGTCATCGAGATCAACGACTCAATTAGCGAGCCAGATTTCGAAACTTCACCCAGATCCATTTTACCAGAGACACCTTTCATGACCCCACAGATGGTTGGTATGGCTGAGTTTGCTTCATCATTCCGTGTCGATCCTGCTTTCGCTAGCCAGGTAGACCCCCGATATGCTTTTACAAGCAACAGGTGGATTGATGACAACGATGGCGCTCCTCTCTCGATTCACGAGACGGGACATTCATCTGGAACAGTACCAGTTATCGATGACGTGATGAGAGATGTCCCTGTATTTGGAGGACCTTTTAGTATTGCACCAGCAGTGCATGCCACTATTGTTACAGCTCGACCCTTAGAGCCGTCTGTTGCTCCACCTGCTACTTTGATCGAGCCTGTTGTTGAGGTCCCTCCACCTGTTTTGTCAGAGTCACCTTTACCTCTCATTGAGTCACGCGTATCTTCTACGCCTCTATTAGTGTATTATCGTCGCAGAAAGAGAGTTAGGCCTGCTGGAGAGGTTGCTTCTACGTCACAAGTTGAGACTGCATCTGCTTCTAAGAAGCAGAAAGGAGTTTGGGTCGATCGATGTTGCTATTGTGACCGACATTTCGCTGCCATGCGTGAAGAACCGGAAACGACTAAGGGTAAACTGAAGGACCTTGAGGGGCAAATGCATTGGTACAATGAGTTGAAGGAATTAGATGACAGCCCGATCGACCAGATGCATTGGAGGATAGTGGATCTGGAGGAGTTGGTTAGGAAGATGCTAGATTTTATAGGGATGAAGTGTTAAGTGTTGTTTTTATTAGTTTGTGGTTGTTTGTTTTTGGTTGTTATGTCTGGATACTCTTTTTGATGCTTTTCTTTTTGGGGGCCTGCGTGCTGATTATATTTTGTGATATTAGGTAGAAATTCTATGGAAACTTGTTATGGGTGTCAATGTAGACATACCGATGATAGATATCATGTACTGAAAGACGAGTTGGTAATTTCTATGATAATATCAGATGATTAACTTTTGGTTTAAAAATTGTTCTCATTAATATGTGGATTTTATACATGCCCAATGTTTGGTCCACTAATATTTATTGATAGAATAATTTTTATTTTGGTTATCATTTCATGTGATTATTATTGTTGTAAATAATAGAAACGATAAAAATGCCGCCAAAAGCGAGACAGGATACTAGAGTACCTGCCACCCCAGAGGAGTTGGCACGACTCATAACTCAACACGTTAATACTACCTTGGAACAGCCTGATGCTAACCTAAATGATGGCCAGAAACGTGAATGCGGTACTCCTGGGCAGGATATTGGTGGGACACAGATTGGAAACCCTTCAGGTAAAATAATGATCGGAATGTTTTGATTTCTATTAACCATATGAACAGTCCACCGGAGCGTACACAAAACAATCCAGGGTTGTAGCCCAAGATCATTTACTGGTGTCCTCTGCAATGACGTGACCTCGATATGCGTGATATCAGGCTGTCAGAATGAGTCTGTTATCCAAGTGTTTCAGCGATCTGAACATGGAATTGGAAATTTTAAGAAGCGCAAACCCGAGAGCTCCAAGAAGACTCCCGAAGTTGGAAGTAGGAAGAAACGCAAATTGGAGAAAAAACCAAGTGCAGCAAACCCTCAAGAGTCAGGAAAGGGTAAGGACGGCGAGGGACGAGAGGAGTGCGCCAGATGTAGCCGAACTGGACATGTGACTTCCCAGTGTTACGCTAAGAGTACATTGGATGGAACTGCGCTTGAAGGATGCTTTACATGCGGTGGACAAGGACACTATAAAAGAGAATGCCCAAAATCGAAAGGACAGGACGTTAAGAGTAATTCCGTTGGGACAAGTGTCAGGAAGGTAAGTGAGAGTCTTGCTACTGTTACCGGTATGTTTCAAATCAAAAGCCAATTTTTGTTCATACTTATAATACAAAAGCTGACTTGAGTTTCGTTCGAGAAACTATGAACCATTGTTGTGTTCACCTATAAGTAAGCCAAGTATAAAGTGTCCGATAGAACTAATAGTTGGTAAATTGATAGAAAGTAGCTAGGTCGTTCGTAGTTATAGTATTTAGTTAGGTGATTGTAGTTCTAGAGATTGGATTCTTAGCTTTGACGAAAATGCAAGAATGAAAACACTTTCTGAGGATGAAGTGGGGACTATCGCTCGAAGAAGCTAGTTGGAATATTTCGTCCCGATGACAATGGAAAGGTGGAAGCGGTTCGCGGGAATCATTCGGGTCGAGTGTTGAGTGTTAATAGTCGAGAGTGGTCAGTGTTGTGAGAATGCTGAGTTGTTGTGAAAGGGCTATCCAGCGTTTGCAGTAAAGGTAATGGATACGGAAACCGAATGAAGGAACGTCAGAGAGATTTCTATCAAACACAACTATCCGGAAGTCTTCCTAAAAAGACTTACCTGGATCTTCCTTGTGAGATGGATCGAATTTCAAATCGATCTGATTCACGGTGCTTCGCCTGATTGCACAATCTTCTTATAGATTAAGCGCCGCCTGAAATGATAGAAATGGCGAAATAGTTTTAAGAGCTTTTGGACAAGGTTTTCATTCGATTGAGCTTTTCGCCTTAAGATGCATCTGCTTTGATGGAATAAAGAAGAACGGATTCTTCAGGATATGTGAGGACTTCAGAAAGCTGAACAAGTTGACTATCAAGAATCGGTACCTTATTACCGAGGATTTGACAATTTGTTCAATTAGACTACTGGGACTCAGCTGCTATACGAGGAGTCAATCAACAATTAGGATATTATCAGTTCAAGGTTGCTACAAAGAAATTACGAGGACTGCTTTTCAAACGTGATATGGCGATTACGAGATATTAGTCATGCCCTTTGATTTAATTAATGTGCCATTTAAATTCATAAATCTCATGAATAGGGTATGGAAACCCTAATCAGGTAAGTTCGTGATAACAGTCATCGACGACATGTATGTCTAAACACGAACCAAAGAGAGTTATAAATAACGTTTGAAGTTAACTATGGAATTGGAAAGGATGATGAAAGTATGCTTATAGATCAGATTGAGATTTGGGAGCGTGTATCATGGACAATTGAAGATTTAGTTCGGTTAAAGGAATTATATTGAGAAAGGTGCTATAGGGTTAGGAGAGGAAAGAAAAGCTGAGCCACATTGACTTGGTCCTTTCGAGAGCCCATCTTGAGTCGGATCAGTTGCGTATGGGCTCAAGTTACCATCAGAAATGAGTGGTGTATGTGATGTACTATTCGGATGCATTTGAAGAGATGTATAATGAGTTATACACTAATCTTGCGCATTGTAAAGATTCTTTGGGAGATAAACGGAGGTTTATCGAAGCAAGGAAGAAGCAGTGCGTATAGCCGGAAAAGTTATGTTTCTAACCGGAATGGCGATTGCAGCATTCCAGTAGTATCTACGATTTATAGGTCGTGTAACCAGTGGATAACCGAAATGGTGGAACTTCAATGCGAATCTTATTGATTTAAAGCTTGCGAATGTTGGACCCTGGAAAGGGTGGAGAGTGTTGAGATGAGAGTTTAGGAATCGAGAACGTGTGTAATATAGATCTACAAGGATTCTTCGTATGAATCCAAGTTTCTCGGATAAACTATAAGACTATATTCAATAGATTCATTTTTGTTATTTTTATTTAGTGGGAAAACAAAACATGTAGAGTAAAAATTTCGGGGACGAAATTTCCTAAACAGGGGGAGACTGTGACACCCGGTTTTTTAGGCCGTAGGCTGTATTTGACTGATTATGATGTTTATATGTGAAATTTAATGAGTTGGTAAAATTAAACTTTGATAAAAAATTATGTTGGCAACGGTAAGATAAATGCTTATCGCGTAATGGTTAAAATGCGAAACGAACGTCGGTAACCACCTGGTCAGTGTTAAAATCCTAAAAATGGTCTGTCATGATAGAATAGTAATTTTAATCATATTCATGAGGAAAAATAAATTAAAACGCTAAGAAACTCTATTTTTTTAGTTTAAGCGCGTAACGCGCGATGCAGAGCTTATACCGACAAAATACTGTCAACACAGCCTGCCAATGCAACTGATAATCATTTTTGAAATAATTTGATTAGTTTATTCTTATAGAATGACATAAATAAATAAAAATGCTTAAATTCCTATTTTGTGATTTAAAGCGCGTACCGCGCAACACAGCGCGCATACTGCCAAATACCGACAACATAGCCAGTACAGGCAAACAAAACATTGTTCAGTAATATTTTGGTAGGTTTATTTTTATAGAGCGTTAAAAATAATTTAAAACGCACTAAAACGGGTTTAAAACGCTAGATAAAATACCCGGTATCCAGTAAAACACCTATTTTTACACTATATTATACAATATGTGTGTATATATATGATATATTGTGAGAGTGGGACCTAGGTGGCAGCACAAGGGTTGCCCACCTTTTTGCCATCTTCCTTCTTGACAACTGTGGGTCTTGGAAATATAACATAATCATTTAAGCTTCTAACACACTTCATTCCAAGCAATCAAAAATCAAAATTCATTCTCTCACTCTCTCTCTATCTAAGCTACGGCCGAACACCCTCACACACATACACATTCAAAAATTACAAGTCATTTCATGAAGATTTAAGGTCCTTTCAAAGTGATTTCAAGCTAAAAAGGGTGTTTGGAAGTGATTTCAAGCAAGAACAACCTTCATATTCTCATCCATTCTCAAAAACCCATCTAAAAACTTGAAGGTATAAATTTACTTTAAAAACTTTGTTTTGATTCTTGATGTTTCTTGGTAGTAATGAAAGTTTCTCTTGATCTTGAGTTTAATCATAAACTTAAAACATAAAACAAATGGGTTTTATTTGAATGAAATAAAATGAATGTGTATATATATGTATATACGGCCATGTATGTGTATATGTAAATGTTTGTGCTTTTATTTTTGATTGAAAGATTCTTGAGTTAAATGATTACTTGAAAAGTAGGATGCATGTAAGATCTACGTGTGTCATATAAGAAGGCTCTAAAGATGATCTAAGATTTGAAAAGTGACATGATGAAAAGTGAAATATTGGTGGTATATGTGTGTGTATATATTTCGTATATGTATATATATATATATATATGTATGTATGTATGTATGTATGCATGCATATAAAAGTTTGTTCTATGTTCTTAAATATGAAGGATATTAGCATTTATGTATGAATGATTGGATGATCATGTTGAGGTGTGTTGTGTTTTGTAAGACCATGATATTAATGTGTTCTTGATGTATGATTAGATCATAAATAATGTTGATAATGTTGTATGAGTGCATTAGATGCACATATGTGGACATGCATGTTAATATGAGATTATAAACCTTAAGATAAAGTTAAATTGAAGTGTTTAATGATATATAACTTTGTCATAATGTTTGCTAGCTTTGCATGTGGTACTTGTTGCATTAAAAGCTGTAAAATACGTGAAATCGCATGATTTACGTGACTTACACAAAAACTGAACAAATCTGATAATAATCACTATTTTAATCAGTAAATAACATGTATTGTGTTAAAATATCAAGTCGTTTCGAGTTGGGATGTGTAACACCTGTGCATCTACGGCCATCAAACAAATGCCAAACCAATGAAATAATGTATTTCATACTTGGGATTTGTAAAAATATGTGTATCATTTACACATATCAACTCTTGTTCGATTTCAAGCTCTAAATCGCTTTCTGGAAGGTTATACTCGCACTAATGCGTAAATATAACCAGTTTAATGCAACAAACACTCCAGAATAGTGACATAGGCTTAACATACCTTAAATAACCCTTACATAACTTAGGAATAAGTTTTGAAGGCTTTGGTATGGCAAAAACAAGTTAAATCGCTTACAGGGACTAAAGTTGACAAACTGCGAAAGTATGCCAATTTGAACTGTAACAGACATTCCGGAACATGACCATAAGTTAAACATACCATAAATATCCTTTACATAGCTTAGAAATAGGCTTTGAGGGGTTCGGTATGCTAAAATAAACTTTTGGGTCATTCAGGGACTAAAAGTGTCAAAAAGTGCACAAGTTTGCATTTTCGCGCATAACTTACGTTCTGAATACATCCGGACATCCAAAAATTTATGTAAGCATGACTATATTATGCTTTAATGTTTGGCTTGCCAAAAATCCATTCGTCGCGTCATTTGGATCGTTTTTCGCGCTTGTGCGCATTCCGTCGTAATTAAGCGAACATCGCGTTCGTACGACTAAACGAACCATCATCAGACATATTTTTGAACATGTTTCAAGTCCACAATCTTTAGGCAACATTTTAGGGCCTTAAAGTTGGCTTTACGGGCCTTAGAAGTGCCGGAAATGGGCTTAAACACGCTCAGGGACTGAAACTGTCAATTATCAAACTTGTTTCTGATCTGCAACTCTCAGGCGGCCCGCCTCAGTTTCTGATCATCCTCACGCAGCCGCGTACGCATGTCTGATCAGATAATATCGAACAGTCAGCAACTTCCAGCTGTTTTAACCACCACCACACACTTGCAACTTGCCAATTCAGCTGATAAGGACCATTTTAGGCTACCACAACTTTGCAACACTTGTACGGATGGGATTAAGGCACGTTTTCCTTGAAACGATCCTAACGGTTACCCGAAAACTATAAATACCCCATCACCCCAACCTCATTTCTCACAAGAATCTGGATTTGAGAGCTCTAAGTTGAAACCATTGTTTCATACCTGAGTTCTTGGATCGAGATTAGCATTCGGGGACCCTTCGTAAGTATTCTTTCGTTCTTTTCCTTATTTTATTGCTTTTCGAGTCCGAAAGTCAAACTTTGTTTGACTTTCAGCGTTGACCAGTAATGGTCAATGCGAAGTTCGTAGGAACTTCACAACGTGAGTGTAATCACGTTGGTCATAGTCCCTTGGGACTATGCCCACTGATTACCACGTTGTCTAGAGTCGTAGGGTAGGCGATCTAATAAATCGCCTATACCTTCGAACTCGACCCAGTTTGGTCGATCATTAGGATCCGACCAAACACATTAGGTGACCATAGTAGGTAGGGAATAACCTTCCGAGGTTATACCCTATGGTCACATCGTTTAAGTAGTTGTATGATAGGTAGTTTATATGCCTTAGGTAAATTACCAGAATACCCTTTTCAAGTATAATTGGTAATTTAGCATATGTAACCTAAACTTTTGTCACATAACTGATTATGTAACATGTTTAGGCATATAATACTTGTCATAAGACTAGTCAGGCGGTCCGAACGCGTTTCACGCGAACGACGCGTTAAAGTAGCATAAGCTACCTTAATGGGTCGCGATGGGTCGATAATACTTAGGTTAAGTTTCATTTAGTATGTAGGCTTTGTTAAACCATATCACATGAGTTCCTACACTCATTTGGTTTACAAACCCTCCTGCTACCCAGTCTTCCGATTTAGGTCCGGGTTATTTATGTAGTTACCTATATTAGGTACCGTTTGATTTCCGGGACTCCTCTAGCTTACTTGGTAGTTGTTCAAGACTCCTAAGCACTCTCAGGCGAGTACATTATTCCCCTCTTTTACTGTTTTCCAAACTGTTTTGGGGTGACTCATATGTGCTAAATGCTTTATCAATGATTTCAATAACAATTACAATGTGGTTTCAAGAACGATTACAATGATTTCAATAACAATTACAATGTTGTTTCAAGAACGATTACAATGATTTCAAAAACAATTACAATGTGGTTTCAAGAACGATAACAATGGTTTCAAGAACGATTACAAATGTTTCAAAAACAATTACAATGTGGTTTCAAGAACGATAACAATGGTTTCAAGAACGATTACAATGGTTTCAAAAACAATTACAATGGTTTCAAAAACTAATTACAATTTCAAAAAGTGAACAAACTTGTTGGTTATAGTTACATAACCAAATGACATTCATTAGCAATGATCAAGCCGACCAGTATTAGGTTATGGTACCATAGGATCTAACAAATCCCGTTATTCTCTATACCCATGGTTATGTGTGGATATTTTGGGTAATGACTGAATCTCTAATTATTAACTTACCCTTTGGTAAGGGTTTGTTAAGAACAAGAACGAGAGCGAGTTGGATCGAGGAACGCGTCAAGAAGGTTTGAATGTTATTAGAGAATCGACCATAAAGTAGTTTCACAATTAAAACAAGAACGATTTGAACGAATAAAACAAGGACAATTTGAACGATTAAAACAAGATGTTTTTGGACATGATTTACATTTGATCATGCATTTCCACAAAACATAATATTGATTTAAACTAAGTTTTACTTCAATACTTTGTTTTGTGCGTTTCATCTATGGTTTAGTTGATGCATTTCACTAGCCATACATATCATTTTGGTTACACATTTCATGATTTATATCTTGACATGAACATTTTGACATATTATTTCAATACATTTGACAGTTGGTTTAAACATAGACATCTTACATTGTTGGTTTGGTTTGAGTAAGTGATTAAGTAACGAAGCGTGTGTAATATGATACAAGCATGGTGGATACGCCGCTGGTACTTCCTATATATAAGTGTTTGTATGGTATTACATATCGTAGCGTTATTTGAATCATTTCAGTTTGAGACATAGAACATTTTATACAAATAACATACTTTTCACAAGACATTGATTTACAAACAACTTATCTTATACAAACTCATTTTACATGGTTATTCATTTAATCATGCATTATTCTTTTATCTATACATATCATCTGAACTTATTATTTTTCAAATGATTTACAAGACAAATCAAATTACAAGGTTCATGACTAAACATTTTTTCAAAAACACAAGTCATGAATCTTATTTTCACAAAACCTATGTATCTCGCCAGCATTTCTTTGCTGACCTCGTTTTCACATATGTTTCAGGTATTGTTGAAAGATATCGATTGATAGGATGCATGCTCACATAGGACTGGACAAGGCCTTAGTGACTCAATAACAATGATAGACTATGTTTAATTTGTGTATTTAGATTTCCAGACGATGTAATTATTCAATGTTTAATAAAACAAAACACTTTTTGGTATCCATGGTTATGAAACATTAATTCTGTTGCAACACGCCCCGATGTTTCCGCCGCGCTTTGTTGTTTTACGCGGTCGGGGTGTGACAGAAAAGATGGTATCAGAGCCAATGGTTATAGGGAATTAGGTTATTAGTAATGCTTTGACCTAGTCTATAACCTTCTTAGGACCCTAACGCGAGTTTACTTGCGTTTAGTCATAAAACAATACCGTCACCTATCCTTAGGCGACGACCACAACAAGAACATAAATTTTAAAACCGCTTTGAAAACTAATCATCTGTTCTAGGATGATTGATTACAAGGTTTTGAACCCTCTATTGTAAGGTTTTGAACCCTCTGTTATATGGTTTTGAACCCCTTTGAATTTTCAAAATCTCGACAAGGTTTTGGGTTTTAAATAATGTGAACACGTGCAAACTGGAAGGGTGAATGCCTGTATTCTGGGTTTTCTGTCTAGGTAAGCACTTCGTATACATCTCATCAGACGCGAGACCAGTTGTGCTTACCTGGGAATTCTTGGGATGAGTGTTCACTTATAGGCGAGCATGTCTTCGCGATACATTATTTTTGACTCATTTACTTTGATTAGTCACTGTGTGTCGGTTGTTACTTTGTAGTAACAAACAAATGACCACTATCCTTGCTTTCATCAGATTTGTTTCATCTCATTCATTTCGTCTAAACCTCTCACTCGTTTCCTTTCATGTTTCCTCTTTTAGAATGCCTCCTCGACGCGAGAACCAGATAGCGACTGCCGAGCTGGCAGAAATCATTGCACAGCAAATGGCTGCTCAATTCCCAAATCTCTTTGCTCAATGGAACCAAGCCAACAACAACAACAATGTTACATGCAAATACAAGGATTTTAACCTGGCTAAACCACTCAAGTTTAGTGGTCCTGAAGGAGCGACTGGGCTTCTTCAATGGTTCGAGAGCATTGAGAATACTTTCCGCCACGTGCAGTGTCCTGACAATCGCAAGGTCGAGGTTTCTTCGAGTGTGTTTCAGAAGAGGGCTCTCACATGGTGGAACGGGGTTATGAGGGATCGTGGTGCAGAAGTTGCTCTGGCACAGACATGGGCTGAACTTAGGGCTCTTATGATGAGGGAATTCTGTCCTCGTCATGAGCAACGAGCTTTGGAGAAGGAATTTGATGAATTGAAGCAAGATAGCGGTGAGCATAGGGCGTATACTGATAGGTTGGAGGAGTTGAGTCTGCTTTGCCCGACAATGGTTACCCCACTCGACAAGGCTATCGAAAGATACATCGACGGCCTACCTGACTCGGTACAAGACATCCTTACTGGTAGTAACCCTGCCATACTCCGTCAGGAGATCGAGTTAGCTGCGACATTGACTGAGTCACAGATTCGGAAGAATAAGTTACACAGAAAGGGTGACAAGGGTAAGAAGCAGGGGTATGACAAGGAGGATAGCAAGAAAGGTCAAAACAAGAAGGGTAAGGAAGGTGAGACGTCAAAGAAATCAAGAAAGCGAAAGGGTGTTCAGAACTTTGCTGTTACAGCACAGACTGCTCAGAACCCGCGGAACCCACCAGCTCAGCCACCTGCAAAGAAAGCATATGCCGGTACTGCACCTTATTGTGCACGCTGCAATGGTCATCACGCAGTACAACAAGTTTGCTGGCAATGCACGACGTGCGGTAAACTTGGGCATTTGGCCAAAGTTTGTCGTTTGGGACAAAATCAGGCTGCTCAGGTTCAAGCTCCGGTTCAAGGGAATGCTGCGAGATTCCCACTGGGTTCATGTTTCAACTGCGGAGAGATTGGTCACTTCCGCCACAACTGCCCAAGGCTGGTGAATGCAAATGCTAACGCAAACCCGAATGCGAACGTCAACGTCAATGTGAATCCAGCACGTGGTCGAGTGTTTAACATCAATGAGGCAATCGATGATGAAGGAGTGAACTTTTAGTATTTTGTGATTCCTCTGGTTGTTATCTTGTAACATTTAAAGACAATGCGGTTGTTATATAAATAAAAATTTGTGGTTTTTATTTTTAACTAATGCAATTGTATGAATGTTTGATCCAACCTTATGATGACAACACAAAGACAAAACTACTCGTGTGGTTCTGTCATTTTTATGATCACTTGTGATCTCCCTAAGAACCTCGAATGCTTGTTTCTTTTAAATCTAGAGCATCTTATCGTCTTGCACCGTTCGAGATGCAAGAATTATCAAAACAGCTTCAAGAGTTGTCTGATAAAGGATTCATCCGTCCGAATTTTTCTCCTTGGAGAAACTCCTGTCCTCTTTATGAAAAGAAAGATGGATCTTTTCGAATGTATATCGATTAACGTAAGCCTAGTAAGCTTACCATCAAGAATCGATATCCCCTACCTTAAATCAACGATTTCTCTGATCAACTGCAGAGCGCTTCATGCTTTTCCAAGATCGATTTGCGTTCTGGGTATCATCAACTTCGTATTCTCGAAGAAGATATTCCCAAAACGGCTTTCTGCACGAAGTATGGCCATTACGAGTTTACAGTCATTCCTTTTGGGTTGACAAATGCTCCAGCCATCTTCATGGACTTAATAAATAGAGTCTGCAAGCCTTATTTGGATCAGTTCGTCATTGTTATTAATGATATCTTGATCTATTCATATCACGAGCCAATCACGATCAACACCTTCGTTGACATTGGAACCCCTAAAGAAGGAACAAACTTTTCGCTAAATCCTCCAATAGGAAATTTTGGCTTAAAGAATTCCAGTTTTTGGGTCATGTAGTCAACAAGCAGGGTATTCATGTGGATCAATCCAAATTGTTGCAATTAAGGATTGGATTCCTAGTATGCTTTAAATACCCGTGTCCAAAGATAACAAATTGAACGATTATATGATTATGCAATTGAACGATTATGCGATTATGCAATTATGTGATTATGTGATTATGTGTTAATGTGTCCTCCTCTATGTTTTTGTGGGATCCGATTTTCAAATCCTCATAGAATCTTTCATATCTTCATAAGAGGGATTCATAGTAGGATATTCAAAAGGTACTACCTTAATCCTTATGGGCTTCTACGTGGTAGTTAAGACCCTTGGATTATATAGTGCCACTCCATGATTCATGAGAGACCCTTTTGATGGTCTAGTCAAAAGATTGATTCACAATCTGGTTAAAGAACGGCATCTAGTGATGTAGCTGAACAGACTCCTTGATAGTCTATTTAGATCATTCATTGATTTAATTAAAAGGACTCAATGGCGGTCTAGTTACACTCATCACAAGATTGTTCATTTGGTTTTACCCTACACATTATAAAGTAGGCTGTGTAAACTGTGCAAGGAATTGTCTAATTATGGACGTGTACATAATTATGAAATTTAGTGCACAGAAACCCAGTAAGATTTATTATGTGTAAGAACCGATAGTGACAACAATAACAAAATGAGAACGATGTAGTGGAGGTACGGTGGACGCACCAATGACGCTTTATATACTTGTATATAAGTGTCCCTCTTACATTGCGAGCATGATGTTATTAAGGTTACTAGAAGTTCAGAACCCTAACCAATGTTGTTTGATCTTTTCAACTTTATGTTTTAAACTCTCTCAAGTTTCCTCTAAATAAATTTCGGGACGAAATTTCCTAAAGTAGGGGAGACTGTAACACCTGTGCATCTACGGCCATCAAACAAATGCCAAACCAATGAAATAATGTATTTCATACTTGGGATTTGTAAAAATATGTGTATCATTTACACATATCAACTCTTGTTCGATTTCAAGCTCTAAATCGCTTTCTAGAAGGTTATACTCGCACTAATGCGTAAATATAACCAGTTTAATGAAACAAACACTCCAGAATAGTGACATAGGCTTAACATACCTTAAATAACCCTTACATAACTTAGGAATAAGTTTTGAAGGCTTTGGTATGGCAAAAACAAGTTAAATCGCTTACAGGGACTAAAGTTAACAAACTGCGAAAGTATGCCAATTTGAACTGTAACAGACATTCCGGAACATGACCATAAGTTAAACATACCATAAATATCCTTTACATAGCTTAGAAATAGGCTTTGAGGGGTTCGGTATGCTAAAATAAACTTTTGGGTCATTCAGGGACTAAAAGTGTCAAAAAGTGCACAAGTTTGCATTTTCGCGCATAACTTACGTTCTGAATACATCCGGAGATCCAAAAATTTATGTAAGCATGACTATATTATGCTTTAATGTTTGACTTGCCAAAAATCCATTCGTCGCGTCATTTGGATCGTTTTTCGCGCTTGTGCGCATTCCGTCGTAATTAAGCGAACATCGCGTTCGTACGACTAAACGAACCATCATCAGACATATTTTTGAACATGTTTCAAGTCCACAATCTTTAGGCAACATTTTAGGGCCTTAAAGTTGGCTTTACGGGCCTTAGAAGTGCCGGAAATGGGCTTAAACACGCTCAGGGACTGAAACTGTCAATTATCAAACTTGTTTCTGATCTGCAACTCTCAGGCGGCCCGCCTCAGTTTCTGATCATCCTCACGCAGCCGCGTACACATGTCTGATCAGATAATATCGAACAGTCAGCAACTTCCAGCTGTTTTAACCACCACCACACACTTGCAACTTGCCAATTCAGCTGATAAGGACCATTTTAGGCTACCACAACTTTGCAACACTTGTACGGATGGGATTAAGGCACGTTTTCCTTGAAACGATCCTAACGGTTACCCGAAAACTATAAATACCCCATCACCCCAACCTCATTTCTCACAAGAATCTGGATTTGAGAGCTCTAAGTTGAAACCATTGTTTCATACCTGAGTTCTTGGATCGAGATTAGCATTCAGGGACCCTTCGTAAGTATTCTTTCGTTCTTTTCCTTATTTTATTGCTTTTCAAGTCCGAAAGTCAAACTTTTTTTGACCTTCAGCGTTGACCAGTAATGGTCAATGCGAAGTTCGTAGGAACTTCGCAACGTGAGTGTAATCACGTTGGTCATAGTCCCTTGGGACTATGCCCACTGATTACCACGTTGTCTAGAGTCCTAGGGTAGGCGATCCAATAAATCGCCTATACCTTCGAACTCGACCCAGTTTAAGTAGTTGAAATAACCTTCCGAGGTTATACCCTATGGTCACATCGTTTAAGTAGTTGTATGATAGGTAGTTTATATGCCTTAGGTAAATTACCAGAATACCCTTTTCAAGTATAATTGGTAATTTAGCATATGTAACCTAAACTTTTGTCACATAACTGATTATGTAACATGTTTAGGCATATAATACTTGTCATAAGACTAGTCAGGCGGTCCGAACGCGTTTCACGCGAACGACGCGTTAAAGTAGCATAAGCTACCTTAATGGGTCGCGATGGGTCAATAATACTTAGGTTAAGTTTCATTTAGTATGTAGGCTTTGTTAAACCATATCACATGAGTTCCTACACTCATTTGGTTTACAAACCCTCCTGCTACCCAGTCTTCCGATTTAGGTCCGGGTTATTTATGTAGTTACCTATATTAGGTACCGTTTGATTTCCGGGACTCCTGTAGCTTACTTGGTAGTTGTTCAAGACTCCTAAACACTCTCAGGCGAGTACATTATTCCCCTCTTTTACTGTTTTCCAAACTGTTTTGGGGTGACTCATATGTGCTAAATGCTTTATCAATGATTTCAATAACAATTACAATGTGGTTTCAAGAACGATTACAATGATTTCAATAACAATTACAATGTTGTTTCAAGAACGATTACAATGATTTCAAAAACAATTACAATGTGGTTTCAAGAACGATAACAATGGTTTCAAGAACGATTACAAATGTTTCAAAAACAATTACAATGTGGTTTCAAGAACGATAACAATGGTTTCAAGAACGATTACAATGGTTTCAAAAACAATTACAATGGTTTCAAAAACTAATTACAATTTCAAAAAGTGAACAAACTTGTTGGTTATAGTTACATAACCAAATGACATTCATTAGCAATGATCAAGCCGACCAGTATTAGGTTATGTACCATAGGATCTGACAAATCCCGTTATTCTCTATACCCATGGTTATGTGTGGATATTTTGGGTAATGACTGAATCTGTAATTATTAACTTACCCTTTGGTAAGGGTTTGTTAAGAACGAGAACGAGAGTGAGTTGGATCGAGGAACGCGTCAAGAAGGTTTGAATGTTATTAGAGAATCGACCATAAAGTAGTTTCACAATTAAAACAAGAACGATTTGAACGAATAAGACAAGGACAATTTGAACGATTAAAACAAGATGTTTTTGGACATGATTTACATTTGATCATGCATTTCCACAAAACATAATATTGATTTAAACTAAGTTGTACTTCAATACTTTGTTTTGTGCGTTTCATCTATGGTTTAGTTGATGCATTTCACTAGCCATACATATCATTTTGGTTACACATTTCATGATTTATATCTTGACATGAACATTTTGACATATTATTTCAATACATTTGACAGTTGGTTTAAACATAGACATCTTACATTGTTGGTTTGGTTTGAGTAAGTGATTAAGTAACGAAGCGTGTGTAATATGATACAAGCATGGTGGATACGCCGCTGGTACTTCCTATATATAAGTGTTTGTATGGTATTACATATCGTAGCGTTATTTGAATCATTTCAGTTTGAGACATAGAACATTTTATACAAATAACATACTTTTCATAAGACATTGATTTACAAACAACTTATCTTATACAAACTCATTTTACATGGTTATTCATTTAATCATGCATTATTCTTTTATCTATACATATCATCTGAACTTATTATTTTTCAAATGATTTACAAGACAAATCAAATTACAAGGTTCATGACTAAACATTTTTTCAAAAACACAAGTCATGAATCTTATTTTCACAAAACCTATGTATCTCGCCAGCATTTCTTTGCTGACCTCGTTTTCACATATGTTTCAGGTATTGTTGAAAGATATCGATTGATAGGATGCATGCTCACATAGGACTGGACAAGGCCTTAGTGACTCAATAACAATGATAGACTATGTTTAATTTGTGTATTTAGATTTCCAGACGATGTAATTATTCAATGTTTAATAAAACAAAACACTTTTTGGTATCCATGGTTATGAAACATTAATTCTGTTGCAACACGCCCCGATGTTTCCGCCGTGCTTTGTTGTTTTACACGGTCGGGGTGTGACAGGATGGTTATGGTAAAGTTTAACGCAAAACTATGCGTTAAAACAGTCAAAAATCGGCTTTTCGGGTGATTTTTATAAAACTGATTTAGATCAGTAAATTAATTGATCATTTTAGTTTATAAACAATTATTTTAACTAATTTTAAGTTTACTTGGTGTTTGGTTGGTCATACGTGACTTCCGACGCCCGAAACCGTTACCGAATCCCTAAAGTACGCATTTTTCAATATACACTAGTATAGGTAAAATTTTGGATGAGAATGTGAAAATATGTTAAGTTTTAACATGATTTTAAATATTTGGATCATGCACGTATAGTTGTACGTTTTGTGCGGTAAAACGGTGAAAAACGCGTTAAATGTGTAACTTGTTTGTCGAGCATGAAATTTGGTACTTATGAGATGTTTTATGAATATTTGCTTTAAAATGACAAAATAGATAAGTTTGCAATATTTCGCATGTTTCGTTGTTAAATTATATGAACGCTTATGTATATACATATATTACGACGCGTAAATCGTAGATATATTGCGTATAAACGGGGAAGTTAACGGATTTACACAATAGTGGTCACCAATAAAATCATTCAACTCACGAAAATCATAAATATATATATATATATATATGTATGTATGTATATGGACTCATATATATATATTAACGTGCCCCTCCTAAATCCAAGAAAATTCTGGCGAATGCCTTATATGGCGAAATTGTCAAGAGGTTTGAAGAGAAGTTTGTTTTATCCCCTTGGCAAAGAGCCGTGTTTGAATGTCTACGTGCCCCACATGCTCAGTATTTTCTGTCTGTCACACCTATTGAAGGCTTGGGGCAACACATATCGGCTGTGGAATACCGTGCTATCCTTAGATACCGACTGATGATTTCTTTGTTCCCAGTTGACGAGCCATGTCCAGTATGCCGTAAAGCGTGTTTGGATTCTTTCAGCGAGCACGCGATCCACTGTAAAGAGCTACCAGGGTTTAAATATCGGCATGATTGGGTGAGAGATGTGTTATGTGATGTTCTTAAGTGGGCCGGGATCTCTGCCAAAAAGGGGGCTCCAGTAAATTTCAGGACTGACCCCTTAGAGGGAAGGTCCACTTTACGCCCGGCGGACATCCTTGTGTTTGGATGGGAAGGGGGAAACACGCTTGTGTAGATCTAACTGTAGTCTCCCCCATTGTCGGGCTCAAGGACAAGGGCTTTGTCGTAGGGCAAGCGGTGCTCAAGGCAGAGGCGAGCGAAGTGGCAAAACATGAGAAAGCCTGCCTGGAGAATCAACTTGTGTTTGTCCCGTTTGCGTTGGATACCTTTGGTGGTCTCGCTCCTGACGCTGTGCGACTTTTGAATCGGGTTCAAAAAGTCGGTAATAGTAATTCTTCGTCGCTAAAGGTTTCAAACTTTTTATTTAGTTAAATTGGTTTTTCTATTCAAAAGGGGGTGGCGGCGCAACTTGTTGCCCGACTACCTGCCATTACTTTGTGAAAAAAAAATTTTAATTTATTTTCAAATATATGTCATCTAAAAAAATCATAATAAAAAATGACAACTTTTCGAGAAAATCTCAAAGTTATGTGATAATTCTAAGAAACGGAAAAACTTAGGATTTTTGTGTTAAATATATATTGATTCAGAATTGTTCCTATATTAGGACGAATATAAAAATCAATCTCCGGGATTGGGGTATTAAAATACGCACCCAAAGGTGAGTGTCACAAAACCCCTCTTTTTACTGCTTTGAACATACTTTGGGGATAGAAGACGTCGTTAAAAGGGTTTAATAATGTTTTCGAAATAAAACATACCTTTTAATATAAAAATATATATTTTCGCTGAAAATATATGAGGTTTGATAAGTTACACGTTTCGAAGTAAAACGTTTTTGATGAATAAATGTTGGACATTGGGATGGTACGGTGTCTCCGAGGCGAAACAGACCGTAAAGTTGGGACGGATGCTGGCCTGGGTCTCGAGTGATGGAGATTCAGGGGATTCGTACAACATCGTGTATGAAATTGTCATATTAGTAGGATATATATATTGTACGTGAGGCAGACATCATATTGTTCTCAAAGAGAGAACCCTGCGCCCATGAAGTCGTTTAATCAGTTAAGTATTGCACGCGAGGAATTGTTGGTAGATCTATCGGGTTGACAACCCCGCCGTGACCGGTCGCCCCGTGTCAATGTCAAATGACGAATTAATATTCTTTTTATTTTCTAGCTTTGATTATCCCTGCATGGTTAATATATAGTTCATATCGACTAGCTAACATACGAGTCTGAAAGTTGACGCAATAATTTAATATACAAAACTTGGGCAATATATTACAATTGTCGGATTGATGAACCGACGGAAGGCTCATGAATTTTATTAAGAAAGTAAAATGGACTTTCTAAGAATTAAATTGATGTTTTTAAATAAATACCCAAACATAAAGTTTTCCTTGGAATAAAATCTGTTTGTAAACGAATAAGTGAACTCACCTTCCTTTGTGTTGACACTTGATTTTTAACGTGTTCTACAGGTACTTGAATTCGGCTTCGGTAAATCATGGTGTATCTTGTGTTTGATGATGCATGTTGTTTTGTTTAAATATGTTGGACAACTTTTAAACTTTCTGGGACTTTTGTAATAAGATCCGCAAGGATCAAAGACATCTTAACTATGTAGTTGCATTGTGTTTTAAAACGTAATGTTTAATAACTTACGTTTAAAATAAATCAATATGTCCAACAATAAAATGCATCGCTCGACAAGATAAAAATGGGCACCAACTTCCGTCTCCACTATGTTTAATATTCCGCTGCGACGTTTTTGGGGTGTGACAGGAGTGGCATGTGATGATATAATTGAAAGAACTCCTTAGTGGTCTATTTAAAGAAATCATTTATTGATTTAATTAAAAGGTTCATTTGGTGGTCTAGTCACATTCATCACAGGCTTGTTCATTGGGTTTTCCTCTACACATTATAAAATGCACTGTACGGACTATGCAAGGAATTACGTAATTATGGACGCATACATAATTATGAAATTCAGTGCACAAGAACCCCAGTGAGATTAATCATGTGTAAGAACCTATAGTGGCAACAATAATGAAACGTGAACAATGTAATGGAGGTATGGTGGATGCACCAATGACGCTTCATATACTTGTATATAAGTTCCCTCTTACATTGCAAGCAGGATGTTATTTAAAGTTACTAGAAGTTCAGAACTCTAGCCAGTGTTGTTGTATCTTTTCGACTTCATGTTTCAAGCTCTCACAAGTTTCCTCTAAATAAATTTCGGGACTAAATTTCCTGAAGTAGGGGAGACTGTGACATCTGTGCCTCCACGTCCATCAAACAAATACCAAATCAATGAAATATTGTGTTTCATACTTGTGATTTGTATAAATATGTGTATCATTCGCACATATCAATTCTTGTTCGATTTCGAGCTCTAAATCGCTTTCTAGAAAGTTATACGCGAACTGATGCGTAAACATAATTAGTTTAACGTCACAAACACTCCAGGATAGTGACATAGTCTTAACATACCTTAAATGACCTTTACATAACTTAGAATTAAGTTTTGGAAGGTTTGGTGTGTCGAAATCAAGTTTATTCGCTTAAAGGGACTAATTTCGACAAACTGCGAAAGTATGCTGATTCTTACGGTAACAAACATTCCGGAACATGATCATAAGTAGGCTTTGAGGGGTTTGGTGTGCTAAAATAAACTTTTAGATCATTCAGGGACTAAAAGCGTCAAAAAGTGCATAAGTTTGCATTTTCGCGCATATCTTACGTTCTGAATACATTCGGACATCCAAAAATTTATGTAATCATTAAAACATCTTATTTTAGTGATTGGCATGATAAAATTCCATTCTTCGCTTAATTTGGATCGTTTTTCGCGTTTGTTCGTGTTTCGTCGTAATTAACCGAATAACGCAACCGTGCGACCAAACGAACCGACATCCGAGATGTTTTTTAGCATATTTTAAGTTCCCTATACTTTAACTTCATTTTAGAGCCTTGAAATAGGGTTAACGGGGTTTAAACGCATCAAAAACGGCTTAAAAGTGTTGCAGGGGCCATTTCTGTCATTTTGGCAAACTTTCTGGAACTGGGCATTTGGTGGCGTCAAGCCACCATTATCTGGGTTGGCTATGGCGGCACACCACCACCCTATCTGGGTAGAATATCAAGTTTCAGCAATGGCAGGTCTATTTTCAGCAACCGAATTGAAGTTTAGAGTTTATTTTGTAACATTTGCAATACCGTTTGATGGTTTTGGGACACCCCTAGTATTCTAAAACCTTGTGCCCACATGTACGGTCTAGATTGAAGCTCAATTATTGAGGAACGATCCTAACGGTTCTTCAAACTCTATATAAACCCACCTCCATTCGTTCTTCTTCCTCACATTGATCTCAAAATCATTCTCTAAGTTGAAGCATTCCATGTGAAGCTTCATACCTGAGAATTTTTTAGTTCAAACCTTCCTTGCTTGGACCCTTTGTAAGTTTCTTTCTTTCTTTAATACGTTTCCAAGCACGAAAGTCAAATAGTGTTTGACTTTCTACTTAGACCAGTTTATGGTCAACATGAAGTTCGTTTGAACTTCTCAACGTGAGCGTAATCACGTTGGTCATAGTCCTTGGTGACTATACCTACTGATTACCACGTTATTTAGGTTTTGTGACGAGTCATAGTTTCGGTCAAAATGCGCGTTTATGCATATTTTGCAACCAAACTGTTCTTGGGTATCAAAACCATTTGTTTTGATATCAAACTTGTTTTCTAACTATGTTAAACATGTTTTAACATGTTTAGCTCGTCACTTTAGGTTTAGGGCTTATATAGGGTTGTAAGATAAGCGGTCTAAACAACCGCTTAGACTTTCGAACCCCACCTGTTTGGTCGATCATTAGGATCTGACCAAACACATTAGGTGACCATAGTTGTATAGGGAATAACCGTCCAAGGTTATACCTTATGGTCACTTCATTTAGTTAGTTGTATGATAGGTAGTTTATATGCCTTAGGAAAATGACCAAAATGCCCTTTTTACGCATTAATTCATTTTAAGCATATTTAACCTAAATTTTGACATGTAAACTGATTAGGTAACATTATGAGACATGTTAAGGCATATAATACTTGTCATAGGACTAGTTAGGGGGTCCAAACGCGTTTTACGCGAACGACGCGTTAAAGTAACGTAAGCTACCTAAACGGGTCATAATGGGTCATAAGCACTTAGGTTAGGTTTCGTTTTAGTATGTAGGCTTTGTTAGACCATATCATACTATTTCCAATACTCATTTGGTTTACGAAACCTCATTCTATCCGATCTTCCGATTTAGGTCCGGTTATTAACAAAGTTATCTATATTAGGTGCTGTTTGATTTCCGTGATCCCTCTAGCTTTGCTTGGTTGTTGTTCAAGACTTCTAAGCACCCTCAAGTGAGTACATAGTCCCATCTTTTACTGTTTTCAAACCGTTTTGGGGTGAAACACATGTCCCTACTTGTTACTTTCATGCTTTTCATGCTTTTATAATACATACTTGCTATGTTCATTAGTACACTTATAGTACATGATTTCATTATGTTTTTGCTATATATGTTCACTTTGCATGCTAGCACATTGTTTTACATTTTATTTCTGTTGCATATGTTTACTCAGCATATGGACACATTGTTTTACATTACATTTCTGTTGCATATGTTTACTCAGCATATGGACACATTGTTTTACATTTCTACTTCGTATATTCATTTAACATATTAAAGTACATTATTTTCATAAAACTTGTTTACATTTGGTATGACATTGGGTTTTTATAACGGGACAAAAATACATTCATTAACACCAATCGTGCCGCTCGGTAGTAGGTAGTGGTACCATAGGACTTGACAACTCCCATTTCTGAAATCCTAGGTTTGTTTGGGTGGAAGGAATAACCGAATCCGAAAACATTTTTGGAAGACCTTGACATTGTTTAGGGTTTATCTTACAGTCTCAAGGCTTGAATATAGGCGTTTAACAATACCGCATAGATGTTTGTATCAATAAAGCATGCATGGATTTTACAAAACACAACTTTTGATTTATTTCAATACATTGTTTTGTGCATTTTACATATGGTTTAAGTAGTCACTCTTTACTTGCCATACATGACATTTTTTACACATTACATGATTTACATTTGACAATAGACATGGTTTTTACATAAACATTTGACAATTGGTTTAAACAAGACAATTTTGGTGGTTTGCTTTGGTAAGTGATTTAAGTAACGAGGCGTGTGTAATATGATAAAAGCATGGTGGATACGCCGCTGGTACTTCCTATATATAAGTGCTTTTATGGTATTACATATCGTAGCATTACTTAAACCATTTCAAGTTAGACATAATACATTTTACACTTGTATCACATATTAATGAAACATTGTTTTACAAACAACATATTTTATACAAACTCATTTTTACATTGGTTATTTATTTATGCATCTTTCTTTTATATCATCTGATTTCTTATCACTTTTTGTATGATTTATAAAAGAAAAAAATTTACAAGGTTCATGACTAACTTTTGTTAAAACATTTTCTTTAAACTTACAAGTCATGAATCCATTTTAATAGAACCTATGTATCTCACAGGCATTTTTATGCTGACGTACCTATTTTCACATGTGTTTTCAGGAGATGATGCATAGGATTTATCAACATATACTTAAGGTGACTTGGGCCTTAGTGACAATAAAAGATGCAAGACTAGTTAATTATGTTATGTTTCCTTGTTTTTAAGACATTGTAACCTCTTTCAATTTAATAAAACAAAACTTCAATTTCCATGTGTTATGAAACAATGATTCTGTTACAACACTCCCCGACGATTCAGCCACGATTTGTTGTTTTACGCGGTCGGGGTGTGACAATTTAAGATTTTGCTGAGACTATTCAGAAAGATAGAGAATTTGTTCCTAACACAAATTCACAGATTAAGAAGCGACAATGGTACGGAATTCAAGAATAACAAGATGGAAGAATTTTGTGATAGAAGAGGTATATTGCAAGAGTTCAGCGCACCTTAGACTCCGCAACAGAATGGAGTTACAGAAAGAAAGAATAGAACGCTAATTGAAACGGCGAGAATGATGCTAGCTGATTCCAAGTTACCAGTCAATTTCTGGCCAGAAGCAGTATCAGCCGCTTGCTATACACTCAATAGGGTTCTTACTTTGAAGAAGCACAACAAAACATGTTTCGAGTTGATCAATAATCACAAGCCTAATCTTGAGTATTTAGAGATGTTCGGATCACCCTGCACAGTTCTAGATCCCGATGGCAAATTTGGTTCAAAGAGCATTGAAGGTATCTTTGTGGGGTATGCAAGTCCACTCAGAAGAGTCTTTGTTCCAAGTATGAAGAGGATCATCGAAGCACAACATATTGAATGTCAAGGTTATACCATGCCTCCACAAAAACCCGCAGACTCATGGCGATTCAACTACAATACCTTATGGGATTAATTCGAGTTAGAAGAAGAGCCAGAGTTCTTTGATGATTTGGATATTTTAAGAGAATATGAAGCATCTCAGGGAAGATTTCAAGAAAGGTCGTCTACACGTCAATGTCAAACTTCCAATGATGATGAAACTGGTCCAAGTCACACCGGAGATAATGATGAAGTTCAGCAAACTCCGACTACTTCGAAACGTGAACCTGCTCCTGAAAATCAGACAGTGGTCAATGATAATTCAGAATCTGATGAAAGGCCAACATTTGATCATGGTGATTCAGAGTCTGAGGGGGAGCAAATCCAATCTTCAGATCCGACAATTCTTGACAATGAAGAAGTTGCGGATCAGAACGTTACGAATTTGGAAGGCAAGGTGGATGTTCTTAGCGAAGTGATGCCGAGAACTCTTTCATATCATCCAGAGGAGTTGATAATATGAGAGCTACAGTCAGGCGTTCGCACCAGAAGACAAATTGACCATGGCCTTACTTGCTTTTATACTAAAATTGCTCCTTTACAAAATGAATTCTTACTCAAGTGTTTCATTTCGCAGGTTGAGCCGAGAATATACAAAGAAGCACTGACTGAAGATTCATGGGTCAACACAATGCAGGAGGATCTGAGTCAGTTTGAAAAGCTTGGTGTATGGAAGCTTGTGGACCTACCTGACGGACATAGGAAAATAATCATGAAGTGGGTGTTTAAGTGTGAAAGAGAGGACCGAGGAGTTATTGTTCGAAACAAAGCTCGACTCGTGGTCGAGGGTATTAGTCAGTAGGAGGGGATAGATTTCACAAAGGTCTATGCTCTGGTTGCTCGTCTTGAAGCTATCAGAATTTTCCTAGCATTCGCTTCATGGAAGGGATTCAAAGTGTACCAGTTGGATGTCAAATCGGCATTTTTATACGGCAAGGTGAAAAAGGAAGTATATGTCGGTCAGCCACCGGGCTTCACTGACCCAATCCACAAAGATAAAGTCTAACTGCTAGACAAAGCGTTGTATGGTTTGCATCAGGCCCCGAGAGCCTGGCATGAGACGCTCCCTCAACATTTTCTTGCCAACAGCTTTATTCGAGGAAAAGTGGATGCTACCCTCTTCATGAAAGAAGTCGATGGGCATTTACTGATTGTACAGATCTACGTTGATGATATAATCTTTGGGTCAACAAATGATGAACTCTGCAAAGACTTTGAGAAGGTAATGAAGCAGAAGTTCGAAATATTGTCAATGGGTGAGATGAAATTCTTTTTAGGGCTCCAGGTCGACCAAATGCGCGAGGGAACTTTCATTCATCAAACGAAGTATGTTTATGATATTCTGGAGAAATTCGGGATGTCTGAGACTACTCCAATGTCAACCCCATTAACAACCAATCATGGCATCAATCCTGATCTCATCGGAAAGAAGGTGGATGAGACACTTTACCGATCAATGATAGGTTCGTTGATGTATTAGACAGCATCCAGACCCGATATCCTGTACCCAACTTGCCTCGCAGCCCGATATCAGTCAAGTCCTAGAGCTTCACACATGTCTATCGTCAAGAGGATCCTACGCTACCTGAAAGGAACTCCAACACTAGGGTTGTGGTATCCCAAAGACGGTGACTTCACGCTTGAAGGATACTCTGATTCTGACTTCGGTGACTGCAAAGTAAATGATAAATCAACAACTTCAGAATGCCAATTTTTCAGACCCCGATTGGTCGCATGGCAATGTAAGAAGCAAACCTCTGTCGCTCTATCAACATGTGAAGCATAGTACGTATTTGCCAGCAGCTTCTGCTCGCAGATCCTGTGGATTCAGTAACAGATGCGCGACTACGGTTTGCAATTTCTTACTTCACCTATTTTTGTTGATAATGAGGCAGCTATAAACATAACGAAGAATCCGGTACATCACGCTAAAACAAAACATATAGAAATTCGGCATCACTTCATAAGAGATTGTTATGAAAAGAAGTTGATACGAATTGACAAAATCCACACCGACGAACAAAAGGCAGATTTACATACCAAAGCTTTCGATAAAGCTCGTTTTCAATATCTTTTAAATCTAAATGGTAAGAAATTGTTGTCGGATGCGGAGAAAATCATTGGCGTTGATGAGGAAACCGAGGCAGATGATGTTGAGAAGCAGACTGCTTTGGTTTGTCGCATTTTTAGCTGTTTTGGTATTTAGGGGGAGATAGATAATATTTTCAGAAAAGTACAAAAACACTAAAAAAATGCAAAAATCCAAGAACATGAGATATTTTCAAAATCTAAAAACAATAGAAAACCAAAAAGAGTTTGTGTAAAAAGGGGAAATGATAGTACATCAGCTAGAAAATTACAGTATGCTAAAGATGTGTAAGGTTTTAAAAGCATTAAGCAGTCTCGCTGATGATACGCCGATAGGTTTTTGCACACTTAGTAGATTTTTCGGGATATAAACCTAAATCGAAACCTGCTTATTCCGTGGGGAACATCTCCAGGATATATAGGTAACCCCTGAAATCTTGTTTGAAGGGCTTTCTATTTCTGACATACTAGGTCTTTGTGTCTGATGATATATGGGGTATTATACCAGGACTTCTGATTTTGCGGAAGCAATAGCCAAGTCCTCGTATAATACTCTGCACTGCTTTAATCTTAAAGCCTACCCTCAGCATAAAAAATGATGAAACATTGAAAAATGCTAATCATTTGCTTTTGAAGAAAAGATCCCCAAACGGGACACACTGAAAGTCAAGCCATCATCTCTTTGTCTGAACGGAAGTACTAAACTGAACTCTCATGGCCTCGCATTACCCGTTATAGATATCATTAATGTACATTCACCTGTAAGACTGAATATAGGAGTCTGGATACGAGAGTATATTCTAAGGTGGGACACGCGTATAAGTTAAGATCTTAAAACAGTAAATCGTATCCTTATTAGTTGAAATTTGTGTGAAAATTTAAAATGGATCAGTATATCGGCAATCTAATCGAATTGTTTAATTCTTAGTGTGTAATCAGCTCAACGGTACTTGTAGCTTGTCGGTAGCTGATATGATCCCCTAACACACTCACCAAAAATATGTTTGTAAATAGTTTCATTTATTGCTGTACTTTTACTACATTTCATTTCAGTGTTTAGTTTCAAAATCCCAAAAAGATTTCATAGTTTTCTAGTTTAAAATTTCATAAAATCCCAAAAAGATTTTACATTTCTGCTTTAGTTTTGTGACAAACTGAGGTGGAAAGCGGATCTTCAGATTCTAAGAAGTGAAGCAGAGTAGGAAAGTTTCTGAACTGGACTACAGTATAGGAGCTAATTTTGAAAAACATGATAAAATTCAAAAGTCAAAAAAAGTTCATTAATTTGACACTTGTACATTTTTCATAAAAATGTGTTTGAAAAGTTTGAACAAAATGTCAGTTTGATTCATTTCGGGTCAAGCAAGGTCATTAACTTGGACTTGGTAGACAAATTAAGTACCTAGGGTCATTAACTTGGACCTAGATACTTAAGTGGATTTCTAAAACTGGACAAAAACTGATAAAAAGGCAAAAAGTCAAAAGATCAAGCACTAAAGTCAAAATGAGAAGAGATTGGATCTAGTGGCAATCCGATCGGATGGCAATCCGATCGGATGGCCATCCGATAACTTGGTTACCCTATAAATAGATGGTCAATGGCTTCAGTCAAACTTTTACTCGATCGGGCGACCATCCGATTCTCTCTCAAACACACTCAATTTTCTGATCTTGATTCTTCAATCTTTCCTTCCACACTTCATTGGAATGTTGGCATACTCAACCTTCACAATGGGCAAGGTAAGATTTCTGATTTTTAATTGTCAAATTGATGTTTTTGATGAGTTTTTGAATACGGAAACTGTTCGGACCTTTAATCTTAGATCTAGGCAATTTTAGGATGTTTTGATAGAAATCAAGCATAGGGTTTTGTTCACGAGCCTTAGATCTACAGATCTACCATCTCAATTTGTGCTAAAGCTTGTTAGATCTAGTGATTTGTTGATTAAGGACGATCAGCTTTCGGACCTGTTATTGTCAAATTAAATCCAGATTAAGCCAAATTAGAAAGAGATGAACATAGGGTTTTGATCGCCTTAGAAGTATCTACTTAGATCTATGTTCAATTTGGTGAAAATCTTAAAAAAAATTTAATGTTCATGTTTGTTCATAATGTTCTTCATGATTGTTGAATCGAGTGGCAACTCGATTAGGTGGCAATCCGATCGAGTGACCATCCGATCCACTGCATCTTTCATGTTTAAAATTTTCTAAGTGTTTGTGCATTGAAATTTGTGCTTTAACTGTTAAGTTTCTTGATATGGTTTCTTAGAACTTGTGCCTTTATCTATTTCAAAGTGTTATTTGGATAGTTTGGCAACTCGATCGGATGGCAATCCGATCGGATAGCCATCTGATCCATAGCACTTCATGATTGTAAAATGTTCTAAGTATTTACCTCGATTTTTGTGCTTTTTCTGTTTTCAAAGTGGTTTGGAAAGTTTGGAAACTCGATCGGATGGAAATCCAATTAGGTGGCCATCCGATCCTCATCACTATGTTTTGGGAATTGTGCTACCTTGTCATAAATCGAGTGGCCATCCGATCCTCATCACAAAACGATAAAAAATTCCAACTGTTTAAAATTTGTCAAGAATCGAGTGAAAAATCGATCGGGTGGTCATCCAATCAAATAGCATTCACTCTCAAAGGTTAACTGGTCAAATGTGCTACCTGCTTGTCACATGGATCGAGTAGTAACTCAATCGGATGGCAATCCAATCGGGTGGGCATCCGATCCACATGCACATGACCTGATTGATTGTGCTTTTATCAAGAGATGGTTCACTCAATCGGATGACCATCCGATTCTCAGTGTTGTATAGAGTGAAAGTTCAAATTGTTAGAAAAATTTTTGAAATTTTCAAAAAAAATTTATGCTTGTCACCTTTTGTCTCGAACTTTGTGCAAATGCTAACATTGTGTTCTATTGCAGGGAAGAGCATCAGATTGGGACCAATCTCACAACATTTATTGTCTGTTGGACGAATACTATACAGACAATACTCCTTTCAAAGTAATTACAAAGTTTTTGAGAGAAAGCAAGATTCATAAGGCTTTAACTGATAGATCTACTGTATATGAGTCACATGTTAGAAGGTTTTGGAGTTCGGTGAGATATGAGGAGAGTGAAAAGATGATATGTTCTGCTGTTAGAAAGAAGGATGAGAATGGTCAGGGCGTAGACTTAGAGATTAAGTTTAATGTTGGTGATTTAAGACATGTTTTAGAGTTAGGAGACAGTGATGATGAGCCTACCATTATTCCTAAACGATTGTGCAAGGGTTTATGGTGCGGAATTGGCTTTACATGACACTTGAATGGGAAAATGAATAAAACCATCTTCAGTAAACCTTATAAGTTCATGATCTACTGTGTAGTGCATGCTTTATCTCATAGGAAGGGAGGTTATTGTTGGTGCACTGAATGTCTGTTGACTACGTTTACATCAAGTCTTGGGTCAAGATAGTCAAGATTAGAGTTTAAAAGTTAAATTATGGTTTAACTTAGTGATTCCGCTTATTAGTCACTTGGTGATTCCGCTTATTAGTCACAAGGTGATTCCACTTATTCGTCACATGGTGATTTCGCTTATGTGTCATGTCACAAAAGCGAAATCAGTCAACCTATATATACCTACACATGTGACTTCATTATGTAACTTGGAGCGGAATCAGGTCATTGCTTGTGTAACCGAACTCTGTCAAAATTGATTCAGAAAGCAATAAAAGAAAAGGAATTGAATAGGAAAAGCTGTGTAACTTCATTTACGTTGATTCCGCCTTCGTATGTGAAGATGAACATCCTTAACTGATGTTTTCAGGTCATAGATCGGTCCAACAAGTGGTATCAGAGCTTCAGGACGAGGAGTTCATACTACTACAGCTGATTCGACCAAATTCTCTCATTTCTACTCAATTTCTCTTATACTTTTTCGATTTGAACTGGTTCCTACGGTTGAAATTGTCTGATTTTTCAAAAGCGAAATCAGCCACATCTATAAATACCCGGACATGTGATCTCATATGTAACTTGGAGCGGAATCAGGTCATGTGCTTTGTAACCAAACTCTGTCAAAATTGATTCAGAAAGCAATAAAAGAGAAGGAATTGAATAGGAAAAGCTGTGTAACTTCATTTATGTTGATTTCGCCTTCGTATGTGAAGATGAACATCCTTAACTGACGTTTTCAGGTCATATAACGGTCCAACATGTGGTATGAGAGCTTCAGGATGAGGAGTTCATACTACTACAGCTGATTCGACCAAATTCTCTCATTTCTACTCAATTTCTCTTATACTTTTTCGATTTGAACTGGTTCCTACGGTTGAAATTGTCTGATTTTTTAGTATAACGTGTAAAATACATTAATAACAAACCCTAGAAAGTATCAGGTTGAAATACAGCTTAAAAATGGTAAAAATTACCGAAAAACGTGATTCCGCTTATTCGGACATTGACAAGTTTTTTGATTTCGCTCATACGAACACTAGTAATTTCGCTCTTTGGGACTTAATTGGTTGATGTCGCTTTTGTGACAGTCAACTGATTTCGCTTATTAGTCAGATTACTGATTTCGCTTATTTGTCATAATCAGAATTGCAAGCCTAAGAATCACGTGAACATAATAGTTGTCGGCAAATTGGTGCATATGAGCCACATTTATTACTACAACAGTAGTCCATGTGATTGTTTATAGTTGCAGCCCAATCAACATCCAATTGTGTCTTAAAGTTCTCAGCCCATGTGAACATGTTGAATAGTCAGCCCACGTGATTCATATCAATTGGCTCAATCACAGTTTATATTTCATAGTCAATTGTGTCAGCCCACTTTTCAGGTTGAGGCCCAATCATTGAGTTTAGTATCTTGATTGTCGAACCATTTATCAAAAGACAAAAGTCATCGGTCATTTTCATTTAAAGCCCAATCAGAATTTAAAGTAAGAGCATCGGCCCAAATTAAGAGTTGGAGTATAGAGTTCATATTGTGTGATCAATATTTTCAAGTCCATTCATTCAGTGATTTCATCCGAACCACATTGGAACGAATTCGCAAATCTTTGACATGAGTCTTAGATTGAGTTCACAAACACACTGTTACGTATTCTGTCTGTTTGAACTGATCACTTGTTTATTTGTTTGCAGGTTATTTCGAGGTAATTCAAGGACATAAAATCATGGATGAAATGAAATCTTTCAAAAATAAAAGGACAACAGAACAAAAGTTAGCATACATAAAACAGAGAGCTCATTGGAGGATGATGCTAATTTCGCGTGTTTACCATGAAGCTAAGAAAGCGAATAGATGGGATGTTAGTAAAAAATGTTATCGTGATCCTGAAGGAAATATTTCTATTGATCCGGAAACTCTTTGTGAGGAAACTCTTGCTAAAAGTATTGCTAAAGAAGAAGAAGAAGAAGAGAAAAAGAAAGAAGAAGAAGAGAAAAAGAAAGAAGGAAAAGAGAAAGAAAAGGAAAAAGATGAAACTTCAAAAAGTGAAGTTGTGTGCTCAAAATGCAAAAAATCCGAAGCAGAAAATGTCAATCTCTCGAAAGATGTGGAAAATTTGACATCAGAAATCAAAAAGTTGAAGGACGAGAAGAAAGCTGACGATAAACAGATTTTTGTGTTGCAAGAAAATTGTGAGAAGCTGAAGTCTAAAAATGTTAAACTGTCAAGTGATTTGAATAGTTTGACATTAGAAAACAAAGTTTTTCAAGATAAAATAAAGGTTTTAGAAGATGAAAAATCTATTTTTGGTAAAAATAATCTTGAAAAACAAATGGAAATAAAATCTCATCTTGAGAAAAACATTCAACTTTTAAAAGAAGTTGAATATGCTAAAAATAAAATCAAAGAGTTAGAGACGAAATTAAAAGATTTTGAAAATGAAAAATTAAAAATTGAAAAAGTTTTTCAAAGTCAAATAAAGATTCTTGAAGATGGAAGATCTGTTTTTAGCAAGAACAATATTGAAAAGCAAAACGTAATCAATTCCCATCGTCAGACTATTATTCGACTTGAAAAAGAAGTTGAATGTGATAGAAAGAAAATCAAAGATTTAGAGAATAAATTGAAAAGTTTTGTGACTTCTGCATCATATGTTTGTCCAAAACCGATCAATTCTGTTCCAATAAGTGACAATGTCACAAATTTTGACAAAGTCAAAATTGAAGATTGTGATGAAAGATCTGATGATGAAAAAGAAAAAGAAAAGAAAAGAAAAATATTTTTAGATTTACAAGAAAAATTTAAAAATACTGTTTTGCAATCTACTGAAACAGGTGAATGTTCTAAGCAAAAACCTGTTAAGAAGAGTGTAGAACAGAAACAAAAAGATAAAAATTTTAAAAATTTTAAAAATGAAAATAAAAGCTCATTAGCTCAGTCATCCAATCATTATGAAAAATCACAAAATTTTAAAAACCAAAACTCACAAAAAGTTGGTAATAAGTGGTGCAGGTTTGACCATAGTTCTCAAAAGACAAATCCAGCTTACAAGAGAAGATGGGATGAAGATTCTTCAAGGACAAATCATTACAATGATAGAAAACAAAGAAATGGTGATTACCACAAGGCAAATAAATGCTTTAATCTAAGTGTGTGGTATGAAGACAGTATGTGGTATGAAAGTAGTGAGAGGTATGATAACAGAGTGTGTTACACTTGTGGATTTCAAGGGCACATTGTTGTTAACTGCCAAAGTCAGAGAATCGAAACAAGAAGGTGCTATGAATGCCACATCAGAGGACATATTGCCAGAGATTGCCCAATGAGATCAAAGGCAAGATCGAGGGTTGAATCTAAGAGAACGGTAAAGAATCAAGTCATTGTCAAGCCCAAAGAACAGAAAGTTCAAGAACCAAAAGTTCATGAACAGAAAGTTCAAGAAAAGAAAGTAAAGCTTTCACAAGGGCAGAAAGACAGACTGAGGAAGAAAAGGAAGAAAGCTAGAGAGTATCTCGAAAGAATTTTGTCCCCAGATACAGTCGTCAAAGCGAATAACAATTCTGATAAATTGTTTTGCTCTCCCAAGACCGATAAGTCAAACAAAACAAATTCATCAGATGCAAATCTGAGGACAAAAGAAAAGAAAAAGAAAGATGGTAGCAATGAATTTGTTTCTTCAGAAACAAAGGAGCAACATATTGGTGATGAATTTGACTTGTCAAATTCAAAAGAGCCAAATTCTGGCAATGATCTTGACTCATCAAAGTCAAAGGAGCCATGTTCTGGCAATGATTCTGATTCGGTAAAATCAGAGGAGCCACAAATTGAGGTAAAAACGGTCAAACCCAAGGCTGGTCAGGCTTGGGTAGATCTTTTCAAATGAAAAACCTGACTTGCCGGAGTTCCCAGGTTGGTAAGTGTGGAACAGGAATCGGCATATTTCTTGAGAAATTCACAGGTTGGTAACTGTGATATTTCGAATTACAGAAGGTTAATCAAGGACATTAAGTTGTACTTGATTTATCTTTTCTACAAGTGATTGTTGTTGACAAGGATCTAATATGTTAAATTTTTCAATTTGCTAAAGGAAAACAATGTGATGAAATGATCCTCGAGTTTGTGAAAAGACAAACAAAACTAATTTTGCAGAAAAACCATTGTTGATTAAAACAAACTTAAGTGTTTTGAAATCATAATGGGAAAATAGTTTGTTGTCAGGGGGAGTTCTGATTGTTTATGCCAAGAGAATGGCGAATTGAAGCGATTTGATATCAGTTTGTCACGTTTATTGTATAGTTTGGTTTCAAATTTTCCCAGAAAATCAAAATTGAAACATATTTTGATTTTAGGGGGAGAAAAATTTTAAAAAAAAATTAGAAAATTTGAAAATGCCAAAAACATTAAAAAAAAAAGCAAAAATGAGTTTTGTTGTGAAAAAGAGGAAATGATAGTAAATCAGTGAACTATCATAGCATGCTAAAGATATGAAATGTCAAATGTGATAAACGGATTCACTAATGATGTGTCGATAGGTTTTCACACATTTAGTAGATTTATTCGGGATATAAACCTAAAATTTCAAACTTGTGAAATTCGTGGGGAACACTACTTGGATATATAGGTAACCCCTGAAATCTCGTTTGAAAGGTCTCATATTCTGATATACTAGGTTTGATACTTAATGATATCTAGGGTATTATTCCGGGACTTCTGCTGAATGGAAGTTCTGACCTAGTCCCTTGGATAATACTTTTCACAAATGCTTGAAACATAGCATAAACCCTCAGCATGCAGATGAAACAATAAAATTAATAGTCGCTGCTGTTGTAGCTAAAAGATCCTCTAAAGGGGACATACCGTAAAGTCGAAGCTGATATCTCTCTGCGTATACGGAAGTATCGACCTGAGATCCCTCGGCCCTCGTATTACCTAATTTATGTACAGATATCATTGTAGTATACTCACCTGTAAGACTGAATATTGGGATTCTGGATACGGGAGTATATTCAAGAGGTGGGACACATGAATGAACTAAGTTCATAAGACATCTAAATCGTATCCTGGGTAAATTGAAATTTGTGTGAGGATTTAAGATGGATCAGTATATCGACAATCAAGGTGAATCGTTTAGAACTTAAAATGATTAAAGCTTAACGGTGCTAGTGATTTGTCTCATGAACTGATATGATCCTCTTACACAAACTCACAAAAATATTGTTTGTATATATTTCTTTACTGCATTTCTTTCAAAACAAAAATCCAAAAAGATTTTCGGAGTGTTTTAGCATAAAATTTTGAAAATGCAAAAAGATTTTTGACAACTGATGTTGAAGAGCTGATATTCAAAATTCCAAGTGCTAAACATGATGAATTGGTTTGGGAGAATATGTTGAAAACTTTGAATGTCATATACAAATGTTTTGAAAGATTGTGTGTCTAGTTAATCAAGGTCATTCATTTGAACTTGATGTAACTAGTTTGTTTGTTGAGTAAATGATGTCTACCAGTAAGTTTATTAAAATAAATTGTTATAAATTTGTGAAACTTATGTTGAGGTAGAGAATGTGCAGGGTAACAGGTTTTGGACTTCATCATTCCTAACGGAAGATAAATGTAAAAGCTTGAACCAGATCAAGACCTCAGATTCTAGCATACTGAGAGGGGGAGTCTGTGAAAGGAGGAGTCTGGATCAACAGTCAAAGGGGAAGACTGAAGATGAAGCCAGGACAAGATCCTGAACCTGAGTAGATAGAGTTTTTACGATGTGAAGACAGAGTTGGAGAAAAGACCAAGACTGAAGACTCAAAGCTGAAAACTTCGTCAACATCCAAGGGGGAGTCTGTTGGTGCACTGAATGTCTGTTGACTGCGTTTACATCAAGTCTTGGGTCAAGATAGTCAAGATTAGAGTTTAAAAGTCAAATTAGGGTTTAACTTAGTGATTCCGCTTATTAGTCACTTGGTGATTCCGCTTATTAGTCACAAGGTGATTCCACTTATTCGTCACATGGTGATTTCGCTTATGTGTCATGTCACAAAAGCGAAATCAGTCAACCTATATATACCTACACATGTGACTTCATTATGTAACTTGGAGCGGAATCAGGTCATTGCTTGTGTAACCAAACTCTGTCAAAATTGATTCAGAAAGCAATAAAAGAGAAGGAATTGAATAGGAAAAGCTGTGTAACTTCATTTACGTTGATTCCGCCTTCGTATGTGAAGATGAACATCCTTAACTGACTTTTCAGGTCATAGATCGGTCCAACACTTATGACAAAACTTCTTATTATATCATGAACATAGTAGCTTGTTTGGTGCTGAATAGGCCATACAATGTATCCAAAGTGATATTTAATCACTTGGTAGAAAATGTGAGAGCTGGAAGTGGAAAATACATCATGTATCCTAGGTTTATATAGATGATGATAGATGATCAATTCAAAGATCTTCAAAAGGATGATGATGATATTTTAGGTCTAAGAAATATGACAGCTGATACTATAAGCAGACTAGCAAAAGGACCTGAACCAAGAACAAGGAGAATGATCTGCAGGATTAATAATCTAGCTTATGTTGCTCCTGAGAATGACGCATGGAGACATGACAATAGTAACTCTAAGAATGAAGATGACAAGATGAGTGAAATGGTTGAGAAGAAACTTCGTTATTGGTTTGTGAAGGATGGAAAAAGAAACAGAACACCGAAGACATCCCCAACAATGCCTATTCCTAAGATGTCATCACCTAAGATTGTTGTTAAGGGTATAGTGAAAGGGGGAGTCTTAAGAGATATTAGATCTTTTAATGTTATATATATCTAATGAATGTGTTGATTCTTATTTTGCTGGGCCTTCTGTAGAACCTCAACGGAAATTGGTTGATGATCTAGTCATTGATCCAACAGAGCTGATAAAGTAAGGAGTTGACATGCTTAACAAGTCATATGAAGAATATCTAAAGAAGAATGAAGAAGTTTCTACTCAAAAGGATCAAAGTTCCAGTGCTCAAGTTGAAAGTGTGAAAGAAAAGCAACCTGAAAGTGTTAAGAAAAAGAGCCTGAAGGTGTTGCTCATGATGATTCTAGTGATGCCGACGATGAATCAACAGAAACAGAACCGGAGATAGATATGGCAACACTTAGTCGAGGAAAGGTTTACTTTAAAAAGAAGCCCAAAAAGAAAAAGAAAGGATCCGATGATTAAGATACTACTTATACGCCAACTGGTGAAGAGAAAAAGAAGTTGAGAATAAAACACAAAGCAGTGCAAACAGACGTCATTCCAAGGAACGTCAGAGCAAGAAAAGGAGGTGCTTCGATGCCTGAAAGTCAAAGTGGAAAATGTGAAAAGCACATGGCATATTCAAAAGGTCCTGAAGTAATAAAAGAACAACATGTTAAAGTTCCTAAAGAACCAGAGGTGCAAAGCGTTGATAAGCCTGAAGCTGAAGTTCAAAAGAAAGTTATTAATGATGATTAAGTTGAAGTGAGTGTTCCTCCACCACCACCAGAAAATCTTGAAATACTTGAATCTTCTATGTCAAAGAATACAATTATTCCTGATATGTTTGAAGGTTTTCCTAACATTCGAGGTGAACTTAAAGATGACTTTATTATTAGTAAAGAATTTGATATGTTTCACGATACTTCGGTGAAAGAGCTAAAGAAGAGAATGAGCTTTCTGGAGAAAGAAAAAGAGAAAGCTGAAGCAGATCATGATGTATTGAAGAAACAAGTTGAGGAATTGACGAAAGTAAATGAAGAGATAAAGAGCGTCATGATCAAACAAGCAAAGAAGATAAAGAAAATGAAAGATGATGTTGATGACAATGCAAAGCTGTTTGAGCTTCTATCAGCCAAAATTGCTTAAATGCATGTGAAGATGAAGAAGCTGCAAGTGGTAAATCATATGTTGAATAGCATGTTAAGTGATCTTCATGAAGCATCCTCGAATAACATGAAAGCAATGAAGCTTGAGATGGAAGCGATGAAGGCTGATAAAGCAATGAAGGATGTGTCACACCCCGACTGCGTAAAACAACAAATCGCGGCGGAATCGTCGGGGAGTGTTGTAACAGAATCATTGTTTCATAACACATGGAAATTGAAGTTTTGTTTTATTGAATTTAAGAGGTTACAATGTCTTAAAAACAAAGATATATAACATGATTAACTAGTCTTGCATCTTTTATTCTGACTAAGGCACAAGTCTGCCTAAGTGTATCTTGATCAATCCTATGCATCAGCTCCTGAAAACACATGTGAAAATAGGTACGTCAGCATAAAAATGCCTGTTAGATACATAGGTTTTATTAAAATAGGATTCATGACTTGTACGTTTAAAGAAAATGTTTAACAAAAGTTAGTCATGAACCTTGTAAAATGTTTTCTTTTATAAATCATACAAAAAGTGATAAGAAATCAGATGATATAAAAGAAAGATGCATAGATAAATAACTAACCATGTAAAATGAGTTTGTATAAAACATGTTTTTTTGTGAAACAATGTTTCATGAAGATATGATTTTTGTATAGAATGTAATATGTCTAACTTGAAATGGTTTAAATAACGCTACAATATGTAATATCATAAAAACACTTATATATAGGAAGTACCAGCAGCGTATCCACCATGATTTTATCATATTACACATGCCTCGTTATTTAAATCACTTACCCAAACAAACCACCAATGTAAAAATGTTCATGTATAATCAATTTATACTTTGGTTTGTAAATAACATATCAAACTATGCTTTGGTTTTTAAAATAACATATCAACTATGCTTTAGTAAATAACTAGCTCAGTAGTATATTAAAATATATGTTGGTTTTGTACATAGTATATCAAATTATACTTTGGTAAATAATATCACATTTGGGAGCACATCAAACTAAACTTTGGTAGTATATCAAAATATACAAAAGAAAACGTGATTTGGTATTTCATTCAAACCTTAGTGCATCAAACTACACCTTAGAGACTATAGAAATACCACAAAGGCAATTTCTATTTGGTTAAAATTTGGTTTCTGACATTCCATACAACAAGAATGGGGTGTCTAGTCCTATAGCGCTATATCGTACTACCAATCGGCTTGATGAATGTATAAAATAAGTACAATCCAACAATTAGTTTTATAATCTTTGAAAATTTGTGTTTAAGTCATAGATAATCATTCAATTTATCAAAAGATAAGTACTAGCATGTATAGTTATATAGTTGAAATCATGAAAATAACGAATAAGCACACATGTTTCACCCCAAAATATTTGAAAACAGTAAAAGAGGAGACTATGTACTCACCTGAGAATGCTTAGAAGTCTTGAATAACAACCAAGCAAAGCTAGAGGGATCACGGAAATCAAACGACACCAAATATAGGTAACTACATTAATAACCGGACCTAAATCGGAAGATCGGATAGGATGATGTTTCGTAAACCAAATGAGTATTGGAACTCATGTGATATGGTTTAATGAAGCCTACATACTAAATCAAAACCTAACCTAAGTGCTTACGACCCATTATGACCCATTTAGGTAGCTTACGCTACATTAACGTGTCGTTCGTGTAAAACACGTACGGACCGCCTAACTAGTCCTATGACAAGTATTATATGCCTTAACATGTCTAATAATGTTACCTGATCAGTTTAGATATAAAAATTTAGGTTGCATATGCTTAAAATGAATTTATGCGTAAAAAGGGCATTTTGGTCATTTTCCTAAGGCATATAAATTACCTATCATACAACTAACAAAACGAAGTAACCATAAGGTATAACCTCGGAAGGTTATTCCCTATACAACTATGGTCACAAGACATGTTTTGTCGGATCCTAATGTTCGACCAAACGGGTCAGGTTCGAAAGTCTAAGCAGTTTTTTAGACCGCTTATCTTACGACACTATACAAGCACTAAACTAAAAGTGACGAGTTAAGCATGTTAAAACATGTTTAATGAAGTTAGAAAACAAGTTTGATATCAAAACAAAGGGTTTTGATACCCAAGAATAGTTTGGTTGAAAAATACGCATGAATACGTGTAATATACGAAACTTCGAAACCTTAAAATAATTAATGCTCTAAGTATTACAAAAGGTTTATATACATCTAAAACCTTTATTGTAAAAATATAATTGTTACAAAAAAAAATGATATCGTAACATTATATTGGTACAAATACATAATTAGTGTTATATCTTGAGCTTATGTGAAAAAAAGCCTTCCAAATTGGTTCCATCATAACAGAAATATATAATAATATTTTAAAAAAATATTGAATGAAACACATATATGGCGGAAGTCAACTACACAGTTACCATTTTCATCCTCTTTCAAAATTTTTTATTCAATCAACGTCGGCATTCCTTTTCCGTATTCAATCACCGAATCACTTGTGATATTTTCTAAACTTGTGGGCTAAATCACAATATTAACTGATGAGGATACGTCCTTAGTCGGACCGAATCATCTCCATGTAAAGAACCGAACCACATCACGATAAAGTCGGATCGAATCTCATGGCATAGACGGAACGACCAACCATTCATGTACGCCATAACTAACTGGGCCCCACGGCCATAACTGCCATGACAGCGACTAGTCCGACTCTATCTAACTCGCCATGTCAGCATACCCAAAGACTATAAATACCATACTTAGGCCTCCAAAACGGGTAATGGCTACTCTCTCTCTCTCTCTAAACTCTCCTTTATCTCTCCCTGACCTATTTCCTCTTCGCAAATACTTATTCTCACGCCCGAGCTTGGTCACAGAGAGGCCCCCCTCCCTGTGACGAGGCTAACGGTGTGCTTGTTTCCTTGTGATCTTGCAGGTTTCTTGCCAGGTCATCGGAAGCTCTGCTCTAATTAGTTCGTACCAACTGGTTTTGTGTCTTCAGTGGCGGCATCCCCTCGAATTCACATAATTTGTTTCCTCATTTTTTATTTGAAATCATGGCAGAATCAACGACAGCAGTCTCCACCAGCACTTTCCCATCTTACAATGATATATGGGAAGGAAGTGCTGCCTCCACATCTGCTTCAGCAGCAGTTGCCGCCTCAGCAGCTTCAATAGGATCCGCGTCGGCTCCTCTAGCTGCAAACTCTGTAGGTGGAAGTTCTATCACCACGCTGTCTGTTACTGCCCCGGTGGCCACGCCATTACCTAACTTCGATAACGCTTTCCTTTTGCGAAATGCCGATCTATTGCGTCAGTTACAGCAGAAACAACAGCGAGACGAAATGCTGCAAAGTCTCCGAGCAAACTTGTTTAACAATGTCTATCCAGGGGGAAACCCCGTCTCCGTTGGACCCTTCACTTCCGGTCCTCTGGTAAGTTCTATGATCTCCACTCCTATAACACACGTTACACAATTTTCTTCGGTTACAAGTGCTCCAATGAATAACGGTCTAAACGACCTGTTTCTCCAGGGATCTGTGGGTTTAAACCCCCAAGATCAAAAGCTGCTCATGCCATACCACCCCACGTCTATGACTTCCCAATCAAAGTTTACGTTACGGATCGTCAATGCCCCACTCCCAGCTAAGCTGAAGATGCCTCCCACACTGAAGTTTTACGATGGTACGTCTGATCCGGACGACCATATGTTCGCGTTTGCCGGAGCGGCTAAGGTCGAGCAGTGGCCTATGCCGGCTTGGTGTCTTATGTTCGCCCAAACTCTCACCGGATCGGCAAGGGTTTGGTTTGATGGGTTGCCAGAAGGGTCGATCGACCACTTTGAGGATTTCCGGCGTATTTTCTTACAAAACTTCTGTCAGCAGCGACACTGCAAGAAAGACATTACTGAGGTTCACCATATAAAGCGCCGACACGGAGAGTCCGTAGAAGATTTTATCGATCGCTTCAATCGAGAAAGCATGTAGATAAGTGGAGCGGTTGATCAGCTCCGAGTCTCCGGGTTTTGTCACGGAGTTCGGAACAATCAGCTTGTGGAGAAACTCCATGAAGATCTCCCAAAAACTATGAAGACACTAATGGAGAGAGCTTGAGCCTTCGTTCGGGGAAAGAGTGCTTGCGGTCAACCAAACGAAACTACAGCAAGAAATGCCAAGGCCCGAGCCACCTCATGGAGACGTAACGCGTCACCACCGAAAGATAGAAGCAGCAGTTGGAACAGAAATCGTGGCCCGTATCAGAAGTCGGATCGAAGCAGTTTCCGAACAGGAAACGTGCGCTTTAACACTTTTTCCGAGCTCACCAAATCACCAAGAGAAATTCTCAGTACGGAGACTACTCGATTCCCTACGCCGTCGAAGCAACGACCCACCTCGGATAAGCACTCCAAGAAGTATTGTGAATATCACCGAGACAAGGGTCATACAACTGATGAATGTTGGGCTCTGAAGCAAGAAATCGAAAAGGTCGTACGATCCGGTAAACTCTCTCACCTTGTGAAAGAAGTGAAAGAGGGGAAGAAGTCCGCAGCAACAATTGATAATCCGAACACCGAGCCCGGAATCAATATGATCCGGTCAACCGAATCTAGAGGGGTAAAACGGTCGAACCAGCATATGGCAGCATGGATGCACCAACCAACATACTTCCCTCCGGTCGATCCAGACGATGCTCGGGACGGACCAATTACAATTTCGGCCGTCATTGCCGGACATCTGGTCCGACGAATTTACGTGGACGGAGGAAGCGCCTTTGAAATCATGTATCTACAGTGTTTCCAGCAGCTGAACCCCCAAGTAAAGAAGAGGTTGATTGAAGTCTCCACCCCTCTAATCAGTTTCTCCGGGGAAGTGGTCCGTCCGATAGGACAGATTACCCTTCCGACCACATTCAGAGAGGGTGATAAAAGCAGGACTGTCCAACTAACCTTCCTGGTTGTTGGCACTCATTCATCGCATAACATAATACTCGGACGACCTGGGTTGAGAGCCCTTGGGGTGATCAGTTCGACAATACATGGAGCTATTAAATTCCCTACCGAGGCCGGAGTTGCTACTATTTTCTCGGAGTCAAATTCGTTTGTCGCCGAAGTGAGGCATGTAGCGGAAACGAGCTCCAAAAAGTCCGAAGTACCTACGGAACTTTGGGCGATCAACCCGGATTTTCCCGAACAACAAGTAGCTATTGGTGCTCAGCTCCCAAAACGAACAAAGAAGCAACTGTGGGAATTGTTAAGCAACTCGATAGACGTTTTCGTGTGGAAGCACTCCGATATGCAAGGAGTCCCCAGATCTATGGCACAACATCACCTGAACGTAAAAGAATCAATCAAACCAATAGCACAAAGGAAAAGGCAGATGGCGCCGGATCGAGCCAAAGCCATTGCAAAAGATGTTAAGAGCCTCTTAGACGCTGGAATCATTCGAGAAGTCCAGTATCAAACATGGAAGTCAAATCCCGTTTTAGTGCGGAAAAAAGATAATTCATGGAGAATGTGCATTGATTTCACTGATTTAAATGATGCGTGCCCGAAAGATTGTTTTCCTCTACCAGAGATTGATGAGAAAATTGACTCCGTCGCCATGTTCAGGTTGAAATGTTTTTTGGATGCCTACAAGGGATACCATCAGATACAAATGGCGGTCGAAGATGAGGATAAGACAGCCTTTGTCACCAATGAAGGAGTGTATTGTTTTACTAAGATGCCGTTCGGTTTGAAAAACGCCGGTGCTACATACCAGCGTCTGATGAGCAAAGCCTTTAAAGATCAGATTGAGTGAAACGTAGAAGTATATGTTGATGATATCGTGATCAAAAGTCACGATGAGGCCACCATGCTAAAAGACATACTTGAAACGTTTACCCGACTCCGAAGCATCAACATGAAGCTAAACCCCAAAAAATGTACGTTCGGGGTAGAAGAAGGTAAGTTTCCGGGAGTCATGGTTGGGTCAAAAGGCTTGCGGGCCAACCCAGACAAGATTGATGCTGTTCTTACAATGAAGCCTCCGACGTCGGTTAAAGAGATTCAGTCCTTAAATGGACGATTGGCTGCTCTCCATCGGTTCTTGTCAAAAGCAGCAGACCGGTCGCTCCCGTTCATGGATGTTCTCAGAAAAAGTTTCTGATCCGAGTTTAAATGGACGAAAGAAGCTGCACAAGCTTTCGAAGAGCTTAAAACTTGTCTGGGCACTTTGCCAACTCTCACCGTACCGGAAGAAGATGAGGTACTAACGGTATATCTAGCGGCGTCATTTGGAGCTATCAGTGCAGTACTAGTTGCCCACCGAACTGGGGCGCAAATACCCATTTATTACGTGAGCCGAACGCTAAAAGATTACGAAACTAGATACTCAAACTTGGAGAAATTGGCTCTGGCACTAGTCCATGCTTCGAGAAGACTTCGTCGATACTTTCAAGCCCACCCGAGCGAGGTGCGGACAGATCAAATAATCCATCACGTTCTCCGACGACCTGAAGTTTCGGGTCGAATGGCGAAATGGGCAATCGAGCTGGGCGCGTTTAATATCACCTTCAGAACCAAGGGCCCATTAAAAGGGCAGGTGATAGCCGATTTCCTAGTTGAAATTCTGGAAGATAAAGAAACGGACGAAGAGGCCGAAAAAGCTCCGGAGAAGCCTTGGTCCCTGTATACCGACGGAGCTTCAAGTACCGAAGGAGCAGGGGCGGGCCTAATTCTCACCGATCCAGATGGAACGGATATGACATACGCCCTCCGGCTAGAGTTCAAGAGTTCAAACAACGAAGCCGAATACGAGGCCCTCTTGGCTGGCCTACGTCTGGCGTTGAAAGTCGGAGCAAAGAATGTCGTAGCCCATGTAGATTCGTTGCTCGTAGCGAATCAGGTAAACGGAGAATATCAGGCAAGAGAGGCAAACATGATCGAGTACCTTGAACAGGTGAAGCAAGCTACGGCATCATTTGAAGCATGTAGAGTCGAGCATGTTCCTCGTAGTAAGAACAAGAAGGCTGATTCTTTAAGCAAGTTGGCGTCAGTATCATTCAGTCACCTAGCCAAAGAGGTGAGAGTGGAAGTTTTAACTGCACCTTCAATTGCAGCTCCACAGGTTACGCAGGTCGAGGCACCGTTGCAAACATGGATGATGCCTATAATTAACTACTTGGTGCATGATGTTTTGCCAACTGATAAAGCGGAAGCAAGAAAGATCCAAATCAACTCTCTTCAATACCAGATGCAGGAAGGAGGTTTATACCGAAGACTTTTCTTGGGCCTCTGTTAAAATGTCTGGATCCAGAGCAAGCCAGTTATAGCATCAGGGAAATACACTACGGCATCTGCGGCATCCATGCCGGACCTAAGATGATTGTGACAAAGGTAAAAAATGCTGGGTATTACTGGCCCGGGATGCATGAGAGCGCAGTAAAAGAGCTCCAACAGTGTGATGAGTGCCAAAAGCACGCACCGATCAGCCTCCGAGCCAAGAATGAAATGATACCAGTAACCGCCGCATGGCCCTTCCAAAAGTGGGGCGTTGATATCGTCGGGCCTTTTCCAAGATCAAGCGGAAGCGCTCAGTACCTGCTAGTCGCGGTGGATTATTTCACCAAATGGGTGGAAGAACGACCATTTACAATCATCTCCGGCTACAACGTGACGCGGTTCTTCTGGGAACAAATCGTATGCCGATTCGGTCTTCCACTCTACATTATAAGCGACAATGCAAAGTAGTTTGCAGAAAACCCATTTAAGCGCTGGTGTGAAAATCTAAAAATTAAGCAAGTCATTTCCTCGGTTGCCCACCCCCAGGGTAACGGGCATGTCGAACTGATAAATCGACGAATCGTTGATGGGATAAAGAGGAGGCTTGGTTACGAGGGAAAAGGCTGGGCGGACGAGTTGCCGAACGTTTTATGGGCGCACCGAACACTGCACAAGACTAGCAACGGAGAAACACCGTTTAGTCTTACTTACGGCACCGAGGCAGTGATTCCCGCTGAGATCGGACTCCCAAACCAGAGGTGCAAGAATTGGGAAGAAAATGAGCATGAACTCCGATCCAACCTTGACCTATTAGAAGAACGCCGGAACATCGCGGCAATCAAAGAAGCCCGATACAAAAAGAAGATTGAGAAGTATTATAACGCCCGGGCCAAACTCTATAGGTTCAAGGTCGGAGATTATGTGCTCCGAAGCAACGATGCGAGCCGTGTTGAAGCCCCCGGCAAACTAACCCCTAAGTGGGAGGGACCGTACCGAGTCAAAGAGGCCAGTGAAAAGGGCTCGTATGTATTGGAAACAATTGATGGTACCCCCTTACCCCGGACGTGGAACGGGGTGCATTTAAAGAAATGTTTCATGTGAATAGCCTGCTACGGCTAAAAAAGATCGCTATTTCTTGTTCTTATTTCTAATTTCCATGTACAAGTCGGGAGGGTAATGCCCCGACAAATTTCCATTTCCTTTTGTAACCGGGAGGGTTTTCCCCGGACCTATGATTAGTAAATCAATGAATAAAGCGATCTGTACTTTTATAAGTATAAAGAATGGCATGTGTATAAGTTCGAACAATTTCATAAATGTGCACAAACGGGCCTCGACCCATGCCTCGCGCCGATCGAGAAGGCTTAAATAGTTCAAAAATAACAAAATCTATTAAGCAAAGCGGTCCGTATTTAAAACGTTCCGACTATAACAATCCGATTTAGCGAAAGAAATCAAAGAATTTCTTGCTACGTCTCGGTCACCTAAGATGACCGAACAAAAACCTGGCCGAACAGTGAAGTTTGGATGCAAACTAAGAACTAAGTAGCCAGGAAGGAATGATTATTACCAAAGTCATAATTTCATACAAAACATGTCAGTTGAATATTTCAAACAAAAATAAATTGTGAGGGTTACATGCCAAGAGAAACAGAAATTTAAAATTGTACGGTTACAATAACGAGGCAAAGTCAAAAGTCATACGACGAGAATGATTGAATTTCAAACTTCAAGGTCTTCCTTCACGATTGGGAGTTTGCTTTTTTCTTTAATAACGAATAAGGGTTTATCCACCAAATCCGCAACTTTATCAAGCACGGAGATGTGGAAGTTGTCAAAGGCCTCTATGGCAGCTTCTAACACTTCTTTAGCTCCTTCATCATATCCGGGAATTTCTTCAGCAGAACGAACCGAATCACGAGCGGCTTTAAAGCCTCGTTTAATGCCCTCGTTCACACCTGTCGCCTCAACACTATTAACAAGGTCAGCCACGACCTTCTCCAATTCCGGACTTTGATGCACTAGCTTGACCACCCACGCAACCCCCTCCATCAAAAACCATTGTTTGGTGAGCATGAGCTCCGACAGCTGGGCGTACGAATCAACCATATCACGTTCACAACGAATTAACATCTCCTTCGCTTCATCGATCGTTGTTTTATGTGATTCAACCTCCCTGTCACGAGACCTCTCTAACTCCTCTTTAGCTGAAAAGAAACAAGATTCAATAAGTAGGAAAGGAAAGCAATAAAAAGCAAGTCATGAACGTACCATCAACCAAACGATGATAGTCGGCTAGAAGCTGATCATAAGATGTTTGTATTTCTTTCAGTTCAGCCGCATGCTTCTTTTCCGCACCAGACAACTTCTTCTCCAAACCCATGAACTGCAACTTGGAAGCTTCTAAGTCCTGAAGAGCTTTGTCCCACGCTTCATAAGCAGCCGCAGCTGAAGCCTGAGTAGATTTAGAAACTTCTCTTGCTTCCAAAGCCTGTTCCTTCAAACGAGCAACTTGAGATCGGAGAGAAGTCAGCTCCTGTTTCGTCTTTGATCGGACGTTGTCCTCATTTTTCAAATTAGCAATTTCGCGTCGGAGCTTGTTACAAGTTGACTCCGACTCGATCCAACGTTTATATGTTTCCACCACCAATGAATTAGATTGAGCTTGATTTATCATAAGGGCATTCCCAAGCTCCGGGCCGCTCATCTTCCGATAATGAGAGTGCTCAGCCGGAGTCCCCAAATGAAACAATGCCATTTTTGCTGACAAAGCATCCACTATCCGATCCTTGTTCGTCAGCGACCACTCCGGAACGTACTTCTCCAACGCCCGAGCTGAATCCATATCCTCAATGCCGCCCGAACCTAACTCCCGTGATAAGAACACAGCTTCAGTGTTATACCATAAAGGTGAAAAAGAGGCGCTATCCCCACCATCAATTGGTTTGGGACTCGGCCTTGACACATTTGAAGCAACCCCCGTGGTAAGCTTACCCGAAGGAGAAGGTTCGGTCTTTTTAAGATCAGACATATGGACGTCAGCAATAACATTGGTAGCCCCTCCTCCGAAGGATAAGGGGCTTGATGGAATATTTACCGGGCGGTCCCTTGGGGTACGACCCCCATGAAGATGAGCATCTAAATTCGCTAGTATGCCTCCGGCAGCAGAAAACTCGGTAACCTGATCGTCATCATCATCCAATGTAATAGTCTTGAAGTCCGTCTTCTTCTTCTTTTGCTTCGGACCAAACTTAGATGGAGCAGCCCTTTTCCTTTTTAAGCTAACTTGGGGATGCTCCTCTTCGTCCGTTCCTTCCTCATCTTCATCGTCGCCACCCTCTTTTACACCCTCATCACGCACTCCTTCGTCATCAACAGATAGGTGGACTCCTTCATCTTCAATCACAAACTTGGAACCGAACCCTTTAGACCTACTCGAGCTGGTCTTTTTGCCCTTACCACTGCCAGTCACCATCACAGTTTGAGCCGGAGCAACATCCGCTGTTTGTGCCGCAGGAGCTGAGCCCGAACCTCCTTGACCGGCCGAACCTCCCTGAACATCCGGAACCTTGGGTTCCTGAATTTGATAAAGATTCTCTTGCACCACAGTGAGGTACGGAGGATCACCTTTCGGCGTCCTAGTGGCTCGGATCTCCAGCTCCTTGGAATCGAAGGACTTCAGTCTCAACGCTTCTCTCAAACCCATAGCTACAAAAAAAAAGGAAACAAGCAAGTAACATCCGAAGTCCGGTATAATGAAAGGAAAAAAATAATAAAAATAAAAAATATAGTTATACGAGCGGTGCGACAAGCATCGTATTAAAAGTAAAATGCATGACTAACCCTTTCCATTCCACCTAAGGGTAGGATACCACTACGGTTCGGCCCAAATCGTGCTGATCCGTCCCATGACAAGAATGTGTTCCGGATAACTTTGTATGCGACCTGCTTCTCTAATCAAGTTTGCGTATAAATCTCTATCAAATTCGAAGTCTTCAGGAAGAGGAGGTGGAAGCTTCGCCTTTTTTATCCTCCATACCATAAACTCCAGGACGCACCGATCGTCAACATAGAAGAAGCGTTCTTTCCAATCCTTTATGCTAGTAGTAATCCATGTATAACAGCAGGAGTTTTTATCTCTAACCTCGAAGGTATACCAGTTACCGGACTGGTTCAATTTGTAGAAAGCCCGGAACATATCCAAGTCCGGGTCGGATCCTAAACCACGACAAGCCAACTCGAAATGACACACCTTGGCAAGGCCGAAGGGGTTCATTTGAGAAATATGAACCTCGTGAAACGTAAGAACTCCGATCAAGAACTTCGTCAGAGGAAGAAGGTAGTTACAATAATCGAACAAACGAGTGTAAACCCTATCTTCCCCGGAGGAAACGGGTAAATAGGCGTGTCCTTTTTGGGGAGAACGGGGTGCAGAGATGCAGGAATTGCATATCTATCGACGTACCAGGCTAAGCCATTTTTATTCAGAACGTTAAAGCAACCGGATAAGTTGTCTTTCGTCATTATAAAAGGAAGAAACTAACCTGTATTGCAAGACGTCCGTCTCAGGGAAAAAGGGGTAAAGAAGATGAAAGTAAAAAGTGAAAGAAAGTTACTTTTTCTCTTCTTTTATAGGGATATGAAATGAAACCGCCTTAAAACCGTCAATCGGGTGGCGACAAGTCATGACAGCTGGCGTACACCAAACGTCACATCAAGCGGGAAACATAAAGTGACTGTCGGTTACCCAGCTAAGGTCACCGCCATAAAATTTAAAATTCAAAAAATCAGCAAAAGCGACAAATCAGGCAGTAAGCCCGCCAAAATAACGCAGTTATAGTTCGAAGCTTTTACCTAGGAAACGCTACGAACTAGGGGGACTTGATGAGGATACGTCCTTAGTCGGACCGAATCATCTCCATGTAAAGAACCGAACCACATCACGATAAAGTCGGATCGAATCTCATGGCATAGACGGAACGACCAACCATTCTAGTACGCCATAACTAACTGGGCCCCACGGCCATAACTGCCATGACAACGACTGGTCCGACTCTAACTAACTCGCCACGTCAGCATAACCAAAGACTATAAATACCATACTTAGGCCTCCAAAACGGGTAATGGCTACTCTCTCTCTCTCTCTAAACTCTCCTTTCTCTCTCCCTGACCTATTTCCTCCTCGCAAATACTTATTCTCACGCCCGAGCTTGGTCACAGAGAGCCCCCCCTCCCTGTGACGAGGCTAACGGTGTGCTTGTTTCCTTGTGATCTTGCAGGTTTCTTGCCAGGTCATCTGAAGCTCTGCTCTAATCAGTTCGTAGCAACTGGTTTTGAGTCTTCATTAACCATTCTATAAACGTATAGGAGCATAATCAAACTTTAAATCAATCCACAATCACAATTGCTACGCTAACAAGAAGTCACTGTTTAGTCTCCCGACACCAAAACTACACCACATCACCGCAACCTCTGCAACCGCCGACCACTGTGGAACACGTAGAATTATCGGAGGAGCCTACCGGTCTCGGATTTCTACCGACTAGCCCTTGAAGCGTTTGAACCAGGTAACCGAAATCACCATGTATCTGTTGTCGAACCATGTTCTTATGACTTTCCGACTTACGTATTCGGTATTGTTCCATTAATTTGCACAGCCCGATCAAACACTTGTTTTTCATCCAGTCCCGATTGTCCACAATCCGCCATCCATTGCTTTCATATCCATCTCGCTTGACGACTAAGGTAACCATTTTAAACATTTCGCTAATTGTATTGTTTTACTGTCCATAAATTATTTAAACTAAAGCCTCTACATCTACACTTTTGAATTCTTTTGGCACCCAAACATAGATGAAGTGGAACATAAGATGAGAAAAACATCTCTGGTCATTCCAATCTTGGATTACTTGTTCCATTTTCATAATTTGAAGCCATCAAATTTAGAATACTAATTGAACATGCTTGTAAATCGTTACCGATCACCGGAGATGATAACGGGTCCGCGACTGTCTTGTCCATACAAATTATGAGTGGTTCTTTTAAATGTTTATTATTGTCTTTAGAAAGAAAATAATAATAATAATAATAATAATAATAATAATAATAATAATAATAATAATAATAATAATAATAATAATAATAATAATAATAATAATAATAATAATAATAATAATAATAATAATAATAATAGTAAGTAGACAACTACTGTTGATCCTAAATATGTATATAAGGCTAAATCTATATATATATTTTTTGTAAAATAAGGTTCAAAAACATAACTCTTCTGAATGATCAAGAAGAATAAAATAAAAATATCTGTTATTATTAAAAAGGTTTCAAAAATGATTTGAAGTTTCTATAAATTTATATTAATCAAAGAAAGTTCAATATTTAAGGATTGATTATAGAAGCATGGGTTTCTTGCCGTCATGCATTCTCTCAACATTTCATAATACACAACTTGATAGAATAATGATTATTTTTATTTTTAAGTTTATTTCTGTTGATTGGGAAACAATTGATCTTTAGTAAATAAATGGCTCTTGTTTATAACTTCTAAGACTAATGAGAACTATATACATTCGGTGGAACTCATCTTTTTATGAACGGAAAGAAAAAAACACAAACGATTATCAAGACATCGTCCAAACATTTCCAAACCAACCTCGGTTTATGTATATAGATATATATACGTAATTTCACGTACACAGTTACTATAATGGTTTCGAAACAATTTTAACACCAACCGGTATATTTTAGGTCACCATATATATTATTCAAGAGAGACGCTAGTGTCACGTTAGTCGGAAGCTACGGTTATTATTATTTGCAAATTAAGGTACGGATTTTGTGGTCACTTGCTTTTAGCAAAATATTGTTTTTTTTTCTTTATTCTCATAGTGCACGGATATTCGGTCCGTCACTCGTAGCGTAAAGTGTTTACTCGCTTCATAATATTGTAGTATCCATCGTCACCTTTCTATGATTTATTCTTACACATCTCGTATTGAATTATTGCCTTTAATACGCATGCGATAGGTTACATTTTTTTTTCACTCATTGTCGCATGTTCCCACAAGTTTTTTTTTATTATTTATTATTGATCATTGGCTAGATGTGATATAACCTTAGTGTATTTTCCTTGACTTGAGTGAATCGTTTTATTGACCTCAATACCCGAGCATATCCACCTATGGGGACATAGGGCATCATCATAGGCACAGTTGACGTGCACCATCCGTGGCGGTGCGAAAGGCCCACGGCGTCTCTATATTGTATTGTGTGCTAAGTGATTGCACTTATTGATTATTGAGAGGCGTATGGATCGATCCTAGGAGTGTAAGTGTAAGTGTAAGTGTTAGTGGTAGTGGGATAGGTGTGAGTGCCCACATCCCCTCTACATAATGGTGCTTTGGAACTGCAGCTAATGTACAAAGTGTTAATGTTTATTGTTAGTGGCTCACATGGGTATTTCTAATATACCTTTATGGTATTCATCAGTGATCATTCGGCGTATTGTATTGTTTGCATCGTTAAAGTGTTTAGTGTATTGCTTCTATCATTTATGTGTTAGTGCTATTGTTTCTCCATTACTGAGCAATTTTTGGCTCAACCGTTTCTTTTTGTTGTTTTATTTTATTATGTCTTAAACAATTACTCAGGGAAATAGGAGAAATGTGTGAAGAGTGATAATAAAAAGCTAGAGTTGGAACAAGGAGTTTAATAAAACCTTATATTCAATAAATTTAGACACTTATGTTTTTCTGTTGAGACTGTTATGTCATTTTGGGGATTTTTTTTTGTTTTTAAACCTATGGAATTTATGATTTAATTAAGTTATTAATTATCTCTGATTACCGAATTGTGTAACACGTCATCCCTAATCGGGGCGGGGTGTTACAGTTATGGTATCAGAGCTTAGGCTCTATCCTGTTGAAAACTTTAACTAAATAATTAAGACACATGAGGAATGGGTAGACATTGGGTTAGGTATTTCGTTATGCGATAAGCCCTTATTATTTGTTTTTTTCTAAATTCTTAATGTGTTTTTAGATGCCTCCTCGTCGTGAGACACACAACTCTGGTCGTCGTAATGGTGGTGGACTAAATGAGCCTGAACCAAATATCGTAGCTGCTATTACTCAGCTCTTTACTGCTATGTTTCCTGCACTTGTTCAGGCCGTACGTGGTCCTGATCCGAATCCAAATCCTATTCCAAACCCTAACCCCAATCTCAATCCGAACCCTAATTCCAATCCCAATCCGAACCCTAATCCCAATCCTAATCCGAACCCTAATCCCAATCCAAATCCGAACCCTAATCCAAACCCAAACCCAAATGGTGTAATTGGGGATTGGCAAGATAAGTTCATAAAACAGAAACCGAGATCTTTCACAAAGGCAACCACTCCAATCGTAGCAAGGGATTGGACTGCTCATATCGAGAAAATATTTCGGGCGTTAGGAGTTGGTGATGAATTTAAATCGAGGTTAGCATCGTATAAACTAGAAGAAGATGCCCAAACTTGGTGGGAAGGTGTGTTGGAAGAAAGAGGAGGAGACCATTTGTGGAGAATTTACCTTGGGCAGATTTTCGTACTATTTTCTTCGAGAAATATTTTAACAGCGTGGATAAGAGTTCTTACACACGAGAGTATCACAATATCCGTCAGAGGAATGACGAACCACTTTCTGAGTTCACTGATCGGTTTTATCGACTAGTTGGATTTCTTGGGTTAGCTGCTGGAACACCAGAGGAACAAGCAGAGAAATATCAATGGGCAGTTTGTGATCGGATTCGTAGAGCAATCATCCAGTCAACGTTCCCCACTATTACAGAAGCCGCTAAGGCTGCCAAAAAGGTTGATATGGAGAACAAGGAATTTTTGGGTGGTTCCAATAATAATAGGAAGAGAAATAGAGACGAATACCGCACTCCATTCACTAGTGAGTCGTCTCAAGCACCTACTCGAAATAATCAAAACAATATGGGGAAGGAGCCAAAATCAGGGTCGAATCAAACCCTACCAGCCACCAACCCAAGCTCAACCCGTAAACCAGAAAGGTAACCTGAACCCTACCCAGCCTCCAGTGTGTAACCATTGCTGGGGCTTTCCTTAAGTGTGGAGATATGGGGCATAAGATTAGTGAGTGCCCAAAGGCTGGTAACCGACCAACTGATACCACTAGGGGAGCTACTGTGCCACCTACTACTGGAGGGCGTGTTTTCTCATTGACTGCAGGGGAAGCTGCTAATGCTCTAGGTACCGTCTCCGATAAATGTTACTTTTAGTATTATTATTTTGCTTGCTTAGTTGTTTATGGTTTTCATACAATCGTTTGTGTCTTATTGTTTATCAATTTATTAGGTACCGTTTCGGGTAGTATTTATTTGGGTGAGCGTGACTTGTTTGTGTTATTTGATACTGGGGCAATCCACTCGATAGTCTCGCAACTAATAGCCCGACATCTTAAAATTTCGCCTTCCCCATTGGATCAAGCTTTAGTTATTTCTATACCAATGGGAAATCCTTCGGTTATTACTCACATTTATAAAGATTGTCCGCTCGTGGTCGGAAATGTTATTCGTATAGCGAATCTTTATCCCATACAAATGGGAGATTTCGATGTCATACTAGGCATGGATTGGTTATCCATGCATCGAGCTACCATTGATTGTCACTCCAAACGAGTCATTTTTGGTGATATTCTGAATCCTGAATGTATTTATCAAGGATCTCAACCTCGAAAATCAATTAAAATCTTCTCTGCTCTTAAAGCTCAAAAACTTATATCCCATGGATGCGAGGGATTCTTAGCTGCTATTAAAGATACCTCAGTGGATACACCACGTGTCAAAGACGTTCCTATCGTTCGAGACTTCTCTGGTGTCTTTCTAGAAGAATTGCCAGGGATACCACCTGAACGTGAAGTAGAGTTCACTATTGATTTGATTCCCGGAGCTGAACCCATTTCTAAAGCACCCTATCGTATGGCCCCATTGGAGTTGAAGGAATTGAAAGAATAGCTGCAAGAACTTTTGGAACTTGGATTCATTAGACCTAGTGTTTCACCTTGGGGAGCACCGGTTTTGTTTGTGAAGAAGAAAGATGGTAGCATGCATTTATGCATTGACTATCGGGAGTTGAATAAGATCACCATTCGTAATCGCTACCCCTTACCGCGTATTGATGACCTTTTTGACCAACTCCAAGGAGCGAAGTTTTTCTCAAAGATTGATCTCAGATCAGGGTACCATCAGTTGAGGGTCAGAGATCAAGATGTTCATAAGACAGCATTTCGTACCCGGTACGGTCACTATGAGTTTCTAGTCATGCCTTTTGGTTTGACAAATGCTCCTGCTGTTTTCATGGATATTATGAACCGAGTATTTCATGAGTACTTGGATCGGTTCGTGATTGTATACATCGATGACATCTTGGTGTTTTCAAAAAGTAGAGTAGAGCATGAGGACCATCTTCGCACTGTTCTAGGAACTTTACGCCAGGAGAAGTTATACGCAAAATTTTCTAAGTGCGACTTTTGGCTTGAACAAGTTGCGTTTCTAGGCCACATTGTATCTGCGGAAGGTATCACAATGGATCCATCAAAGGTGGAAGCTATCACTAAATGGCCCAGACCAACTTCAGTTACCGAAGTTCGAAGTTTTCTTGGTCTAGCAGGTTATTATCGACGTTTCGCAGAGGAATTTTCTATTTTGGCCTTACCTCTCACTCAACTCTTGAGGAAAGGGGTAAAATCTACCTTCTGGCACAGGCGGATTCGATATATATACAGTGATGCATCGAAGAAAGGGCTTGGTTGCGTTCTCATGCAGCATGGAAAGGTTGTTGCGTATGCCTCACGTCAGCTTAAACCCTACCAGGTGAATTATCCAACGCATGATCTAGAGTTAGCGGTAGTTGTTTTTGCACTTAAGATTTGGAGGCATTATTTGTATGGGGAGACATGTAACATTTTCACCGACCATAAGAGCCTCAAGTATATTTTCACTCAGAAGGAGCTTAACATGAGGCAGAGGAGATGGTTAGAGCTACTCAAGGATTATGATGCCAACATCCAGTACCACCCTGGTAAAGCAAATGTTGTTGCAGTTGCACCGAGTAGGAAGAATTCTGGGGGTTTGGCATGCTTGACTGTTCAGCCGCAAATTCAATCAGACCTCAGACTCATGGATATTGGTATACAGGTTGGTAAGCCTGGTGGTTATTTGGCTAGACTTAAGATCGAACCGAACCTCATCACTCAGATAAAGGAAGCTAAAAAAGAGGATGGTGAGCTTTGGGCGGTCTTACAAAATTTGGGAGTAGGAAAACAATCTGAATTTCGAGTGGATGAACATGGAACAATATTGTGTGGGAAGCGTTTATGTGTGCCAGATGATTCATCTCTTCGTGAATCATTACTGACTGAGGCACACAGTTCACCTTATTCTATACACCCTGGATCCACAAAGATGTATAGGGATTTGAGGCAACGTTTTTGGTGGAGTGGTATGAAAGAAGATGTAGCTAGACATGTGAGCCAATGTTTGAAATGTTAGCAAGTGAAGATTGAACATCAACGGGCTAGTGGATTATTACAGCCTTTAGATATTCCTGTCTGGAAGTGGGATGATATTTCTATGGACTTTGTAACTGGTCTACCAAGAACCCGTATAAAGAACGATGTTATTTGGGTTGTGGTAGATAGACTTTCAAAGTCTGCTCATTTCTTGCCCATTCGTAAGGAGTACGCGGTGAGTAAGCTATCAGAGATATTCCTTCGTGAGATTGTTCGATTGCATGGTACACCATCATCTATAGTGTGTGATAGAGATCCACGTTTCACATCACGGTTCTGAAAGGGTTTCCAAAATGCTTGGGATACGAAGATACGATTTAGCACTGCTTTCCATCCGCAAACTGATGGACAGTCTGAACGTACTATTCAGACTGTAGAGGATATGCTTAGATCATGTGCACTTGAGTGGACGAGAAACTGGGATGAATACTTGTGCTTGGTGGAGTTTTCTTACAATAATAGTTGGCAAGCTAGTATTGATATGGCACCTTTTGAATTGTTATACGGGCATAAATGTCGAGCTCCCACATGTTGGGACGAGGTCGGAGAAAAGATGATAGAGGGTCCTGAACTGGTGCAGATCACGAACGAAAAGGTTGCTATTGCTCTTGAGAAACTTAAGGAAGCCCAAAGTAGACAGATGAGTTATGCTGATCACCACCGAAGGGCTTTGGAATTTAATGTTGGTGAAAAAGTATTCTTAAAAGTCCCACCATGCAGAGGTGTCCGACGTTTTGGTATAAAGGGAAAATTGAGTCCTCGCTTGGGACCTTTTGAAATTTTGGAACGAGTTGGCGAAGTTTCGTATCGGTTAGCTCTTCCGCCACAATTGTCGCACGTGCATAAGGTGTTCCATATTTCACTGTTACGCGGGTATAATTATCATCCACTCCGTGTTGTGCACTATTCTCTACACGAGATTCGTGAGGACTTATCATACGAAGAGGAACCAGAGGCTATATTGGACCGACAAGAACGTGTGATGCGTAAGAAATCTTTTCCGTTCGTCAAAATCTTGTGGAAAAATCATCCAGAACGTGAAGCCACTTGGAAATCGGAGGAAGCAATCCGTTCTCAATATCCATATCTATTCGAAACCTAAGGTTAGTGTTCCTAATGGTTAAATTTTCGTGTATCAAACTCACTAGTGTGTCTTTTCGACTCTTTTGCTAATTCTGTTTGCAACATCGTTATCGTTATTCGCATCGTTGATGTGTAACATAAATAGTATACCATATTCGTAATTGTTAATTTCGTGGACGAAATTATTTTAAGGGGTAGAGAGTTGAAATACCTGAATTGTATAGTGCCATATAATGCTAATTTCGAGGACGAAATTTTATTTAAGGGGGATAGAATTGTAATATACGAAACTTCCAAACCTTAAAATAATTAATGCTATAAGTATTACAAAAGGTTTATATACATCTAAAACCTTTATTGTAAAAATATAATTGTTACAAAAAAAAATGATATCGTAACATTATATTGGTACAAATACATAATTAGTTTTATATCTTGAGCTTATGTGAAAAAAAGAGCCTTCCAAATTGGTTCCATCATAACAGAAATATATAATAATATTTTAAACAAAATATTGAATGAAACACATATATGGCGGAAGTGTCCTCACCTTGTGGCCCAGTGGTAAAGTTGGGCCGGTGTCTCCTTGGGGGCGCCGGTTCGAATCCCATCTGTGGCAACGGGTGCAGGACGTCCCAATGATAGATCGTATCCTACCGAGGCATGGTGCGGTCTTGAGGGCAACCCGGTTTTCACCCAGCTGTTACCCCAGCGGTTTTACCCGTGTGGGGGCAGTATGGTTTCCGGGCGAAGGTCAGCTTACGAGACGGCCGGGGCCCAATCGAACATCGCGCCGGAGGGCGGAGCTGACGGGGGATTGTCTTCGACAAGAACCCGGTGACACTGAGTCACGTACATAGAAAGTCACCCTTCAAAAAAAAAAAAAAAAAAAAAAAAAAAAAACATATATGGCGGAAGTCAACTACACAGTTACCGTTTTCATCCTCTTTCGAAATTTTTGATTCAATCAACGGTGGCATTCCTTTTCCGTATTCAATCACCGAATCACTTGTGATCTTTTCTAAACTTGTGGGCTCAATCACAATATTAACCATTCTACAAACGTATAGGAGCATAATCAAACTTTAAATCAATCCACAATCACAATTGCTACGCTAACGAGAAGTCACTGTTTAGTCTCCCGGCACCAAAACTACACCGCATCACCGCAACCTCTGAGCCGCCGACCACTGTGGAACAGGTAGAATTGTCGGAGGAGCCTACCGGTCTCGGATTTCTACCGACTAGCCCTTGAAGCGTTTGAACCAGGTAACCGAAATCACCATGTATCTGTTGTCGAACCATGTTCTTGTGACTTTCCGACTTACGTATTTGGTATTGTTCCATTAATTTGCACAGCCCCATCAAACACTCGTTTTTGTCCAGTCCCGATTGTCCGCAATCAGCCATCCATTGCTTTCATACCCATCTCGCTTGTCGACTAAGGTAACCATTTTAATCATTTCGCTAATTGTATTGTTTTACTGTCCATAAATTATTTAAACTAAAGCCTCTACATCTACACTGTTGAATTCTTTTGGCAGCCAAACATAGATGAAGTGGAACATAAGATGAGAAAAACATCTCTGGTCATTCCAATCTTGGATTACTAGTTCCATTTTCATAATTTGAAGCCATCAAATTTAGAATACTAATTGAACATGCTTGTAAATCGTTACCGATCACCGGATATGATAACGGGTCCGCGACTGTCATGTCCATACAAATTATGAGTGGTTCTTTTAAATGTTTATTATTGTCTTTAGAAAGAAAATAATAATAATAATAATAATAATAATAATAATAATAATAATAATAATAATAATAATAATAATAGTAAGTAGACAACTACTGTTGATCCTAAATATGTATATAAGGCTAAATCTAAGTATGTATATATATATATATATATATATATATATATATATATATATATAAGGTTCAAAAACATAACTCTTCTGAATGATCAAGAAGAATAAAATAAAAATATCTGTTATTATTAAAAAGGTTTCAAAAATGATTTGAAGGTTGTATAAATTTATATTAATCAAAGAAAGTTCAATATTTAAGGATTGATTATAGAAGCATGGGTTTCTTGCCGTCATGCATTCTCTCAACATTTCATAATACACAACTTGATAGAATAATGATTATTTTTATTTTTAAGTTTATTTCTGTTGATTGGGAAACAATTGATCTTTAGTAAATAAATGGCTCTTGTTTATAACTTCTAAGACTAATGAGAACTATATACATTCGGTGGAACTCATCTTTTTATGAACGGAAAGAAAAAAAAAACAAAAAAACGATTATCAAGACATCGTCCAAACATTTCCAAACCAACCTCGGTTTATGTATATAGATATATATACGTAATTTCATGTACACAGTTACTATAATGGTTTCGAAACAATTTTAACCCCAACCGGTATATTTTAGGGCACCATATATATTATTCCATATATATTATTCAAGAGAGACGCTTGTGTCACGTTAGTCGGAAGCTACGGTTATTATTATTTGCAAATTAAGGTACGGATTTTGTGGTCTCTTGCTTTTAGCATAATATTGTTTTTTTTCTTTATTCTCATAGTGCACAGATATTCTGTCCGTCACTCGTAGCGTAAAGTGTTTACTCGCTACATAATATTGTAGTATCCATCGTCACCTTTCTATGATTTATTGTTACACATCTTGTATTTAATTATTGCCTTTAATACGCATGCGATAGGTTACATTTTTTTTTTCACTCATTGTCGCATGTTCCCACAAGTTTTTTTTATTAGTTATTATTGATCATTGGCTAGATGTGATATAGCCTTAGTGTATCCTTAGTGTATTTGCCTTGACTTGAGTGAATCGTTTTATTGACCTCAATACCCGAGCATATCCACCTATGGGGACATAGGGCGTCATCATAGGCACAGTTGACGTGCACCATCCGTGGCGGTGCGAAAGGCCCACGGCGTCTCTATATTGTATTGTGTGCTAAGTGATTGCACTTATTGATTATTGAGAGGAGTATGGATCGATCCTAGGAGTGTAAGTGTAAGTGTTAGTGGTAGTGGGATAGGTGTGAGTGCCCACATCCCCTCTACATAGTGGTGCATTGGAACTGAAGCTAATGTACAAAGTGTTAGTGTTTATTGTTAGTGGCTCACATGGGTATTTCTAATATACCTTTATGGTATTCATCAGTGATCATTCGGCGTATTGTATTGTTTGCATCGTTAAAGTGTTTAGTGTGTTGCTTCTATCATTTATGTGTTAGTGCTATTGTTTCTCCATTACTGGGCAATTTTTGGCTCAACCGTTTCTTTTTGTTGTTTTATTTTATTATGTCTTAAACAGGTACTCAGGGAAATCGGGGAAATGTCTGAAGAGTGATAATAAAAAGCTAGAGTTGGAACAAGGAGTTTAATAAAACCTTATATTCAATAAATTTAGACACTTATGTTTTTCTGTTGAGACCGTTATGTCATTTTGGGGATTTTTTTTGTTTTTAAACCTATGGAATTTATGTTTTAATTAAGTTATTAATTATCTCTGATTACCGAATTGTGTAACACGTCAGCCCTAATCGGGGCGGGGTGTTACAATACGCATTTTGACCGAAACTATAACTCATCACTATACCTAATCAACGTGGTAATCAGTAGGTATAGTCACAAGGGAATATGACCATCGTGATTATGCTCACGTTGTGAAGTTCAAACGAACTTTGGGTTGACCATTGACCGGTCAAAGCAGAAAGTTAAACACTGTTTAACTTTTACACTTAAAAACGCATAAAAGCATGAAAGAAACTTACAAAAGGTCCAAGCTATGAAGATTTGATCTAAAAATTCTCAGGTATGAAATTTTGAACTTCAACTTAAAGAAATTTCAGATCAAGTGTGAGTTGAAATGAAATTGGGGTTGGGTATTTATAGATTTCTCAAAACCGTTAGGATCGTTCCTCAATAAACGAGCTTCAATCTGGACCGTACAAGTATCACCCACTGTTTTGGTAATCTATGGGTGCCCAAAACAAGCTCATGGTAATAGAAAAACCTTGTGCAAATCCAGAAACCAGCTGCAGAATGCCGAAAACTGGTTTTTGCAGATCTGATGGGCTCTCGCGCCCCCCGTAGGCTAAGCCTACTTCTTACACGCCCCGCCACAACTGTCCATTTCAGCAAAAGTTTGACAAAATTACAGAAACAGCCCCTGCACATGTTTAATGCCATTTTTGACACGTTTAAGGCTCGAAAAGCCATTTTCAAGGCTCTACAATGATGCCATAGTGTAGGGAACAAGAAATATGCTCAAAAATATCACGGATGTCGGTTCGTTTGGCCGTATGATTGCGTTGTTTGGTTAATTACGACGAAACACGAACGGACGCGAAAAACGATCCAAATTGCACGACAAATAGAAATTGAGCATCCCAATCACTAAAATAAAATATTTTAATGATTACATAAATTTTTGGATGTCCGGATATATTCAGAACGAAAGATATGCGCGAAATTGCAAACTTATGCACTTTTTGACGCTTTTAGTCCCTGTTTGACCAAAAAGTCTATTTTTTGCACACCGAACCCCTTAAAGCCTATTTCTAAGATTTGTAAAGGATATTTATGGTATTTTTAACTTATGGTCAAGTTTCAGAATGTTCGATACCATACGAATCAGCAGTGTTTTGCAGTTTGACGCAAATAGTCCGTTTGATCGAATAAACTTGATTTCGACACATCAAACCCTCCAAAACTTATTTCTAAGTTATGTAAAGGTTATTTAAGGTATGTTAAGCCCATCTCACTGTTCCGGAGTGTTTGTCACATTAATCTGATTACGTTTATGCATCAGTTCGCGTATAACTTTCCAGAAAGCGATTTAGAGCTCGAAATCGAACGAGAATTGATATGTGCAAATGATACACATATTTATAGAAATCCCAAGTATGAAACATAATATTTCATTGATTTGGTATTTTTTTGACGGTCATTGAGACACACATGTCACAGTCTCCCCTACATCAGGAAATTTCGTCCTGAAATTTTTTTAGAGGAAACTTGTGAGAGCTCGAAACATGAAGTTGAAAAAATAAAACAACACTGGTTAGGGTTCTGAACTTCTAGTAACTTTAAATAACATCATGCTTGCAATGTAAGAGGGACACATATATACAAGTATATAAAGCGCCATTGGTGCGTCCACCGTACCTCCATTACATTGTTTACGTTCCGTTATTGATGCCACTATCGGTTCTTACACAGGATAAATCTTATTGTGGTTTTTGTGCACTGAATTTCAAAATTATGTATGCATCCGTAATTACGTAATTCCTTGCATAGTCCACATAGTGCATTTTATAATGTGTAGAGGAAGAAAACCAAATGAACAAACCTGTGATGATTGTGACTAGACCACCATAGGGTCCTTAAAATAGACCACCAAGGAGTCTTTTCAGCTATATCATCACATGCCATTATTAACCAGATTCTGAATCAATCTTTTTAACTAGACCACCCAAAGGGTCTCTTTTGAATTATGGAATAGTACTATATAATCCAAGGGTCTTAACTATTACGTAGAAGCCCATTTAGGAATTAAGGTAGTACCTTTGGATATCCTACTATGAATCCTTCATACGAAGATATGGAAGATTCTATGAGGATTTTGATAACGAAAATTCAGATTACACAAAAACAAAACACATAAAATATAATCACGCAATCACATAATTGTTTATCTTGGTTTTCAATTTGTTATCATTTTGTTAATTTGTTTTGTTAATTTGAGCACAAGTATTTAAAGCACACCAGGAATCCAATCCGCGAATTTCATTAGGTACTTTAAACATTTTCAAGAATCTAACTATTATGATATGAAGATCTTAATAGGAATTCGGCTTTGTCCTTATTGAATCTAATGTACGTACTAAGGCATACAAAGAATTCAATTAAGGGCTCTGATTTGAGCGATAATCATCCACAAGGATCTAATTGTGAAGATAAGAAGATCCTATATGGATTTTGGAATTTGAATAGCGGGAGAAGCTTCAAAATCTTGCACTATGCATGCTTAAGTCGATACACGAGGTAGAATGTTCATGAAGTTGAGGCGCTAGATATGCCAAGGCGACATATGAAGCAGAATTCAGAGATTGGGTATAACGTATGTTAAATCAATCATACAAGCGGAATGTTTTTCAAAAACTCTGCATGGGGTTTTTCAAAAATGTTTTTGAAACCTTACGTAATACTTTTGGAATTATACGGTAGATGTATTAGGTAAATATGTTTATAAATTGTTTGTTTTAAAAAAAAAATCATGTGAGATGAATTTTTTAATCATGTATAAGGTTTTTGAAAACATGGATAATGCTTTTGAAATCATGCACTTGATATATTAAATAGATATACTGTGTTAAAAATTGTTTTCAAACTATATGAAATATTTTGAAATTATGAAGGTTGTTTTTTTTGAAAAATATTCACTATGCATGTTTTTATAAAAACTAGAATGTAATGATATGGGTACGAGATCGAAGAATACCCTTAGTTATCTAACCAAGGATTTAAAGTGACATTTCGAGTAATCGTCTAAAATTGTCACTTATATTATGTACTTTGTTTCTTAGAATGAAACGAGTAATTAGAAAATTTTCAAGGAAATCATGAGCGAACACCCGAATGTGAGAACTACAAGAGTAGTTTATTAAAGAACATAGTTCTTTGGTGTAGGTATCATAGGGGTATGCCATACACACATGTAACTACACTTGTACATCAGAATTGTGAACAACGATTTATTTATAAACTAAACACATTGTTTCAGAGTTCAAGAAAAACAAAATAAGCAAAAGCATAAGATTCAAATTATTCAAAGCAATAGCATCTTCTAATCAGCCAAATGCTCATCCATGGGTAAGATTTGCATTGACAAACTTTGGGTATTCATCCCTGAAATGAGTCGTCTCGCCATAGAAGTAGCAAGTACCAAGAGGAAAACGAGCTTGTGCTGGATCTGCTCGAAGTTAAACAGGGTTCTGAACAGCTTGGTTTAGCACAGTGACTGAACGACAAACACTTGCCGTATAGCCAATAAGTCCACAGTTAAAACATGTTCGGCATTTTACACTGGCATGGTGATGGAGGTTACACTGATTGCACAACGGAGCAGTTCCCAAGTACGACTTCTTGGCTGGTGGTGCTGCCACCTGGCTAGGTCCTGCTTGATTTGGTGCAACGGCTGGAGGATTCTTTGAAGCTTTACGCTTCTTTGATTTTCGTGAAGGCTTGGCTTCTGTTTCCTTTGGTAATTCTTGGGTAGCTTCATCCTGGAGACGAGATATGGCAACAGCTAATTCAGCAGTCTTCTGGATTACTGCGCCAATTCGTTGGGCAATTTTGGTAGCCTGCTCGTACATTTGAGTGTCGGTGCGATGAAGAGACATTCTAAAAGGAAATGGAAGAAAAGGGAGGAAACAAGTGAAATGTTATCGGATAATCAAAACAGAATGACAACGCATAGAAATTGGGATCATTTGTTTGTTACCTTAGGCAAACAAATGAGACGGTGACTAATCAAAGTAAGCGGGTCATATTAATGTATCGCGAAGACATGCTTTAGCCTATGAGTGGACACTCACCCCCAGAGTTCCCAGGTAAGAGTGAATGGTCCGATTATGTGGATTTGTACGAACACTCTAGCCTTACACAGAAAACACAGAGTACAGGCATCCACCCTCTAGATTGCACGTGTTCACACTATAAGACCCAAACTTTGAAGAGTTTTGAAAATTTGGAAGGCACTAAGCCAAAAATGAATCATTCGAAAGGGTGGGTGATTATTTTCAGAATCATTTTGAAAACTTAGAGGGTTCAAAACCCTATAATAAATCATCCTAGAACAGATGATTGGTTTTCAAAGCGGATTTGAAATTAGTGTTCTTGTTGTGGTTGTCACCTAAGGATAAGTGACGGTATTGTTTTAAGATCTAAACACAAGAATCTTGTGTTAGGGTCATTGGAAGGTAATAGACTAGGTCAAAGCATTACTAATAACTAATTCCCTATAACCATGAGCTCTGATACCAACTCTTCTGTCACACCCCGACCGCGTAAAACAACAAATCGCGGCGGAATCGCCGGGGAGTGTTGTAACAGAATCATTGTTTCATAACACATGGAAATTGAAGTTTTGTTTTATTGAATTAAAGAGGTTACAATTTCTTAAAAACAAAGATACATAACATGATTAACTAGTCTTGCATCTTTTATTGTCACTAAGGCCCAAGTCCGCCTAAGTGTATCTTGATCAATCCTATGCATCAGCTCCTGAAAACACATGTGAAAATAGGTACGCCAGCATAAAAATGCATGTGAGATACATAGGTTTTATTAAAATAGGATTCATGACTTGTAAGTTTAAAGAAAATGTTTAACAAAAGTTAGTCATGAACCTTGTAAAATGTTTTCTTTTATAAATCATACTAAAAGTGATAAGAAATCAGATGATATAAAAGAAAGATGCATAGATAAATAAATAACCATGTAAAATGAGTTTGTATAAAACATGTAGTTTGTGAAACAATGTTTCTTGAAGATATGATTTTTGTGTAGAATGTAATATGTCTAACTTGAAATGGTTTAAATAACGCTACAATATGTAATATCATAAAAGCACTTATATATAGGAAGTACCAGCGGCGTATCCACCATGATTTTATCATATTACACATGCCTCGTTATTTAAATCACTTACCCAAACAAACCACCAATGTAAAAATGTTCATGTATAATCAATTTATACTTTGGTTTTGTAAATAACATATCAAACTATGCTTTGGTTTTGAGAATAACATATCAACTATGCTTTAGTAAATAACTAGGTCAGTAGTATATTAAAATATATGTTGGTTTTGTACATAGTATATCAAATTATACTTTGGTAAATAATATCACATTTGGGAGCACATCAAACTAAACTTTGGTAGTATATCAAAATATACAAAAGAAAACGTGATTTGGTATTTCATTCAAACCTTAGTGCATCAAACTACACCTTAGAGACTATAGAAATACCACAAAGGAAATTTCTATTTGGTTAAAATTTGGTTTCTGACATTCCATACAACCTGAATGGGGTCTCTAGTCCTATAGCGCTATATCGTACTACCACTCGGCTTGATGAATGTATAAAATAAGTACAATCCAACAATTCATTTTATAATCTTTGAAAATTTGTGTTTAAGTCATAGATAATCATTCAATTTATCAAAGGATAAGTACTAGCATGTATAGTCATATAGTTGAAATCATGAAAATAACGAATAAGCACACATGTTTCAACCCAAAATATTTGAAAACAGTAAAAGAGGGGACTATGTACTCACCTGAGAATGCTTAGAAGTCTTGAATATCAACCAAGCAAAGCTAGAGGGATCACGGAAATCAAACGGCACCTAATATAGGTAACTACATAAATAACCGGACCTAAATCAGAAGATCGGATAGGATGAGGTTTCGTAAACCAAATGAGTATTGGAACTCATGTGATATGGTTTAACGAAGCCTACATACTAAATTGAAACCTAACCTAAGTGCTTACGACCCATTATGACCCGTTTAGGTAGCTTACGCTACATTAACGCGTCGTTCGTGTAAAACGTGTACGGACCGCCTAACTAGTCCTATGACAAGTATTATCTCACACTGATGTGTGTAAAATGCAACATATAAATTACATCAAATGAGGCATAAAACTAACCCTTTTTAAGTACTAATGTTGGAAAAAGAGTGTTTTTGTCTTCCTTTTGTATTTTCAGGATTAAATGAGCTCAAATTCACAAAAGAAGCAAAAAGACAGCTAAATCTAACATAAATACAAGGAAAGGAACATTAGTGGACTGCCCGAACCCTCAACGGCACCTTCCAAAGCAAAATAGAGAAGACAGAAGGCTGAACACGCCCCGTGCTCAGCCAGCACGGGGGCGTGCCCAAGAAGCAGCAGAAAAGACAAATCCATAGAAGCTTCTATTGCCCACCACGGGGGCCGTGCCCAGTGAACACGGGGCCGTGTCGAAAGTACTGCAGGCGCATTAATTGTAATTGCGAATTACAATTAATGAGGAGAGAGAGTGTCAGACGGGCACTGGGCCGTGCTCAGCGGACACGGGGCCGTGCCCAGCTCTCTGTTCAGCCTATAAATAGGAGTGCTTGGATTCATTTCATCTCATCCCTTGGCGCACCACCTCTCTCACACTTCATCCACCACCCACCACCATCACAACACCATCATCCACCACCATCATCCATTGTCCATCGTAGAGTGTGTGAGTCGTCTCGGGATCCATGATTGATCATAAGAGTTCTTGACAATCAAGGCCGTGTTTGCCTAAGTCTCTTACATCACTTGGTGAAGACAAAGTGTCTAGTATAATACTTTTTATTTCTAATCTTTTGCACTTTTTATTTGGTTTTGTATTAATGACTTTAATAACTAGTTACTTATGTTGAAGGTGGTCTTTCCTTATCGTTTGTCCGTGGTGTCTTGGCATTATTTTACTGTCTATATAAAATAAAGGATTTTCACCATTCATATCTCCACGGTCTATATGGAGGTATGTTGGCTACCTGGTCGAGGGTTAAGGGAACGGTTTGGTAAAGGTCTTGCCATTGTTCAGCGTTTAGAGGTCCTGCAATGGACCTGGGTCAAATTTAGTAGGACCTCCTTCAATACTTCACGGTATTGGATGGCGGGGGTCCAAACTCTTTGATCCCCTCATAAGTTAACTACTATTAATACTATAACCCGGCTATTTAGGACTGTATCCCTGCTGACTCAGACTACTTAGCCGAGGGTAACGTCACCGCCAAAAGCGGGGCCTACCACAATACTGCATTAATAACTTAATTCATTATCTTCCAATAATCCACCCTTTTAGGATTGTATCCTTGCTGACTCAAACTACTGGGGTGAGGGTAACGTCACCTTCAAAAGAGGGGCCTACTACAATAACTAAGATAATCTCTTAATTATGTGCAAAAGTGCGGAAATAATCAAAGGTTATACTAGATACGAGTCGGAACCAAGTGATTCATCTTGTCTATCTGTTTTTATTTTTATTTTTATTTTTCAGCATTTTAGTTAGTTTTTATTTTTCTTAGCTTAAAATATTTTTCTAAACTTTTATTTTGGTTAGACGTTGAGGATAAACCGGTATTAAAAGCTCTTGTGTCCTTGGGCGACCTCGGTATCTTACCAACGCTATACTGCACTCAACGATGGGTGCAATTGCCCATATGTGTGTTTAGTGTTAGTAAAATATCGTGTTTTATAAATTTAAAACTTGGCTAAAATAAGTGTTAAAAAAGGGCTTAAAATATACACCTAAAATATATAACACTTCACACGCATCAAGTTTTTGGCGCCGTTGCCGGGGACACAAGGATTTTAAGAAAGTTAGGAATCAACGGCCTAATCGTCTTTTATTTTTCTTTTTATTTTTTTAGGATTTTCTTAGTTTTTCAGCTTCTGCAGAGCTCAGCACTGGCCGTGCCCGGTCAGACACGGGCCGTGCCCAGCATCATCACTGGCAGTTTTTATTTTCTGAGTTACAGAGAGCTGAACACGGGGCCGTGTCGGTGCAACACGGGGTCGTGTCCAACTCCCAGTAACTGGGATACAGAAAACGATTACTGTACTTCTGACCACGGGCCGTGTTCACTGAGCACGGGGCCGTGGTGAACATTCTGACCAGCGTTCTTTTCTTGTTTTGATGCAGGACTTGGAACCCAGGCGCCACATTTGAACCTCCTACGTAGTGCATGAGCTCCAGTTCTAGTAGAGACATAAAAGAACCCCTAGAAGAACCCGAGCGCTTTCTCAGAAAAAGACTTAAAGCTAAAAATCAAGAGAAAGCTTCGGGGGACCCACTTCCAATGGCGGACCAACGTACCCTCATGGATTATCTACGACCTACCGTAGGCAATCTCGGCGCCGCTATCAATGCACCAAATGTCGAGGCCAACAACTTCGAACTTCGGCCGCATTTGATACAAATGCTCCAAAACTCCGCAACCTTCCACGGGCTTGCGGACGAGGATCCCCATCTACATATTACTAACTTCTTAGAAATATGTGATACCTTTCGGATCAATGGAGCATCAAATGACGCCATCCGCCTTTGAATGTTTCCATTTTCACTAAAAGACCGAGCTAAGGCTTGGCTTAACACCCTCCCAGTTGGATCGGTAAACACTTGGGATGAACTTGCCCAAAAGTTTTTATATAAGTATTTCCCTCCTGCTAAAACGGCTAAATTAATGACTGAAATTAATACATACTCACAAGAGGATGGGGAATCCTTATATGAAACTTGAGAAAGGTTCAAGGAGCTTCTAAGAAAGTGTCCTCATCACGGTCTAGCGGTGTGGCAACAAGTATCCACTTTCTACAATGGGTTGTTGCCACACACAAGACAAACACTTGATTCAAGCTCCGGGGGACTTTTAGGTAATCGTCGCCCAAATGAAATATATAACCAAATTGAGGAAATTGCTCAAACCAATTTTCAATGGCACACTCCCCGAGGTAATAAATCTATTGCCCCGGGCGCCCATAAGGTTGATGAAAGCACCTCTTTACAAGCCCAAATCGAGGCCCTCTCTTCAAAAATCAAAAAGCTAGAAATGACAAAAACGGCCTCGGTTATGGCTTGTGAAGGGTGTGGTGGGTCACATGAAAATTGGAGTTGTATGAAAGAATTAGATGAACAAACAGAAACGGTAAACTACATGGATAATAGACCTAGGCCGTCGGGTCCTCCAACGGGTACCTACAACCAAGGATGGCGTAACCACCCAAATCTTGGTTGGAGAGATCCCGGTAATAGTAGTAACCAACAAAACCAACGAACTAATTTTCAACAACCGCAAAATTTTTCTCAACAACATGGTGGAAGAGAAAGGCTTGAAGATACTGTATCTCGCCTCATCTCTGACACTGAAAAGAAAAACTCGGATCGATTTCAACAATTGGAATCGAATTTCAGAAAGCAACAAGCCTGCATTCAAAACGTTGAAAAACAATTAAATCAACTAGCTCAAAATTTCTCCGAGAGACCACAAGGCGCGTTACCTAGTAATACCGAAACGAACCCGAAGGCACAAGTACATCTCATCACATTAAGAAATCGAACCGTGGGTCCCGAGGATGCTTCATTGCCGCCAAATGAAGGAAGCCTTTCTAGCCAGCCTATGACTCCTCCTGCGCCAGAAAAGACTTCTACACCAAATCAAGAGCCCACCAAGACTCCTCCAATTCCGTACCCCGGTAGGTTAAATCGTCAAAAGACCGATGAGCAATTCGCAAAGTTCGAAAGTTTACTAAAACAATTGCATGTTAATATTCCTTTTATTGAGGTCCTAACCCAAATGCCTAAATATGCAAAATTCATGAGGGATTTCCTCACTCACAAAAGGAAAATTGAATCATTGCAATTAGTTAACTTAGGCGAAGAGTGCTCAGCTTTAGTACTCAACAAACTTCCACAAAAGAAAATCGACCCCGGGAGCTTCACAATCCCTAGTTCGATTGGGAAGTCCCCCGTCCGAAATGCTTTAGCCGATCTTGGGGCTAGCATCAACCTCATGCCCACATCAATGTTCAAGTGACTCGGCCTAGGAACAACAAGCCCTACAAAGATGAGCATACAACTCGCCGACAGGTCCATCAAATTCCCACAAGGTGTCGCCGAGAATTTGCTAGTCAAGGTTGACAAATTCGTCTTTCCAACCGACTTTGTCATCCTAGACATGGAAGAAGACACCGATGTCCCTCTCATCCTCGGGAGGCCATTTCTAGCCACCGCCCAAGCATTGGTGGATATGAATGACGGAACTCTAACATTGAAGTTTGGGGATGAGGAAGTGAAATTTGAATGTGGAAAGCGAGTAGAGGAAGAAGATCCGGTCAACTACATGAAGGTCATAGACTCAAGCTTGGATGACGCTCTCCGACGGTGTAACATGGGATGCAACACATCCCACTTGGGTAACATATGACCAGGCTTCGGGTCTAGCCAAGGACCCTTATAAACGTGGCGCACCATGGAGGCATTCCAAGGAACTATCCTGAGTTTAATTTAGATTAGTTTTTATGTTTTCTAGTTAGTTTTAATTTTCAGGAATAAAACACACTCATGGAGGTAAAGGATGAAAAGGGGAACGGGAAAAATGAAATCACGCACAAGAACAAGGCAACCCGACAATTCTCTCCATTACAGCAGGTTCAACACGGGCCGTGCCCACCCAACACGGCCCCGTGCTGGACCACCTGCAGAAAAACGCCCAGTTTAGGTACCTGGACACGGGCCGTGTTCACCCAACACGCCCCCGTGTCCAGACTTCTGTTTCTCTTGTTTTAATTTTGTTACTGGCACTTGAACACGAGGCCGTGCCCGGATAACACGGGGCCGTGTTCAGTGCCCAGTAACACAAGTTTTTGCTTTTTAAACACTATTTTACACATCTAATCAACCTAAAAATTTATTTTTGGGACACATTGAGGACAATGTGTAATTTAAGTGTGGGGGGAATGCTAAAACCTTGAATTTTTGCAAGTCCTAAATACAAGCCTTACACAAAACTCTGTTGGAACCGCTAATCACCGCAAATTTTTTCAAATTTTTTTTTTTTACTTGTCTTGGTTTAACTCGGGAAATTCAAGTTCTCAAAAAGGTTATATTTTTACGAATTTACAACCGATAGCGTAGTGATAAAAAGAACCAACATAAGAAAATTATGAAAAGGCATGACAAACTTAGTTAAAATTTGATTATATATACTTGATCACATAAAAACCCATTCCCACAAAAGTGAGTTTTGAGCCTTTATTGAGCACAATTACATATCATTAGACTAAATGCTCATCTTTCGTTTCTTGTGTGAATAGCCGCTTGGTTCTTACAACTCTAGAACTTGCCATGACGATACATTCCCGGTCCTTATCAACTTAAACCCGAGTAAGTAAATGATGGAGGCATTAGGACTAACCCTTTTTGTCACACCCCGACCACGCAAAACAACAAAACGTGGCGGAAACATCGGGGAGTGTTGTAACAGAATCATTGTTTCATAACACATGGAAATTGAAGTATTGTTTTATTGTTTAAAATAGTTACAATGTCTGACAAACAAAGAAATATAACAAAATTAACTAGTCTTCCATCTTTTATTGTCACTAAGGCCCAAGTCCGCCTAAGTGTATCTTGATCAAACCTATGCTTCATTTCCTGAAACACATGTGAAAATAGGTACGTCAGCATAAAAATGCCGGCGAGTACATAGGTTTTGTGAAAATAAGATTCATGACTTCTGTTTAAGAAAATGTTTAGTCATGAACCTTGTAATTTGCTTTGTCTTTGTAAATCATTTGAAAAACAATATGTTCAGATGATATGTATAAATAAGAGAATAATGCATGGTTAAATGAATAACCATGTAAGATGAGTTTGTATAATATAAGCTGTTTGTAAATCAATGTCTTGTGAAAAATATGTTATTTGTATAAAATGTTATATGTCCCAAATTGAAATGATTCAAATAACGCTACGATATGTAATACCATACAAACACTTATATATAGGAAGTACCAGCGGCGTATCCACCATGCTTGTATCATATTACACACGCCTCGTTACTTAATCACTTACTCAAACCAAACCAACAATGTAAGATGTCTATGTTTAAACCAATTGCCAAATGTATTGAATAATATGTCAAAGTGTTTATGTCAAGATGTAAATCATGTAATGTAAAACAAATGTGATATGTATGGCTAGTGAAATGCATCAACTAAACCATAGGTGAAATGCACAAAACAAAGTATTGAAGTAAAACTTGGTTTAAATCAAAGTTATGTTTTGTGGGAAATGCATGATCAAATGTCAATCATGTTAAAATGTCTTTGTGTAAACCATGTCAAAATGTCATGTATGGCTAGCGAAATGTGTCAACTAAACCATATGCACAAGAACATAGTATTGAAGTAAATCTTGGTTTAAATCAACGTTATGTCTTGTGAAAATGCATGCTATACTGAATATGAACATTTATGCGGTATTGTTATAATGCATACATCCAAGCCTTGCGACTGTGGCGATAAACCCTTAAACGACTTAAAGGATTATCTGTGCTTCATATCATCGAATTCGGTCATTCCTTTCATCCCCTTTCCCTGGGATGTCCGGAACGGGAGTTGTCAATTCCTATGGTACCACTACCTACTAACGAACGGCGTAGCTAATGTTAATGAATGTATTGTCCCATTTAAACGAACCAAATGTCATACCAAAATGTAAGCATGTGATGAAATGAATATGTACTAAGTATGCAACAAATGAACATACATAGCATGTGATGTGTTGTGATGTGATGTAAAACAATGTACTAAGTAGGCACACAATAGCATACATAGCATAAAATGTGATGTAAAACGATGTACTAAGTAGGCACGCAATGGGCATACATAGCATAAAATATGATGTAAAACGATGTACTAAGTAGGCACGCAATGGGCATACATAGCATAAAATACAATGAAATCATGTACTATAAGTGTACTAATGAACATAACAAGCATATGATATGAAAACATGGAAAGCATGAAAGTAACAAGTAGGCACATGTGTTCCACCCCAAAACAGTTTGGAAAACAGTAAAAGAGGGGTCTATGTACTCACTTGAGATTGCTCAGTAGTTCTTGAGTGACAACCAAACAATGCTAGAGATCACGGATATCAAACGGCACCTAATATAGGTAACTATGTTAATAAACCGGACCTAAATCAGAAGACTGGGTAGCATGAGGGTTTGTAAACCAAATGAGTGTAGGAACTCATGTGACATGGTTTAACAAAGCCTACATACTAAATGAAACTTAACCTAAGTGTTTACGACCCATTACGACCCGTTTAGGTAGCTTATGCTACTTTAACGCGTCGTTCGCGTAAAACGCGTTCGGAACGAATAACTAGTCCTATGATAAGTAAAATATGCCTTAACATGTCTAATATTGTTGCCATATCAGTTTAGATACCAAAATTTATGTTACATATGCTTAAAATGAATTTTGGCGTAAAAAGGGCATTTTGGTAATTTACCTAAGGCATATAAACTACCTATCATACAACTACTTAAACGAAGCGACCATAAGGTATAACCTCGGAAGGTTATTCCCTATATACTATGGTCACCTAAGGTATTTGGTCGGATCCTAGTGATCGACCAAATGGGTCGGGTTCGAAGGTATAAGCGATTTATCAGATCGCTTACCCTACGACCCTAGACAACGTGGTAATCAGTAGGCATAGTCCCAAGGGACTATAACCATCGTGATTACAATCACGTTGCGAAGTTCAAACGAACTTCGCATTGACCATAAACTGGTCAATGCAGAAAGTCAAACAAAGTTTGACTTTCTGACTCGAAAAGCAATAAAAGAAAGAAAAGAACGAAAGAATACTTACGAAGGGTCCCCGAATGCTAATTTAGATTCGAGTAGCTCAGGTATGAAACAAAGGTTCCAACTTAGAGCTTCTCAAACCAAAATTCTTGTGATTTTTGCAATGGGGGTGGATGGGTATATATAGGATTTCCCGAACCGTTAGGATCGTTTCTTGGAAAAAGTGCTTCAATCTTGGCCATACACTAGCACCCATGGTATTGTAATACCATGTGCCCAAAATACCAGCCCATAGATTCCCAAAACCATGTGCAACAAGTGGGAAGGACTAGATTCGATGTATAAGCAAACATCTTTCAGAAATGACAGTTTTGGTCCCTGTTATGTGTTTAAGCCATTTCCGACACGTTTAAGGCCCGTTAACCCCATTTCAAAGCTCTAAAATGAAGTTAAAGTATAGGGAACTTAAAATGTGCTTAAAAATATCTCGGATGTCGGTTCGTTTGGTCGTACGGTTGCGTTGTTCGCTTAATTACGACGGAATGCGCATAAGCGCGAAAAACGATCCAAATGACGTGACGAATGGATTTTTCTTATGGCGAACACTAAAATATAATATAGTCATGCTTATATAAATTTTTGGATGTCCGGATGTATTCAGAACGTGAGTTATGCGCGAAAATGCAAACTTGTGCACTTTTTGACACTTTTAGTCCCTGAAAGACCCAAAAGTTTATTTTAGCACACCGAACCCCTCAAAGCCTATTTCTAAGCTATGTAAAGGATATTTAAGGTGTGTTTAACTTATGGTCATGTTCCGGAATGTCTGTTCCAGTACGAATCGTCATACTTTCGCAGTTTGTCAAGTTTAGTCCCTGTAAGCGAATTAACTTGTTTTTGCCATACCAAAGCCTTCAAAACTTATTTCTAAGTTATGTAAAGGTTATTTAAGGTAAGTTAAGCCAATGTCACTATTCTGGAGTGTTTGTTGCATTTAAACTGGTTATATTTACGCATCGGTGCGCGTATAACCTTCCAGAAAGTGATTTTGAGTTTGGAATTGAACAAAAATTGATATGTGCAAACGATACACATATTTATACAAATCCCAAGTATGAAATACAATATTTCATTGCTACAGTATTTTTTTTGATGGCCGTGGAGGCACAGGTGTTACAGTCTCCCCTACTTTAGGAAATTTCGTCCCGAAATTTATTTAGAGGAAACTTGTGAGAGCTTGAAAACATGAAGTTGAAAAGATCGAACAAGATTGGTTAGAGTTCTTGAACTTCTAGTAACTTTAAAAACATCATGATTGCAATGTAAGAGGGATACTTATATACAAGTATATGAAGCGTCATTGGTGCGTCCACCGTACCTCCATTACATCGTTCGCATTTCGTTACTGTTGTCACTATCGGTTCTTACACATAATAAATCTTACTGTGGTTACCGTGCACTGAATCTCACAATTATGTACGCGTCCATAATTAGACAATTCCTTGCACAGTTCACACAGTCTATTTTATAATATGTAGGGTAAAACCAAATGAACAATCCTGTGATGAGTGTGACTAGACCGCCATAGAGTCCTTTTGACTAAATCAATAAATGATCTAAATAGACTATCAAGGAGTCTGTCCAGCTACATCACTAGATGTCATTTTTTTTAACCAGATTGTGAATCAATCTTTTGACTAGACCACTAAAAGGGTCTCTTATGAACCATGGAGCGGTACTATGTAATCCAAGGGTCTTAACTATTACATAGAAGCCCATTAAGGATTTAAGGTAGTACCTTTTTGAATATCCTTCTACGAATCCCTCATATGAAGATACGAAAGGTTCTACGAGGAATTGAATAACGAATATCCAGAGTATACAAAAACATAGAAATGCATAAATGAAAACACCAAATATGTAAACACATAATCACATAACCACAAAATTGTTTGTTAATTTGTCTTGTCACTTGCGTACATGCATTTAAAGCACACTAGGAATCCATTCCGCGGATTTCACTTGGTACTTTAAACGTTATTAAGAATCTAATTATAAAGATAGAAAGATTCAAAAAGAAAGTTCGATTTCGATTTTTTTAGGAACCGAAATGTTCGAACTAAGGTACATAAGGAATCCAATTAAGGACTCTGATTTGTATGATAATCATCCACAAGGGTCTAAATGTGAAGACAAAAAGATCCCATATGGATTTTAGAAGTTGAAGATGTTTTGAAACCTTGCACTGGATGTGCTTATGTCAAAACACGAAGTAAAAATGCTTATGAAATTGAGACGCTAGATATGTCAAGGCAACATATGAAGCAAAATTTGAAGGTTAAGTAAATGTATGAGGAAAATATATTTGGAAAACTATGCATGGGGTTCTAAAAATGTTTTCAATGTTTTTGAAACCTTATATATAATACATTTGAAATCATAAAGTAGGTGTACTAGGTGAGTATATTTATAAAAAAATGTTTTAAAATCATGCGAGATGAATTTTGAAATTATGTATAAGGTTTTTGAAAAACATGAATGATGCTTTGCGAGATGATGCACTTGATAAGAAAATGTACTGTGTAAATATTGTTTTCAGACTATATGAAATATTTTGAAATTAGGAAGGTTGGTCTTGATAACATGGCCAAAGTTTTTGAAATAACATAGACAATGTATTTAGAAAAATTGTTTTCAAACTATATGAAATGTTTTGAGATCATGAAGATTGTTTTTGAAATACTTGTACTGTGTATGTTGAAAAATCAAAACGTAATGGGTATGAGATTTGAAAATATCCTTAGTTATCTAACCAAGGATTTAACGGCACAGATGTGCAAAAAGAACGATTACTCAAAATTTCACTTTATTTCATGTTCTTCGTCTCTTAGAATGAAACGAGTATTTAGAACTTTCGAGGAAATTATGAGCGATCAATTGTAAGAGAGAATCACAAGGGTAGTTTGTAAGGAACATAGTTCCTTAATACAGGTATTATAGGGAAATGCCATAAACACATGTAATTATACTTGTATATCAGAATTGCGAACAACAACTTTTATTTATGAACGAGACATATTGTTTCACAATACACGAAAACAAAAGGAACAAAGGCATAAGACAGCAACATCCTTTGTTCAGCCGAATGCTCATCCAAGGGTTGGATTTGCATTTGCAAGCTTTGGGCATTTGTTCCTGAAATGGCTGGTCTCGCCACAGTTGTAGCACGTTCCAGGCGGAAAGCGAGCTTGAGTAGGGTTGACTTGGGGTTGATTTGGACCACCCTGGTTTGAGGTAAATCGACAAACGCTTGCCAGGTGACCAATTCGCCCACATGCTGCACACAAACGACACTGTAGGTGGGCTAAGTGGTGTGCATTACATTTGTCGCATATTGGGGCTGTTCCCTTGTATTGCTTCTTAGCAGGTGGGGTTGCCGCCCGGATGGGTCCTGTTTGATTTGGTACTGCTGCAACACAAACTTTTGCTGTATGACCCTTACGTCCACAAATTTGGCATTCACGGCACTTCACATTAGCATGATGATGAAGGGTACATTGGTTGCACAAGGGTTCAATTCCGTTGTATGGCTTCCTAGCTGGTGGCCTTGCCACATGGCTAGGTCCCGCTTGATTAGGTGCAACCGCTGCGGGTTTCCTTGAAGCCTTACGCTTCCTTGATGTTGGTGCAAGCCTGACTTCTGCTTCCTTTGGTGGCTCTTGAGTGGCTTCGTTGTCGAGACGAGAGGCTTCATTCTTGAGATGAGCCATGGCAATGCCTAAATCCACACTCTTCAGAATCACCTCGCCTATTTGCTGGGCAAATTTGGCTGTTTGCTCGGACATTTGACCAGTGCTGAGAGGAATAGACATTTTAGAGGAAAATGAAAGTCATAGGAAGAAACAAGTGAAAGGTTATTGGATAATCAATACAGAATGGTAACGAATGAAAATCGTGATCATTTGTTTGTTACCTAAGGCAAACAAATGAGATGGTGACAAATCAAAGTAAATGGGTCAAAAATAATGTATCGCGAAGACATGCTCGCCTATAAGTGAACACTCATCCCAAGAATTCCCAGGTAAGCACAACTGGTCTCGCGTCTGATGAGATGTATACGAAGTGCTTGCCTAGACAGAAAACCCAGAATACAGGCATTCACCCTTCCAGTTTGCACGTGTTCACATTATTTAAAACCCAAAACCTTGACGAGATTTTGAAAATTCAAAGGGGTTCAAAACCTTGTAACAGAGGGTTCAAAACCTTACAATAGAGGGATCAAAACCTAGTAATCAATCATCCTAGAACAGATGATTAGTTTTCAAAGCGGTTTTGAAATTTATGTTCTTGTTGTGGTCGTCGCCTAAGGATAGGTGACGGTATTGTTTTATGACTAAACGCAAGTAAACTCGCGTTAGGGTCCTAGAAAGGTTATAGACTAGGTCAAAGCATTACTAATAACCTAATTCCCTATAACCATGAGCTCTGATACCAACTTTTCTGTCACACCCCGACCACGCAAAACAACAAAACGTGGCGGAAACATCGGGGAGTGTTGTAACAGAATCATTGTTTCATAACACATGGAAATTGAAGTATTGTTTTATTGTTTAAAATAGTTACAATGTCTGACAAACAAAGAAATATAACAAAATTAACTAGTCTTCCATCTTTTATTGTCACTAAGGCCCAAGTCCGCCTAAGTGTATCTTGATCAAACCTATGCTTCATTTCCTGAAACACATGTGAAAATAGGTACGTCAGCATAAAAATGCCGGCGAGTACATAGGTTTTGTGAAAATAAGATTCATGACTTCTGTTTAAGAAAATGTTTAGTCATGAACCTTGTAATTTGCTTTGTCTTTGTAAATCATTTGAAAAACAATATGTTCAGATGATATGTATAAATAAGAGAATAATGCATGGTTAAATGAATAACCATGTAAGATGAGTTTGTATAATATAAGCTGTTTGTAAATCAATGTCTTGTGAAAAATATGTTATTTGTATAAAATGTTATATGTCCCAAATTGAAATGATTCAAATAACGCTACGATATGTAATACCATACAAACACTTATATATAGGAAGTACCAGCGGCGTATCCACCATGCTTGTATCATATTACACACGCCTCGTTACTTAATCACTTACTCAAACCAAACCAACAATGTAAGATGTCTATGTTTAAATCAATTGCCAAATGTATTGAATAATATGTCAAAGTGTTTATGTCAAGATGTAAATCATGTAATGTAAAACAAATGTGATATGTATGGCTAGTGAAATGCATCAACTAAACCATAGGTGAAATGCACAAAACAAAGTATTGAAGTAAAACTTGGTTTAAATCAAAGTTATGTTTTGTGGGAAATGCATGATCAAATGTCAATCATGTTAAAATGTCTTTGTGTAAACCATGTCAAAATGTCATGTATGGCTAGCGAAATGTGTCAACTAAACCATATGCACAAGAACATAGTATTGAAGTAAATCTTGGTTTAAATCAACGTTATGTCTTGTGAAAATGCATGCTATACTGAATATGAACATTTATGCGGTATTGTTATAATGCATACATCCAAGCCTTGCGACTGTGGCGATAAACCCTTAAACGACTTAAAGGATTATCTGTGCTTCATATCATCGAATTCGGTCATTCCTTTCATCCCCTTTCCCTGGGATGTCCGGAACGGGAGTTGTCAATTCCTATGGTACCACTACCTACTAACGAACGGCGTAGCTAATGTTAATGAATGTATTGTCCCATTTAAACGAACCAAATGTCATACCAAAATGTAAGCATGTGATGAAATGAATATGTACTAAGTATGCAACAAATGAACATACATAGCATGTGATGTGTTGTGATGTGATGTAAAACAATGTACTAAGTAGGCACACAATAGCATACATAGCATAAAATGTGATGTAAAACGATGTACTAAGTAGGCACGCAATGGGCATACATAGCATAAAATATGATGTAAAACGATGTACTAAGTAGGCACGCAATGGGCATACATAGCATAAAATACAATGAAATCATGTACTATAAGTGTACTAATGAACATAACAAGCATATGATATGAAAACATGGAAAGCATGAAAGTAACAAGTAGGCACATGTGTTCCACCCCAAAACAGTTTGGAAAACAGTAAAAGAGGGGTCTATGTACTCACTTGAGATTGCTCAGTAGTTCTTGAGTGACAACCAAACAATGCTAGAGATCACGGATATCAAACGGCACCTAATATAGGTAACTATGTTAATAAACCGGACCTAAATCAGAAGACTGGGTAGCATGAGGGTTTGTAAACCAAATGAGTGTAGGAACTCATGTGATATGGTTTAACAAAGCCTACATACTAAATGAAACTTAACCTAAGTGTTTACGACCCATTACGACCCGTTTAGGTAGCTTATGCTACTTTAACGCGTCGTTCGCGTAAAACGCGTTCGGAATGAATAACTAGTCCTATGATAAGTAAAATATGCCTTAACATGTCTAATATTGTTTCCATATCAGTTTAGATACCAAAATTTATGTTACATATGCTTAAAATGAATTTTGGCGTAAAAAGGGCATTTTGGTAATTTACCTAAGGCATATAAACTACCTATCATACAACTACTTAAACGAAGCGACCATAAGGTATAACCTCGGAAGGTTATTCCCTATATACTATGGTCACCTAAGGTATTTGGTCGGATCCTAGTGATCGACCAAATGGGTCGGGTTCGAAGGTATAAGCGATTTATCAGATCGCTTACCCTACGACCCTAGACAACGTGGTAATCAGTAGGCATAGTCCCAAGGGACTATAACCATCGTGATTACAATCACGTTGCAAAGTTCAAACGAACTTCGCATTGACCATAAACTGGTCAATGCAGAAAGTCAAACAAAGTTTGACTTTCTGACTCGAAAAGCAATAAAAGAAAGAAAAGAACGAAAGAATACTTACGAAGGGTCCCCGAATGCTAATTTAGATTCGAGTAGCTCAGGTATGAAACAAAGGTTCCAACTTAGAGCTTCTCAAACCAAAATTCTTGTGATTTTTGCAATGGGGGTGGATGGGTATATATAGGATTTCCCGAACCGTTAGGATCGTTTCTTGGAAAAAGTGCTTCAATCTTGGCCATACACAAGCACCCATGGTATTGTAATACCATGTGCCCAAAATACCAGCCCATAGATTCCCAAAACCATGTGCAACAAGTGGGAAGGACTAGATTCGATGTATAAGCAAACATCTTTCAGAAATGACAGTTTTGGTCCCTGTTATGTGTTTAAGCCATTTCCGACACGTTTAAGGCCCGTTAACCCCATTTCAAAGCTCTAAAATGAAGTTAAAGTATAGGGAACTTAAAATGTGCTTAAAAATATCTCGGATGTCGGTTCGTTTGGTCGTACGGTTGCGTTGTTCGCTTAATTACGACGGAATGCGCATAAGCGCGAAAAACGATCCAAATGACGTGACGAATGGATTTTTCTTATGGAGAACACTAAAATATAATATAGTCATGCTTATATAAATTTTTGGATGTCCGGATGTATTCAGAACGTGAGTTATGCGCGAAAATGCAAACTTGTGCACTTTTTGACACTTTTAGTCCCTGAAAGACCCAAAAGTTTATTTTAGCACACCGAACCCCTCAAAGCCTATTTCTAAGCTATGTAAAGGATATTTAAGGTGTGTTTAACTTATGGTCATGTTCCAGAATGTCTGTTCCAGTACGAATCGTCATACTTTCGCAGTTTGTCAAGTTTAGTCCCTGTAAGCGAATTAACTTGTTTTTGCCATACCAAAGCCTTCAAAACTTATTTCTAAGTTATGTAAAGGTTATTTAAGGTAAGTTAAGCCAATGTCACTATTCTGGAGTGTTTGTTGCATTTAAACTGGTTATATTTACGCATCGGTGCGCGTATAACCTTCCAGAAAGTGATTTTGAGTTTGGAATTGAACAAAAATTGATATGTGCAAACGATACACATATTTATACAAATCCCAAGTATGAAATACAATATTTCATTGCTACAGTATTTTTTTTGATGGCCGTGGAGGCACAGGTGTTACACTTTTTATTTCTACACCATTATTTTTCTTTTTCTTTTACCACCTACCCAAAAATCCCCCTAGTTAACCCCTTTTGAGCCTAAACCTTTTCATTTCATCACCCAAACCAAAAACCCTTTTACCCACCAAAACCTTTTTCATTTTTAACCCTTTGTTTTAGTAACAAGTTCGGTTTTTCGTTTGAAAAAAAAAATGTGTTAGTGATGAAGCAAAAAGAAAATAAACGAACAAGTTCATCAAAAATAACTTTGTTTGAATGAAAGCTTCATCAAAATAAAAAAGTTACAAAAATAGAAAATCTTACGAAAACCAACACTTGTTACGCTTTTTCGCCCTTTTTCTACTAACCACTAACCCAACCACCTACCTTTAACCCAAGCCTAACCCTTAACCCACAAAGTCCTCTTGATATTTACAAAGGTATAAAAGTTAAAAAGGAGGAGGATTGATTGCTTGGCAAGCTTATGGTAGGAATAAGTTCCACGCCGCTCTCGAGTGATTCACTTAAAATACACCTTCGGCCGAGTGTGAGTGATTTCTCCCGTGAGGTATGTGAACTTGTATATAAATGGAATTTTAAAAAGGCATGTTATGCCCAAATATGTAATTTCTCCTATGAAATGTTCTAAATAAATCATTACGAATAGGATTGTAAATAAATAAAAATAAAACCTAAAAAGATCTTGGACATCCCGACACTCTACGACAAGCTCAAAACCTTCTCTTCTACCTATTCCATTTGGGAGTGTAAGCCACATATTAAAGAGTTTTGCTTGAGGACAAGCAAAAGTTCAAGTGTGGGGGTATTTGATGTGTGTAAAATGCAACATATAAATTACATCAAATGAGGCATAAAACTAACCCTTTTTAAGTACTAATGTTGGAAAAAGAGTGTTTTTGTCTTCCTTTTGTATTTTCAGGATTAAATGAGCTCAAATTCAAAAAAGAAGCAAAAAGACAGCTAAATCTAACATAAATACAAGGAAAGGAACATTAGTGGACTGCCCGAACCCTCAACGGCACCTTCCAAAGCAAAATAGAGAAGACAGAAGGCTGAACACGCCCCGTGCTCAGCCAGCACGGGGGCGTGCCCAAGAAGCAGCAGAAAAGACAAATCCATAGAAGCTTCTATTGCCCACCACGGGGGCCGTGCCCAGTGAACACGGGGCCGTGTCGAAAGTACTGCAGGCGCATTAATTGTAATTGCGAATTACAATTAATGAGGAGAGAGAGTGTCAGACGGGCACGGGGCCGTGCTCAGCGGACACGGGGCCGTGCCCAGCTCTCTGTTCAGCCTATAAATAGGAGTGCTTGGATTCATTTCATCTCATCCCTTGGCACACCACCTCTCTCACACTTCATCCACCACCCACCACCATCACAACACCATCATCCACCACCATCATCCATTGTCCATCGTAGAGTGTGTGAGTCGTCTCAGGATCCAAGATTGATCGTAAGAGTTCTTGACAATCAAGGCCATGTTTGCCTAAGTCTCTTACATCACTTGGTGAAGACAAAGTGTCTAGTATAATACTTTTTATTTCTAATCTTTTGCACTTTTTATTTGGTTTTGTATTAATGACTTTAATAACTAGTTACTTATGTTGAAGGTGATCTTTCCTTATCGTTTGTCCGTGGTGTCTTGGCATTATTTTACTGTCTATATAAAATAAAGGATTTTCACCATTCATATCTCCACGGTCTATATGGAGGTATGTTGGCTACCTGGTCGGGGGTTAAGGGAACGGTTTGGTAAAGGTCTTGCCATTGTTCAGCGTTTAGAGGTCCTGCAATGGACCTGGGTCAAATTTAGTAGGACCTCCTTCAATACTTCACGGTATTGGATGGCGGGGGTCTAAACTCTTTGATCCCCTTATAAGTTAACTACTATTAATACTATAACCCGGCTATTTAGGACTGTATCCCTGCTGACTCAGACTACTTAGCCAAGGGTAACGTCACCGCCAAAAGCGGGGCCTACCACAATACTGCATTAATAACTTAATTCATTATCTTCCAATAATCCACCCTTTTAGGATTGTATCCTTGCTGACTCAAACTACTGGGGTGAGGGTAACGTCACCTTCAAAAGAGGGGCCTACTACAATAACTAAGATAATCTCTTAATTATGTGCAAAAGTGCGGAAATAATCAAAGGTTATACTAGATACGAGTCGGAACCAAGTGATTCATCTTGTCTATCTGTTTTTATTTTTATTTTTATTTTTCAGCATTTTAGTTGGTTTTTATTTTTCTTAGCTTAAAATATTTTTCTAAACTTTTATTTTGGTTAGACGTTGAGGATAAACCGGTATTAAAAGCTCTTGTGTCCTTGGACGACCTCGGTATCTTACCAACGCTATACTACACTCAACGATGGGTGCACTTGCCCATATGTGTGTTTAGTGTTAGTAAAATATCGTGTTTTATAAATTTAAAACTTGGCTAAAATAAGTGTTAAAAAGGGCTTAAAATATACACCTAAAATATATAACACTTCACACGTATCGAGTTTTGGCGCCGTTGCCGGGGACACAAGGATTTTAAAAAGTTAGGAATCAACGGCCTAATCATCTTTTATTTTTCTTTTTATTTTTTTAGGATTTTCTTAGTTTTTCAGCTTCTACAGAGCTCAGCACGGGCCGTGCCCAGCATCATCACTGGCAGTTTTTATTTTCTGAGTTACAGAGAGCTGAACACGGGGCCGTGTCGGTGCAACACGGGGTCGTGTCCAACTCCCAGTAACTGGGATACAGAAAACGATTACTGTACTTCTGACCACGGGCCGTGTTCACTGAGCACGGGGCCGTGGTGAACATTCTGACCAGCGTTCTTTTCTGTTTTTGATGCAGGACTTGGAACCCAGGCGCCACATTTGAACCTCCTACGTAGTGCATGAGCTCCAGTTCTAGTAGAGACATAAAAGAACCCCTAGAAGCTCCAGTCCTACGTAGTGGTGACAGAAGCTGGTGCCCATTTGTATCTTGCTGAACAATACATCGCAATGTTGGACATTTCACTTAATTAAAACATAGATTTTAAAACATGATGTCTTAAAGTCCGTTACAATCATATCATAGGTAAACTGTTTTGATCCTTATGGATCTTATTACATTTAGTCCCAGAAAGTTTAAAAGTCAGTCCAACATTTTAAGTAACAAAACATGCATCAACAACCACAAGATACACCATAATTCCCGAAGCCGAACTCAAGTACCTGTAGAACACATTAAAAATGAAGTGTCAACACAAAGGAAGGTGAGTTCACGTATTCACTTATAAACAATTTTATTCCATGGAAAACTTTCTGATTAGGTGTTTATTTGAAAACATCGATATAATTTTAGGAAGTCCATTTTCACTTCCTTAATAAAAATCCATGGGCCTTCCGCCGGTTCATCAATCTGACAACTGTAATATATATTGCCCAGGTTTTGTATATTAAATTATTGCGTCAATTTTAAGACTCGTATGTTAGCTAGACGATACGAACTATATATTAACCATGCAGGGATAATCAAAGCTAGACAATAAATAGAATATTAATTCGTCGTTTGACATTGACAAAGGGCGACCGGTCACGACGGGGTTGTTAACACGATAGATCTACCAACAATTCATTGTGCGCAATACTTAACTGATTAAATGACATCATGGGCGCAGGGTTCTCTCTTTGAGAACAATATGATGTCTGCCTCACGTACAATATATATATCCTACTAATATGATAATTTAATATACGATGTTGTACGAATCCCCTGAATCTCCATCAATCGAGACCCAGGCCGGCATCCGTCCTAACTTTACGGTCTGTTTCGCCTCGGAAACACCGTACCATCCCAATGTCCAACATTTATTCATCAAAAACGTTTTACTTCGAAACGTGTAACTTATCAAACCTCATATATTTTCAGCGAAAATATATATTTTATATTAAAAGGTAAGTTTTATTTCGAAAACATTATTAAACCCTTTTAATGACGTGTTCTACCCCCAAAATATATACAAAGCAGTAAAAAGAGGGGTTTAGTGACACTCACCTTTGGGTGCGTATTTTAAATAGCACAATCCCAGTGATTGATTTCTACTCGTCGTAATATATATATAGGAATGATTTTAAATCAATATTCATAACACAAAAATCCTAAGTTTCTCCGTTTCTTAGAATTATCACATAACTTGAGATTTTCTCGAAAAGTTGTTATTTTTTATTATGTTGGCATGTTAATATATATACATGAGTCTATATATATACATATTTTTATGATTTTTGAGACTTGAACGATTTTATTGGTGACCGTTATTGGGTAAATCCGTTAATTCTCCCGTTTATACGCAATATATCTATGATTTTCCCGTCGTAATATATATACATAAACATTCACATAATTTATCATCGAAACTCGTGAAATCTTGTTAACATATCTATTTTGTCATTTTAAAAACAAATATATATATAAAACATCTCATAGGTATCAAATTTCATGCTCGACAAACAAGTTACATATTTAACGTGATTTTTACCGTTTCTACCGCACAAAACGTACAAGCATACATGCGTAAGCTAGATTTCTAATATCATGTTAAAAACTTAAAATATTTTAACATTCTCATGTTTAAATCACATAACACATTTTAATACATATGGTTTACCCAAAATTTTACTCATACTTGTGTATACTGAAAATGCGTATTTTTTTGATCCGGTAACGTTTTCGGGCGTCGGAAGTCACGTATGACCAACCAAACACCAATAAATTTTAAAATTAGTTAAAATACTTATTTTTAAACTAAAAATATCAGTTTACTTACTGATCTAAATCAGTTTTATATAAATCACTTGAAAAGCCGATTTTTGACTGTTTTAACGCATAGTTTTGCGTTAAACGTTACTATAACCAACCCAACTCGAAATGACTTGATATTTTAACACAATACATGTTATTCACTGATTATAATAGTGGTTATAATCAGATTAGTGCAGTTTTTGTTTAAGTCACATAAATCATGCGATTTCACGTATTTTACAACCTTTAATGCACCAAGTACAACATGCAAAGCTATCAAACATTATGACAAAGTTATATATCACTAAAAACTTTAAAATAACTGTATTTTAGTGTTTATAATCTGATTAAAACCGATTTTTACTAAATCATTCTCAAATGACCTTTTTATGATCACATATCATCATGCATGTTCAAGTAAATGCATCTAATGCATTCATACCACATCATCATCATTTTTTATGTTCTAATCATACTAAAGAACACATTAATATCATATTTTATATAACTCAACCTATATCATCCATCATCATACAATTTATTCATACATAATTACAAGTATCTTTCATTTACACGCTTAATTAACAAAACCCACTTGTGTGCACACACATATGTACATACACGACACACACACATGTGTGCTCATCCATCCAATATTTACTTTAACATATTCATCTTTTAATCATATGAGCTTTTATAAAACCACATTTGATCATGCATGCATTCATCTTTTCAAAATCGTGTCAAACAAGAATGAACCAAAAAATGAAAACTCAAACTCTTACATATATATTTACACACTAACGGCCACATACATATATGTATGTATTTGCATTTTGTTTTGACTAAAACCATTTTCTTGTTTAAATTTCAAGTTTATGAAGAATTCTAAGCTTTTCAAGAAACTTTCCATCATCACCATTACCACGAAACAAGAATATACATTTTAAAAGTAAGTTTATACCTTTCAAGAGTATAAATGAGTTTTTGACGATGGTTTTTGTGATAAAAAGCTTGCACCTTCTTAAAAACTCCATGAATTGGCCTTCAAATCACTAAAAACACTTGGAAACACCTTGAAATTGTCTTGAATCTTCAAGATCATGTTTGAAATTCAAAAATGGTAGTGTAGTGGGGTGTTTACAGTTAGGAGTGAGAGAGAAAGTGGAAGAGCTTGAGCTTATTTCTTGAAGATGACAATACATGCAATTTCTAATGATTATAAACACATAGGTTTGACACTTGTCCATTTTGCAACAAAAGATACATAGTGGATGGCACTCTTGGCCGCCACATACACCCACACACACATACAACATATATACTTACATATACATATAATATATATAGTTTAAAACAGGTATTTTACTGGATACCGGGTATTTTATCTAGCGTTTTAATCCCGTTTTAGTATGTTTTAATTTATTTTTAACGCTCTATAAAAATAAACTCACCAAAATATTATTGAACAATATTTTGTTTGCCTGGACTAGCTACGTTGTCGGTATTTGGCATTATGCGCGCTGTGTTGCGCGGTACGCGTTTAAATCGCAAAAATAGGGATTTATGTGTTTTTTTATTTTTATCATTTTAAAGTAATAAACTCATTAAATTATTACTAAAATGATTATCAGTTGCCTTGACAGGTTGTGTCACACCCCGACCATGTTAAAACAACAAAACCGTGGCGGAAACGTCGGGGAGTGTTGTAACAGAATTATTGTTCCATAACCATGGCAATCAAATGTTTTGTTTTATTGATTCATTAAGTAAAGTACATTGTCTTTAAACCAAAACAAACAAAATACACACTGTTTATAACTGTTTTTAAGTCACTAAGGCCTCGTCCAGTGTCACACCCCGACCGCGTAGAACATACAAATCGCGGCGGAAACATCGAGGCGTGTTGTAACAGAATTAATGTTTCAAATCCATGGCAATTGAAGTTTCGTTTTATTGATTAAAAGTGTTACAATGTCTTAACAAACAAAGAAATACAACATAATTAACTAGTCTTGCATCTTTTATTGTCACTAAAGCCCAAGTCTGTCTATGTATATCTTGATCATCTTATGCAACAGCTCCTGAAAAACACATGTGAAAATATGGTACGTCAGCATAAAAATGCCGGTGAGATACATAGGTTTTATGAAAATAGGATTCATGACTTCTGTTTAAGAAAATGTTTAGTCATGAACCTTGTAATTTTCTTTGTCTTTGTAAATCATTTGAAAATCGATAAGATCAGATGATATGTATAAATAATGTACGGTTAAATGAATAACCATATAAAATGAGTTTGTATTAGATAAGTTGTTTGTAAATCAATGTCTTGTGAAAAAAAAAAATGTTATTTGTATAAAATGTTCTATGTCTCAAACTGAAATGATTCAAATAACGCTACGACCTGTAATACCATACAAACACTTATATATAGGAAGTACCAGCGGCGTATCCACCATGCTTGTATCATATTACACCCGCATCGTTACTTAATCACTTAATCAAACCAAACCAACAATGTAAATTGTCCATGTATAAATGAATTTGTCAAATGTATTAAATAATATGTCAAAATGCATGATCAATGTAAATCATGTAATGTGTAACCTAAATGATATGTATGGCTAGTGAAAACGCATCAACTAAACCATAGGTGAAATGCACAAAAGCAAAGTATTGAAGTAAACTGTGTTTAAATCAATATTATGTCTTGTGTAAATGCATGATCAATGTCAATCATGTTAAAATGTCTATGTCTAAATGTCATGTATGGCTAGCGAAATGTCTCAACTAAACCATATGCACAAAAGCAAAGTATTGAAGTAAAACTGTGTTTAAATCAATATTATGTCTTGTGTAAATGCATGATCAATGTCAATCATGTTAAAATGTCTATGTCTAAATGTCATGTATGGCTAGCGAAATGTCTCAACTAAACCATATGCACAAAAACAAAGTATTGAAGTAAAACTGTGTTTAAATCAATATTATGTCTTGTGTAAATGCATGATCAATGTCAATCATGTTAAAATGTCTATGTCTAAATGTCATGTATGGCTAGCGAAATGTCTCAACTAAACCATATGCACAAAAACAAAGTATTGAAGTAAAACTGTGTTTAAATCAATATTATGTCTTGTGTAAATGCATGCTGTACTGATAATGAACATTTATGCGGTGTTGTTCCAATGCATACATCCAAGCCTTGCGACTGAGGTGATAAACCCTTAAACAAATTAAAGGTCTATCTGAGTAAATATCATCAAATTCGGTCATTCCTTTACTGTCCCCTTTCCCTGGGATGTCCGGAACGGGAGTTGTCAATTCCTATGGTACCACTACCTACTAACGAACGGCGTAGCTAATGTTAATGAATGTATTGTCCCATTTAACAAACCAAATGTCATACCAAAATGTAAGCATGTGATGAAATGAATCTGTACTAAGTATGCAACAAATGAACATACATAGCATGTGATGTGATGTGATGTGATGTAAAACAATGTACTAAGTATGAACTAAATGAACATACATAGCATAAAATGTCATGTAAAACGATGTACTAAGTATGCACGCTATATACATACATAGCATAAAATGTCAATGTAAAACGACGTACTATAATGTACTAATAAACATAGCAGGTATATGATATGAAAACAGGAAAGCATGAAAGTAACAAGTAGGCACATGTGTTCCACCCCAAAACAGTTTGGAAAACAGTAAAAGAGGGGTCTATGTACTCACTTGAGATTGCTCAGTAGTCCTTGAGTAACAACCAAACAATGCTAGAGATCACGGAAATCAAACGGCACCTAATATAGGTAACTATGTTAATTAACCGGACCTAAATCGGAAGATTGGGTAGCATTAGGGTTTGTAAACCAAATGAGTGTAGGAACTCATATGATATGGTTTAACAAAGCCTACATGCTAAATGAAACTTAACCTAAGTCTTATCGACCCATTACGACCCGTTTAGGAAGCTTATGCTACTTTAACGCGTCGTTCGCGTAAAACGCGTTCGGAACGCCTAACTAGCCCTATGATAAGTGTTATATGCCTAAACATGTTACATAATCAGTTATGTGGCAAAAGTTTAGGTTACATATGCTAAATTACCAATTATGCATGAAAAGGGTATTCTGGTAATTTACCTAAGGCATATAAACTACCTATCATACAACTACTTAAACGATGTGACCATAGGGTATAACCTCGGAAGGTTATTACCTACCTACTATGGTCACCTAATGTATTTGGTCCGATCCTAATGATCGACCAAATGGGTCGAGTTCGAAGGTATAGGCGATTTATTAGATCGCCTACCCTACGACTCTAGACAACGTGGTAATCAGTGGGCATAGTCCCAAAGGACTATGACCAACGTGATTACACTCACGTTGCGAAGTTCAAACGAACTTCGCATTGACCATTACTGGTCAACGCTGAAAGTCAAACAAAGTTTGACTTTCGGACTCGAAAAGCAGTAAAATAAGGAAAAGAACGAAAGAATACTAACCCAGGGTCCCCGAATGCTAATCCCGACTTCAAGAACTCAGGTATGAAACAATGGTTTCAACTTAGAGCTCTCAAAATCAGAATTCTTGTGAGAAAATGCAATGGGGGTGTTGGGTTATTTATAGTTTTCGGTCCACCGTTGAGATCGTTTCTTGGAAAAGGGGAAACGATCAAGGCCGTACACTTGTCGGAACCTTATGGATGCTTAAAATGGTTCTTATCAACATGACTAAGCAAGTAGGAACATGTGGTGGGGGTTTAAACAGCTGAAAACAGGCTGTTTAAACATTGTATCTGGTCAGAAGACCCCCTGCGCATCGTAGCCAAAAAGGGCCTGCGCATCGTAGGGGTTATCTTTGGCAGATTTACACTTTTGGTCCCTGCAGTGCAATAAGGTCATTTTTGACACGTTTAAGGCCCGTTAACCCCATTTCAAAGCTCTAAAATGAAGTTAAAGTATAGGGAACTTAAAATGTGTTAAAAAATATCTCGGATGTTGGTTCGTTTGGCCGTACGAACGCGATGTTCGGTTAATTACGACGGAATGCGCATAAGCGCGAAAAACGAACCAAATGACGAAACGAATGGATTTTTCTTAAAGCGAACACTAAAATATAATATAGTCATGCTTATATAAATTTTTGGATGTCCAGATGTATTCAGAACGTAAGTTATGCTCGAAAATGCAAACTTGTGCACTTTTTGACACTTTTAGTCCCTGAATGACCCAAAAGTTTATTTTAGCACACCGAACCCCTCAAAGCCTATTTCTAAGCTATATAAAGGATATTTAAGGTGTGTTTAACTTATGGTCATGTTCCGGAATGTCTGTTACAGTTCAAATTGGCATACTTTCGCAGTTTGTCAACTTTAGTCCCTGTAAGCGATTTAACTTGATTTTGCCATACCAAAGCCTTCAAAACTTATTTCTAAGTTATGTAAAGGTTATTTAAGGTATGTTAAGCCAATGTCACTATTCCGGAGTGTTTGTTGCATTAAACTGGTTATATTTACGCATCGGTGCGCGTATAACCTTCCAGAAAGTGATTTAGAGTTTGAAATTGAACAAGAATTGATATGTGCAAATGATACACATATTTTTACAAATACCAAGTATGAAATACAATATTTCATTGCTTTGGTATTTGTTTGATGGCCGTGAAGGCACAGGTGTTACAGTCTCCCCTACTTTAGGAAATTTCGTCCCGAAATTTATTTAGAGGAAACTTGTGAGAGCTTGAAAGTATGAAGTTGAAAAGATCGAACAACATTGGTTAGGGTTCTTGAACTTTTAGTAACCTTAATAACATCATGACTGCAATGTAAGAGGGATACTTATATACAAGTATATGAAGCATCATTGGTGCGTCCACCGTACCTCTATTACACCGTCCTCATTTTGTTATTGTTGTCACTATTGGCTCTTACACATAATAAACCTTACTGGGTTTCTATGCACTAAATTTCATAATTATGTAGGCCTCCATAATTAGACAATTCCTTGCACAGTTCACACAGTCTATTTTATAATGCGTAGGGTAAAACCAAATGAACAATCCTGTGATGATTGTGACTAGACCGCCATAGAGTCCCGTAGACTAAATCAATAAATGATCTAAATAGACTATCAAGGAGTCTGTCCAGCTACATCACTAGATGTCATTCTTTAACCAAATTGTGAATCAATCCTTTAGACTAGACCACTAAAAAGGGTCTGGAGTGGTACTATATAATCCAAGGGTCTTAACTATTACATAGAAGCCCATTAAGGATTTAAGGTAGTACCTTTGAATATCCTGCTACGAATCTCTCATATGAAGATATGAAAGATCCTGCGAGGATTTGGATAACGAATATCCAGAGTATACCAAAAACACAAAAAAATGTATAAATGAAAAACACCAAATATGTAAACACATAATCACATAACCACAAAATTGTTTAACTAGAAGTTTGTTCTGCTAACAGAGTACATGTATTTAAAGCACACTAGGAATCCATCTCGTGGATTTCATTTGGCACTTTAAACATTATCGAGAATCTAACTATAAAGATAGAAAGATTCAAAAAGAAAATTCGATTTCGATTTCGAGAACTCGAAATGTTCGAATTAAGGTACATAAAGAATCCAATTAAGGACTCTGATTTGAATGATGATCATCCACAAGGATCTAAATGTGAAGATAAAAAGATCCCATATGAATTTTTTTTTTTTTTTTTTTGAAGTTGAATATGTTTTGAAACCTTGCACTGGATGTGCTTAGGTCAAAACATGAAGTACAATGCTTATGAGGTTGAGATGCTAGATATGTCAAGGCGACATATGAAGCAGAATTTGAAGGTTAAGTAAAAGTACGAGAAAGATATTTTTGAAAACTGTGCATGGGGTTCTTTTAAGAAAAATATGTTTAGTGTTTTTGAAACCTTATATATAATATTTTGAAATCATAAAGTAGGTGTACTAGGTAGATATATTTACAAAATGTTTTAAAATCATGCGAGATGAATTTTGAAATTATGTATAAGGTTTTTTTTTTTTTTTTAAAAATTAAATGATGATTTTCGAAATCATGCACTTGATAAGAAAATGTATTGTGTTAATATTGTCTTCAGACTATATGAAATATTTTGAAATTTGAAAGGTTGGTTTTGATAACATGGCCAATGTTTTTGAAATAACATAGATAATGTATCTTGAAAAATTGTTTTCAAACTATATGAAATGTTTTGAGATCATGACGATTGTTTTGAAATACTGGTACTGTGTATGTTGAAAAATCAAAACGTAATGGGTATGAGATTTGAAAATACCCTTAGTTATCTAACCAAGGATTTAAAGGCGCAGATGTGCGAAAAGCACGATTACTCATAATGTCACTTAATTTTCTGTACTTTGTTTCTTAGAGTGAAACGAGTACTTAAAATTTTCACAGGAATCATGAGCGATCATTTGAAAGAGAGAATCACAAGAGTAGTTTGTAAGGAACATAGTTCCTTGATGTAGGTATCATAGGAAAAGTCATACACGCATGTTATTATACTTGTATATCAGAATTGTGAACAACAACTTTTATTTATGAACAAGACATATTGTTTCACAATACACGAGAACAAAAGAAACAAAGGTATAAGACAGAAATATCCTTTGTTCAGCCGAATGCTCATCCAAGGGTTGGATTTGCATTAGCAAGCTTTGGGCAGTTGTGGCGGAAGTGACCAATCTCTCCGCAGTTGAAACATGAACCTAGTGGGAATTTTGCAGCGTTCCCTTGAACCGGAGCTTGAACCTGAGCAGCCTGATTTTGTCCCAAACGACAAACTTTGGCCAAATGCCCAAGTTTACCACACGTCATGCATTGCCAGCAGACTTGTTGTAACGCGTGATGACCGTTGCAGCGTGCACAATGAGGTGCAGTACCGGCAAATGCTTTCTTTGCAGGTGGCTGAGCTGGTTGGTTGGGAACGGCTCGACCATTGTGAGCGACCACGGCGAAGTTTTGAGGAGCCTTTCGCTTCTTTGACTTCTTAGGCGATCGTTCATCCATGGTCTTTGATTCCCCGATTGGTTTCTTGGCTGGTGGTGCTGTCACCCGGATGGGTCTTGTTTGATTTGGTACAGCTGTAGTTGGGCACACCCTTGCCGTATGACCTATAAGTCCACAATTTTGGCAATTGCGGCACTTCACATTAGTATGATGATGAAGGCTACATTGGTTGCACAAAGGTGAAGTCCCAAAGTACGGCTTCCTAGCTGGTGGCCTTGCCACTTGGCTAGGTCCCGCTTGATTAAGTGTAACCGCTGCGGGTTTCCTTGAAGCCTTACGCTTCCTTGATTTTGGTGCTGGCTTGACTTCTGCTTCCTTTGGTGGCTCTTGAGTGGCTTCAATGTCGAGACGAGAGGTTTCATTTTTGAGACGAGCCATGGAAATGCCTAGGTCCACAGACTTCAGTATCACCTCGCCTATTTGCTGGGCAAATTTGGCTGTTTGCTCGGACATTTTACCAGTGCTGAGAGGAATAGACATTCTAGAAGAAAATGAAAGATAGAGGAAGAAGCAAGTGAAAGGTTATTGGACAATCAAAACAGAATGATAACGCATGAAAATTGCGATCATTTGTTTGTTACCTAAGGCAAACAAATGAGACGGTGACTAATCAAGGTAAACAGGTCTTATTAATGTATCACTGAAGACATGCTCGCCTATAAGTGAACACTCATCCCGAGAATTCCCAGGTAAGCACAACTGGTCTCGCGTCTGATGAGATGTATACGAAGTGCTTGCCTAGACAGAAAACCCAGAATACAGGCATTCACCCTTCCAGTTTGCACGTGTTCACATTATTTAAAACCCAATACCTTGACGAGATTTTGAAAATTCAAAGGGGTTCAAAACCATATAACAGAGAGTTCAAAACCTTATAACTGAGGGTTCAAAACCTAGTAATCAATCATCCTAGAACAGATGATTAGTTTTCAAAGCGGTTTTGAATTTTATGTTCTTGTTGTGATCGTCGCCTAAGGATAGGTGACGGTATTGTTTTATGACTAAACGCAAGTAAACTCGCGTTAGGGTCCTAAGAAAGTTATAGACTAGGTCAAAGCATTACTAATAACCTAATTCCCTATAACCATTGGCTCTGATACCATCTTTTCTGTCACACCCCGACCGCGTAGAACATACAAATCGCGGCGGAAACATCGGGGCGTGTTGTAACAGAATTAATGTTTCAAATCCATGGCAATTGAAGTTTCGTTTTATTGATTAAAAGTGTTACAATGTCTTAACAAACAAAGAAATACAACATAATTAACTAGTCTTGCATCTTTTATTGTCACTAAAGCCCAAGTCTGTCTATGTATATCTTGATCATCTTATGCAACAGCTCCTGAAAAACACATGTGAAAATATGGTACGTCAGCATAAAAATGCCGGTGAGATACATAGGTTTTATGAAAATAGGATTCATGACTTCTGTTTAAGAAAATGTTTAGTCATGAACCTTGTAATTTTCTTTGTCTTTGTAAATCATTTGAAAATCGATAAGATCAGATGATATGTATAAATAATGTACGGTTAAATGAATAACCATATAAAATGAGTTTGTATTAGATAAGTTGTTTGTAAATCAATGTCTTGTGAAAAAAAAAAATGTTATTTGTATAAAATGTTCTATGTCTCAAACTGAAATGATTCAAATAACGCTACGACCTGTAATACCATACAAACACTTATATATAGGAAGTACCAGCGGCGTATCCACCATGCTTGTATCATATTACACCCGCATCGTTACTTAATCACTTAATCAAACCAAACCAACAATGTAAATTGTCCATGTATAAATGAATTTGTCAAATGTATTAAATAATATGTCAAAATGCATGATCAATGTAAATCATGTAATGTGTAACCTAAATGATATGTATGGCTAGTGAAAACGCATCAACTAAACCATAGGTGAAATGCACAAAAGCAAAGTATTGAAGTAAACTGTGTTTAAATCAATATTATGTCTTGTGTAAATGCATGATCAATGTCAATCATGTTAAAATGTCTATGTCTAAATGTCATGTATGGCTAGCGAAATGTCTCAACTAAACCATATGCACAAAAGCAAAGTATTGAAGTAAAACTGTGTTTAAATCAATATTATGTCTTGTGTAAATGCATGATCAATGTCAATCATGTTAAAATGTCTATGTCTAAATGTCATGTATGGCTAGCGAAATGTCTCAACTAAACCATATGCACAAAAACAAAGTATTGAAGTAAAACTGTGTTTAAATCAATATTATGTCTTGTGTAAATGCATGATCAATGTCAATCATGTTAAAATGTCTATGTCTAAATGTCATGTATGGCTAGCGAAATGTCTCAACTAAACCATATGCACAAAAACAAAGTATTGAAGTAAAACTGTGTTTAAATCAATATTATGTCTTGTGTAAATGCATGCTGTACTGATAATGAACATTTATGCGGTGTTGTTCCAATGCATACATCCAAGCCTTGCGACTGAGGTGATAAACCCTTAAACAAATTAAAGGTCTATCTGAGTAAATATCATCGAATTCGGTCATTCCTTTACTGTCCCCTTTCCCTGGGATGTCCGGAACGGGAGTTGTCAATTCCTATGGTACCACTACCTACTAACGAACGGCGTAGCTAATGTTAATGAATGTATTGTCCCATTTAACAAACCAAATGTCATACCAAAATGTAAGCATGTGATGAAATGAATCTGTACTAAGTATGCAACAAATGAACATACATAGCATGTGATGTGATGTGATGTAAAACAATGTACTAAGTATGAACTAAATGAACATACATAGCATAAAATGTCATGTAAAACGATGTACTAAGTATGCACGCTATATACATACATAGCATAAAATGTCAATGTAAAACGACGTACTATAATGTACTAATAAACATAGCAGGTATATGATATGAAAACAGGAAAGCATGAAAGTAACAAGTAGGCACATGTGTTCCACCCCAAAACAGTTTGGAAAACAGTAAAAGAGGGGTCTATGTACTCACTTGAGATTGCTCAGTAGTCCTTGAGTAACAACCAAACAATGCTAGAGATCACGGAAATCAAACGGCACCTAATATAGGTAACTATGTTAATTAACCGGACCTAAATCGGAAGATTGGGTAGCATTAGGGTTTGTAAACCAAATGAGTGTAGGAACTCATATGATATGGTTTAACAAAGCCTACATGCTAAATGAAACTTAACCTAAGTCTTATCGACCCATTACGACCCGTTTAGGAAGCTTATGCTACTTTAACGCGTCGTTCGCGTAAAACGCGTTCGGAACGCCTAACTAGCCCTATGATAAGTGTTATATGCCTAAACATGTTACATAATCAGTTATGTGGCAAAAGTTTAGGTTACATATGCTAAATTACCAATTATGCATGAAAAGGGTATTCTGGTAATTTACCTAAGGCATATAAACTACCTATCATACAACTACTTAAACGATGTGACCATAGGGTATAACCTCGGAAGGTTATTCCCTACCTACTATGGTCACCTAATGTATTTGGTCCGATCCTAATGATCGACCAAATGGGTCGAGTTCGAAGGTATAGGCGATTTATTAGATCGCCTACCCTACGACTCTAGACAACGTGGTAATCAGTGGGCATAGTCCCAAAGGACTATGACCAACGTGATTACACTCACGTTGCGAAGTTCAAACGAACTTCGCATTGACCATTACTGGTCAACGCTGAAAGTCAAACAAAGTTTGACTTTCGGACTCGAAAAGCAGTAAAATAAGGAAAAGAACGAAAGAATACTAACCCAGGGTCCCCGAATGCTAATCCCGACTTCAAGAACTCAGGTATGAAACAATGGTTTCAACTTAGAGCTCTCAAAATCAGAATTCTTGTGAGAAAATGCAATGGGGGTGTTGGGTTATTTATAGTTTTCGGTCCACCGTTGAGATCGTTTCTTGGAAAAGGGGAAACGATCAAGGCCGTACACTTGTCGGAACCTTATGGATGCTTAAAATGGTTCTTATCAACATGACTAAGCAAGTAGGAACATGTGGTGGGGGTTTAAACAGCTGAAAACAGGCTGTTTAAACATTGTATCTGGTCAGAAGACCCCCTGCGCATCGTAGCCAAAAAGGGCCTGCGCATCGTAGGGGTTATCTTTGGCAGATTTACACTTTTGGTCCCTGCAGTGCAATAAGGTCATTTTTGACACGTTTAAGGCCCGTTAACCCCATTTCAAAGCTCTAAAATGAAGTTAAAGTATAGGGAACTTAAAATGTGTTCAAAAATATCTCGGATGTTGGTTCGTTTGGCCGTACGAACGCGATGTTCGGTTAATTACGACGGAATGCGCATAAGCGCGAAAAACGAACCAAATGACGAAACGAATGGATTTTTCTTAAAGCGAACACTAAAATATAATATAGTCATGCTTATATAAATTTTTGGATGTCCAGATGTATTCAGAACGTAAGTTATGCTCGAAAATGCAAACTTGTGCACTTTTTGACACTTTTAGTCCCTGAATGACCCAAAAGTTTATTTTAGCACACCGAACCCCTCAAAGCCTATTTCTAAGCTATATAAAGGATATTTAAGGTGTGTTTAACTTATGGTCATGTTCCGGAATGTCTGTTACAGTTCAAATTGGCATACTTTCGCAGTTTGTCAACTTTAGTCCCTGTAAGCGATTTAACTTGATTTTGCCATACCAAAGCCTTCAAAACTTATTTCTAAGTTATGTAAAGGTTATTTAAGGTATGTTAAGCCAATGTCACTATTCCGGAGTGTTTGTTGCATTAAACTGGTTATATTTACGCATCGGTGCGCGTATAACCTTCCAGAAAGTGATTTAGAGTTTGAAATTGAACAAGAATTGATATGTGCAAATGATACACATATTTTTACAAATACCAAGTATGAAATACAATATTTCATTGCTTTGGTATTTGTTTGATGGCCGTGAAGGCACAGGTGTTACATCCAGGTCCTAAGTGAACATGCTTCCTAACATTCAACATCATGCATCACCACCTGAAACATATGTAAAAATAAAGTCAGCAAAGAAATGCTGGCGAGCACATAGGTTTTGTGAGAGTATCGGAATCATGGCTCGTTTATGTATATATTGCAATATCTCGAAAGCCTTGTTTTGAAAAGTATATCATATTGCAACATGAATAACCAACTCAAATCAAGATGGTTATAATTTATAAAATCTCGTAGCCATGATTCTTAACCCAAAAACATTTGTTTTAGTAATCCAAATCGTGAATCGTTTCGTTAATACCTCGTTAATAAAACTCGTATGGTTTATATCGTTTCGAAAACCTCATTGTGTGACATCGTTTCAAATCGTTTCCCTAGTGAACTAAATAATGACACGCAATGTAATATGATAAAAGCACTTATATATAAGACGTACCAGCGGCGTATCTACCATGCTTATATCATACTACACCCGTCCCACTATCTAATCACTACCCAAACCAATCGTTTGTTCAAATCGTTCCAAATCGTTTCAACCCGTCCCAAAATCATACTCGTTTTAATTGTGAAACTACTTTTGGTCGTCTCGCTAATAACATTCAAACCTTCGTGACTCGTTCACCTCGTTTCTCGTATTAACAAACCACCAAAGGGCAAGTTAACAATCATCAGATTCGGTCGTTACCTACATAACCCCCACACATAACCATGGGTGTAGTCTGATAACGGGATTTGTCAGATCCTATGGTACCATAACCTAATACTGGTCGGCTTGATCAATGCTAATGAATGTCATTCGTTATGTAACTACAACCAACAAGTTTCGTTCACTTTGTTGAAATCGTTCTTAGTTTAGTATAAACCATATCAATCGTTTTGAAATCATCGTTTAAACCTTGAAATCGTTTTGTACATATGAATCACCCCAAAACAATTGAAAATAGAAAAATAGGGGAACTATGTACTCACATTGAATGATAGGGTATCCTTGATCTAAAGAACTTAGCGAAGCTTAGACAAACCAAGGAAATTCAAGTAGTACCTAGTAATCGGATCACTAGTTAAATAAATCAACACCTAAATCAGAAGATTGGATAGAATGAGGTCTTGTAAACCAAATGAGTTTGGAACCCATATGACATGGTTTAACAAAGCCTACATCCTAAATCGGAACTTAGCCTAAGTGCTTTTGACCCGTTACGACCCATTAAGGTAGCTTATGTTTCTTTAACGCGTCGTTCGCGCAAAACTATGTTCGGATGGTTAACTATGTGTTATGTCAAGTCTTATATGCCCAATAATACCTAAACATGTTACTAAATCAGATTATATGTCAAAAACATGTTCACATATATAAAATACGGATTTAACCTTCAAAAGGGCGTTTTGGTCATTTTCAATGCGCATACAAGCTATTTAACAAATAACCAACCAATCCTATCTGATCATAAGGTATAACCTCAGTGGTTATTCCCTATATAACTATGATCACTAATCAAGCTTGATTGAATCCTAATGATCGACCAAACGGGTCGGGTTCGAAAGTCTAAGCGGTTGTTTAGACCGCTTAACTTACGACCCTAAACAAGCACTAAACTAATAGTAACGAGTTAAACATGTCAAAACATGTTTAACCTACTTAGAAAACTGATTTGGTATCAAAACAATGGGTTTTGATACCCGAAAATAGTTCTGTTGCAAAATGCGTGCTAAAACGCATTTTGACCGAAACTTTGACTCGTCACTACGCCTAGTTAACGTGGTAAGCAGTAGGTATAATCGCTAAGGATCATAACCATCGTGATTACAATCACGTTACAAAGTTCAATTGAACTTTGACTTGACCAATTGATGGTCAAAACCGAAAGTCAAACTGTTGGCCAAACTGTTTGACTTTCTGCTTAAACATAAAGAATAAGCATGAAAGATACTTACAAAGGGTCCTAGCTATCTTTTCTACGAAGAATAAAGTTCCTAAGCAGATTAGAAGCTCCCAATTCAGTTGTAGAGAAGAGAAGAGCAGAAATGAGCAAGGAAATAAGTGAAAGTGCTTGGCTATTTATACTTGAGGGAAGTTCATAGGATCACAACAAGTGTTTGTGTAGTCCCCAAGCATAAAATCCTAGCCACACAAGTGTAACAAGCAGGTACAAAGCCTTGGGGAGGTGTTAACTTGCTCATCACACCAAGAAATTACCAAAACAACCCCTGAATTTGCAAACAGATTGCAAATTCTGACTTTCTGGTCACTGCGCAACTCACACGGCCTATGTAAGGATAGGCAGGGGGCTTACGCGGCCCGCCTGGCTTCCCCAGTTCAGCACAAGTTTGCAAAATGGCAGTTTAGGTCCCTGCATGTGTTTTGAGCTTATTTCAGGCCCTTTTGACCCCCGTTAAGCCATTTTCAAGGCTCTACAAGGTCAATAAAGTTTAGAGGACTTAAAATATGCTTGGAATACTCTCGGATGTCGGTTCGTTTGGTCGTACGGTCGCGGTGTTCGTTAAATTACGACGAAACTCAAACGGACGCGAAAACGAACCAAATTAAGCGACGAATGGTATTTTTGCATGCCGATCACTAAAATAAAAATATTTTAGTATGTACAAAAATTTTGGATGTCCAGATGTGGTCAGAACGTAAGATATGCGCGAAAATGCAAACTTACGTCGTTTTTGACACTTTTAGTCCCTGTAAGATCAAATAAGCATGTTTTCGCATACCGAACCTATCAAAGCTTATTTCTAAGCTATGTTTAGGTTATTTATGGTATGTTTAGCTTATGATCAAGTTCCAGACTCTTCGATACCATACGAATCGGTATAGTTTCGCAGTTTGACATAAATAGTCCATGCGATCGAATAGACTTGTTTTCAACACACCAAACCATCCAAAACAGATTTCTAAGTTATGTAAAGGTTATTTTAGGTATGTTAAGCCTATGTCACTATTACGGAGTGTTTTTCGTGTTAAACTAACTGTGTTTACGCACCAGTTTGCGTATAACTTTCTAGAAAGCGTTTTAAAGCTCGAAATCGGGATTGAATCGAATCGTAAAAGCATCAAACACAAATACACATATAGTAACACCAAAACACATTGTTTTATTAATAGTTAACATTGTTTTGCATTGTTCATCGATTACACAGCACAGTTGTCACAGTCTCCCCTACTTTAGGAAATTTCGTCCCGAAATTTTATCTAGAGGAAACTTGTGAGAACAATTGCGGATATTTTGCCTTCATTTGGTCCTTACATTCCCAAGTAAATTCTGGGCCACGTTTGGATTCCCAACGAACCTTGACCAAATAAATTCGTTTGTTCTTCAACCGTTTGAATGTACGGTCCACTATCTCCATAGGTTTCTCGACAAAGTGCATCGTTTCATCGATTTGGATCTCGTCGAGAGGAATGTGAAGATCAGCGTTAGCTAAACACTTTCACAGATTGGATACGTGAAAAGTTGAATGAATATATCCAAGCTCTGGTGGTAGCTCTAGTCGATAGGCAACCTTTCCAACTCTTTCCACAATCTTAAATGGTCCAACATATCATGGTGCAACTTTTCCTTTCTTTCCAAATCTCACCACTCCCTTCCAAGGTGACACCTTGAGTAGGACATGGTCTCTGACTTGAAATTCTAAAGGCTTGCGTCCTAAATCTGCATAACTCTTTTGACCGCATCTAGCTGTCACAAGATTATCACGAATTTTCTTGATTTTGTCTGTTGTTTCCAGAACAAGCTCTGGTCCAGTAAGCTGAGCTTCACCGGTCTCGTTCCAACAGACAGGTGAACGACATTTTCGACCGTAGAGAGCTTCGAATGGTGCCATTTTAATGCTAGCATGATAACTATTATTGTAAGAGAACTCGATCAATGAAAGATGAGAATCCCAATTACCACCAAAGTCTATCATGCATGCTCTAAGAATATCCTCCAAAGTTTGAATCGTTCTCTCAGATTGTCCATCTGTTTGGGGATGATAAGCAGTGCTTAGATTTAGTTGGGTTCCCATAGCAGATTGCATGGTCTTCCAAAAATGAGATGAAAATCGAGCATCACGATCGAAAATGATATAAAAAGGAACACCATGTCGTGATACAATCTCATCAACATAAATCTTTGCAAGTTTATCAGCAGATAGATCCTCGCGAATCGCAATAAAATGAGCTGACTTCGTTAATCGATCGAAAACAACCCATATAGCTTTGTGACCTTTTGATGTACGTGGTAATTTAGTGATGAGATCCATTGCAATGTTCTCCCACTTCCAAACCGGTATCTCTGGTTGTACAAGCAAACCAGATGGTCATTGATGTTCAGCCTTAACTTTGAGACAAGTTAGACATTTCGACACATACAAGGCAACATCTTTCTTCATACCAGGCCACCAGAACTTAGTATGAAGATCCTTGTACATTTTATCAGCACCAAGATGGATAGAATATCGAGACTTATGAGATTCGTCCATTACCAAGGTGCGAAGATCATCTTGTTTCGGAATCCACAATCGATCCATGAACTAGAGCAAACCATCATCCTTCGCTTCGAGTTTAAGCTCAAGCTGATGTGGTAATTCCTTACCTATCAAATCTTGTGAAATACAATATTGCTGAGCTTGAAGAACACGGGTTTGAATATCAGATAGAGTTCAAACAGAATGAAGCTAAACTCGCTCTTTTCGACTTAGTGCATCAGCTACGACATTCGCCTTACGAGGATGGTAGCGAATTTCATAATCGTAGTCGTTTAAGAGTTCAACCCATCGTCGTTGCCTCATGTTGAGCTCTTTCTGATTAAGAATATGCTGGAGATGTTTGTGGTCTTTGAAAACCACACACTTCGTGCCATAGAGGTAGTGTCTCCAGATTTTCAAAGCGAAGACTACAGCACCTAACTCAAGATCGTGAGTCGTGTAGTTCTTCTCGTGAACTTTCAATTGTCTAGACGCATACGCTATAACTTTACCTCGTTGCATAAGAACACAACCAAGGCCTAAGTTGGATGCATCGCAGTAGACAACAAAATCATCGTTTCCCTCGGGCAAAGATAAAACAGGAGCATCACAGAACTTCCGTTTTAGCGTTTGGAACGCTTCTTCTTGCTTGGGTCCCCACTCGAAAGGCTTATTCTTTTGAGTCAAAGTAGTGAGTGGAACCGCAATCTTCGAGAAATTTGAAATAAATCGATGATAATAACCAGCAAGACCAAGAAAAGATCAAATCTCTGTAGGTGTTGTTGGTGTATTCCAATCCTTAATAGCAACAATTTTGGATGGATCCACGTGGATACCCTGCTCGTTGACTACATGTCCCAAAAAACTAAACTTCTTTAAGCCAAAATTCACACTTGGAGAATTTAGCAAAAAGTTGTTCCTTCCTCAGGAGTTCTAGTGTCAAACGAAGGTGTTGCTCGTGATCGGCTCGAGACTTCGAATAGATAAGAATATCGTCGATGAACACAATGATGAACTTGTCTAAATAAGGTTTACAAACCCTATTCATTAAGTCCATGAAGATAGCTGGGGCATTCGTCAAACCAAAAGGCATGACAGTAAACTCGTAATGCTCATATCTTGTTCGAAAAGCAGTTTTGGGAATATCTTCCTCGAATACACAAAGTTGATGATACCCAGAACGTAGATCGATCTTGGAAAAACAGGTAGCAACTTGTAGCTGATCAAAGAGATCATCGATTCAAGGTAGGGGATAACGATTCTTGATGGTAAGCTTGTTCAGCTCACGGTAATCGATACACATTCTAAAAGATCCATCCTTCTTTTTCACAAAGAGGACAGGAGCACCCTAAGGTGAATAACTCGGTCGGATGAATCCTTTATCAGATAACTCTTGAAGCTGCTTTGATAATTCTTGCATCTCAGACGGTGCAAGACGATAAGGTGCTTTCACAATCGGGTTGGCATTGGGTACAAGGTCAACACGAAACTGGAGGCAAACCAGGCAGTTCATCAGGAAACACCGCTGGATAATCCCGAACAATCGGAATATCCCGAATACTCATGCTCTTGCCTTTCTCCTCGGTGACATGTGCCAGAAAGGCAACATATCCTTTTCGTAAGTAACGTTGGGCTTTCGTACACGACATGAGTTTCAAACCACCAGATGGTTTCTCGCCACCTACTTCCAGAACATCGCCAGACGAAAGAGGAATACAAATGATTTTATCGAAGCAAACCACCTCAGCATGATGCTTGGTTAACCAATCCATTCCCACGATAATGTCGAAACTCCCAAGTTGCATCGGTACGAGATCAATAGGAAAAAGATGGTTATCGAGGTTCAATTAACAACCATGAAGAACAGAATCGAGCACGACAGGTTTACCAGTAGCAACTTCGATAGATAAGGGCTTCCTCAGTTTAGTTCTAGGTATCGCAAGTAAAGGCTTAAAGGATAACGAAACAAAACTCCTATCGGCACCAGAATCGAAAAGAACAGATGCAAGTTGATTGTTAACAAGGAACGTACCGTTAACAACCTCGTTATCTGCCCTCGCCTCGTTCGCGTTCAGATTGAATGCTCGTCCACAAGCGGGATTTACATTCACGATCGCGTTACCATTCGGATTAGGATTTACCAACCTCGGGCAGTTGTTGCAGAAATAACCCATTTCTCTGCAATTAAAACACGAACCAGGTGGAAATCTAAGCAGCATTACCCTGAACTTGTGCTGGAACCTGAGCAGCCTGATTTTGGCCAAAACGACAAACGTTGGCCAGATGCCCAAGTCTACCACACGTAGCACACTGTTTACAAGCATGTTGGGTAACATGGTGACCATTGCATCGAGCACAGTGTGGTGCAGTACCAGCATATTCTTTCTTTGCAGGAGGTAAGGCTGGTGGGTTCTGAGCAGCCTGTGCTGTAACAGCAAAGTTCTGGGAAGCCTTGCGCTTCCTTGACTTTTTAGAAGACTCACCCTGCTTCTTTCCCTTACCCTTTTCCTTGTCAGAATCGGTCGACTTCTTTTTATCACCCTTGCGGGTGAGTTTACCCTTTCTGACTTGAGACTCAGTCAGCGTAGTAGACAACTCGATTGCATGACGGACGGTAGTAGGATTAACACCGGTCACAATATCCTGAATGGAATCGGGTAAACCATCGATATATCTCTCGATTGCTTTCTCCACTGGGGTAACCATAGTGGGACACAACAAACTAAGCTCCTCAAATCGATCCCTGTAAGCACGGTGTTCTCCCCCGTCTTGTTTTAGATCGTCAAATTCTCGTTCCAAACTCGAATATCGTGACGGGGACAGAACTCTCTCATCATGAGAGCTCGGAGCTCATCTCAAGTTTGTGCTAATGCCACTTCGGCACCCCTATCGCGCATCACCCCGTTCCACCATGTAAGAGCACGCTTCTCAAACACGCTTGAAGCAAACTCAACCTTACGCGCATTTGGACACTGCACATGTCTGAATGTGCTCTCGATACTCTCAAACCACTGCAAGAGCGCAGTTGCACCTTGCGACCCAGAAAACTTAAGCGGCTTCGTGGAATTTAAATTCATGAAATTACACTGTGCGTTATTGTTGTTATTATTGTTATTGTTGTAAAGCTCATGAATCTGGGTCACTACGCCTGGAAGCACAGCAGCCATTTGTTGAGCAACAAGGGCTACGACTTATTCAGCACTAAAAGATTGAGTATCACGTCGAGGAGGCATTGTCTAAAAGAAAACATGAGAAACGAGTGAGGTCGACAATTTGGAGAAACAAAAGAGGTATTGAAAAAATCGTTAAAACACAGTGAGTGCGATCATTCGTTCGTTACCTCAAACAAACAAATGACACGCAGTGACTAATCAAAGTAAATAGGTCATAATAATGTATTACCAAAGACATGCTCGCTTATAAGTGAACACTCACCCCAAGAGTTCCCAGGTAAGAGTGACTGGTCCGATACTGTGGATTTGTACGAACACTCTAGCCTTAGACAGAAAACTCAGGGTACAGGCATTCACTTTTCCAGTTTGCATGTGTTCACATTATTTAGACCCAAACTTTGACGAGATTTTTGAAAAATGAGAGGGTTCAAAACCTTACAACAGAGGGTTCAAAACCTTACAACAGAGGGTTCAAAACCTAGTAATCAATCATCCTAGAACGGATGATTAATTTTTGAAGCGGATTTGTTATTGTGTTCTCGTTGTGGTTATCACCTAAGGATAGGTGACGGTAATGTTTTAAGATCTAAACGCAAGATAACTTGCGTTAGGGTCCTAGAAAGTTATAGTCTAGGTCAAAGCATTACTAATAACCTAATTCCCTATAACCATTGGCTCCGATACCAACTCTTCTGTCACACCCCGACCATGTTAATACAACAAAACCATGGCGGAAACGTCGGGGAGTGTTAACAGAATTATTGTTCCATAACCATGGCAATCAAATGTTTTGTTTTATTGATTCATGAAGTAAAGTACATTGTATTTAAACCAAAACAAACAAAATACACATTGTTTATAACTGTTTTTAAGTCACTAAGGCCTCGTCCAGGTCCTAAGTGAACATGCTTCCTAGCAATCAACATCATGCATCACCACCTGAAACATATGTAAAAATAAAGTCAGCAAAGAAATGCTGGCGAGCACATAGGTTTTGTGACAGTATCGGAATCATGGCTCGTTTATGTATATATTGCAATATCTCGAAAGCCTTGTTTTGAAAAGTATATCATATTGCAACATGATTAACCAACTCAAATCAAGATGGTTATAATTTATAAAATCTCGTAGCCATGATTCTTAACCCAAAAACATTGGTTTTAGTAATCCAAATCGTGAATCGTTTCATTAATAACTCTAATAAAACTCGTATGGTTTATATCGTTTCGAAAACCTCGTTGTGTGACATCGTTTCAAATCGTTTCCCAAGTGAACTAAATAATGACACGCAATGTAATATGATAAAAACCCTTATATATAAGACGTACCAGCGGCGTATCTACCATGCTTATATCATACTACGCCCATCCCACTATCTAATCACTACCCAAACCAAGCATTTCTTCAAATCGTTTTATCTCGTTTAAATCATTCCAAATCGTTTCAACTCGTCCCAAAATCGTATTCGTTTTAATTATGAAACTACTTTTGGTCGTCTCGCTCATAACATTCAAACCTTCGTGACTCGTTCACCTCATTTCTCGTATTAACAAACCACCAAAGGGTAAGTTAACAATCATCAGATTCGGTCGTTACCTACATAACCCCCACACATAACCATAGGTGTAGTCTAATAACGGGATTTGTCAGATCCTGTGGTACCATAACCTAATACTGGTCGGCTTGATCAATGCTAATGAATGTCATTCGTTATGTAACTACAACCAACAAGTTTCGTTCACTTTGTTGAAATCGTTCTTAGTTTAGTATAAACCATATCAATCGTTTTGAAATCATCGTTTAAACCTTGAAATCGTTTTGTATATATGAATCACCCCAAAACAATTAAAAATAGAAAAATAGGGGAACTATGTACTCACATTGAAAGATAGGGTATCCTTGATCTAAAGAACATAGCGAAGCTCAGACAATACAAGGAAATTCAAGTAGTACATAGTAATCGGATCACTAGTTAAATAAATCAACACCTAAATCGGAAGATTGGATAGAATGAGGTCTTGTAAACCAAATGAGTTTGGAACTCATATGATATGGTTTAACAAAGCCTACATCCTAAATCGGAACTTAGCCTAAGTGCCTTCGACCCGTTACGACCCATTAAGGTAGCTTATGCTTCTTTAACGCGTCGTTCGCGCAAAACTATGTTCGGATGGTTAACTATGTGTTATGTCAAGTCTTATATGGCCAATAATACCTAAACATGTTACTAAATCAGATTATATGTCAAAAACATGTTCACATATGTAAAATACGGATTTAAGCTTCAAAAGGGCGTTTTGGTCATTTTCAATGGGCATACAAGCTATTTAACAAATAACCAACCAATCCTATGTGATCATAAGGTATAACCTCAGTGGTTATTCCCTATATAACTATGATCACTAATCAAGCTTGATCGGATCCTAATGATCGACCAAACGGGTCGGGTTCGAAAGTCTAAGCGGTTGTTTAGACCGCTTAACTTACGACCCTAAACAAGCACTAAACTAATAGTAACGAGTTAAACATGTCAAAACATGTTTAACCTACTTAGAAAACTGATTTGGTATCAAAACAATGGGTTTTTGTCACACCCCGACCACGTAAAACAACAAAATGTGACGGAAACATCGGGGGGTGTTGTAACAGAACCATTGTTTCATAACACATGGAAATTGAAATATTGTTTTATTGATTAAACTAGTTACAATATCTTGACAATCAAAGAGATATAACATAAATAACTAGTCTTGCATCTTTTATTGTCACTAAGTCCCAAGTCCGCCTAAGTGTATCTTGATAAATCCTATGCATCATATCCTGAAACACATGTGAAAATAGGTACGTCAGCATAAAAATGCCTGTGAGATACATAGGTTTTGTGAAAATAGAATTCATGACTTATGTTTAAGAAAATGTTTAGTCATGAACCTTGTAATTTGCTTTGTTTTGTAAATTATTTGAAAAGTGATAAATAAACCAAATGATATATATGTATAAAAGAATAATACATGGTTAGGTGAATAACCAAGTAAAATGAGTTTGTATTAGATAAGTTGTTTGTAAAACAATGTATTGTGAAAAGTATGTTACTTGTATAAAATGTTACATGTCTAAATTGAAATGATTCAAATAACGCTACGATATGTAATACCATACAAACACTTATATATAGGAAGTACCAGCGGCGTATCCACCATGCTTGTATCATATTACACACGCCTTGTTACTTAAATCACTTACTCAAACCAAACCACCAAAGTAAAATGTTTATGTATAATCAAATGTCAAAATGTTTTGTGTATATCAATGTCAAAATGTTTATGTCTAATGTAAATCATGAATTGTATATATCAATGTCAAAAATGTTTATGTATGGTAAGTGAAATATATCAACTAAACCATATGTAAAATGCACAAAAACAAGGCATTGAAGTAAAACATGGTTTAAATCAAAGTTATGTTTTGTGGAACAAATGCATGCTATACTGATACAAACATCTATGCGGTATTGCGAAAATTCATACATCCAAGCCTTGCGACTGTAGAATAAACCCTAGCACAAAGTCTAAGGTCCACCTAGAAATGTATTCGGATTCGGTCATTCCTTCCAATCCAAACAAACCCTGGATTTCAGGAATGGGAGTTGTCAAGTCCTATGGTACCATTACCTACTAACGAGCGGCGTAGCTAATGTTAATGAATGTACATTGTCTCATTTGAACAAACCAAATGTCATACCAAAATGTAAGCATGTGATGAATAACAATTGTACTAAGTATGCAACAAAGGACATACATAGCATAAAATGTAATGTAAAATGATGTACTAAGTATGCACACAATGGGCATACATAGCATAAAATGTAATGTAAAATGATGTAATAAGTATGCACACAATGGGCATACATAGCATAAAATGTAATGTAAAATGATGTACTAAGTATGCACACAATGGGCATACATAGCATAAAACGTAATGTAAAACGATGTACTAAGTATGCACACAATGGGCATACATAGCATAAAACGTAATGTAAAATGATGTACTAAGTATGCACACAATGGGCATACATAGCATAAAATGTAATGTAAAACGATGTACTAAGTATGCACACAATGGGCATACATAGCATAAATTGTAATGTAAAACGATGTACTAAGTATGCACACAATGGGCATACATAGCATAAAATGTAATGTAAAACGATGTACTAAGTATGCACACAATGGGCATACATAGCATAAATTGTAATGTAAAACGATGTACTAAGCATGCACACAATGGGCATACATAGCATAAAACACAATGAAATCATGTACTATAAGTGTACTATTGAACATAACAAGCATATGATATGAAAGCATGAAAGTAACAAGTAGGCACATGTGTTTCACCCCAAAACAGTTTGAAAAACAATAAAAGAGGGGTCTATGTACTCACTTGAGATTGCTTAGTAGTCCTTGAGTAACAACCAAACAATGCTAGAGATCACGGATATCAAACGGCACCTAATATAGGTAACTATGTTAATATACCGGACCTAAAATCGGAGGATTGGATAGAATGAGGGTTCGTAAACCAAATGAGCATGGGAACTCATGTAATATCGTTTAACAAAGCCTACATACTACAATGAAACCTAACCTAAGTGCTTACGACCCATTACGACCCGTTTAGGTAGCTTATGCTACTTTAACGCGTTGTTCGCGTAAAACGTGTTCCGAGCGCCTAACTAGTCCTATGATAAGTAAAATATGCCTTAACATGTCTAATATTGTTACCAAATCAGTTTAGATACCAAAAGTTATGTTACATATGCTTAAAATGAATTTTGGCGTTAAAAGGGCATTTTGGTAATTTACCTAAGGCATATAAACTACATATCATACAACTACTTAAACGAAGCGACCATAAGGTATAACCTTGGAAGGTTATTCCCTATATACCATGGCCACCTAATGTGTTTGGTCGGATCCTAATGATCGACCAAACGGGCCGGGTTCGAAAGTATAAGCGATTGTTTAGATCGCTTACCTTACGACCCTATATAAGCACTAAACTAAAAGTGACGAGCTAAGCATGTTAAAACATGCTTAACTAAGTTTAGAAAACAGGTTTGGTATCAAAACAAACGGTTTTGATACCCAGAAGTAGTTTGGTTACAAGATACGCAATAACACGTATTTTGGCCGAAACTACGACTCGTCACTGAGCCTAGATAACATGGTAATCAGTAGGTATAGTCACTAGGGACTATAACCATCGTGATTACACTCACATTATGAAGTTCAAACAAAATTCGCTTTGACCATAAACAGGTCAACGCAGAAAGTCAAAAAAAGTTTGACTTTTACGCCAAACGAATAAAAAAAAACGAAGGAACACTTACAAAGGGTCCCCGAAAGCTAATCTTTATCCTAGTAGCTCAGGTATGAAGCAATGGCTTCAACTTAGAGCTTTTAGATCAGATTTTTGTGGGTTTTGGGTTGAATGGGGTTGGGTATTTATAGGATCTTCCATATAGAATATTCCTAGCATATATTCCAAGCATATTCCTAGCATATTCCTAGCATATTCCAAGCATATTCCTAGCATATGCCAAGCATATTCCAAGCATATTCCTAGCATATGCCAAGCATATTTCTAGCATATTCCAAGCATATTCCTGGCATATTCCTTAGCATATACCTTAGCATATTCCTGGCATATGGCTAAAACGGGTATTTAACTGGGTACCGGGTATTTTATCTAGCGTTTAAATCCTGGTTTAAGGTGTTCTAAATTATTTTTATTACTCTATAAAAATAAACTCACCAAGATATTACTGAAGTAAATTTCAGTTGCCAGGACTAGCAGCGTTATCTGCGTTTTGCAGTAGAAGGACTGTGTTGCGCAGAAACACACGGTACGCGCTTAAACTTTGAAAAATAACGTTTTTAGGCGTTTTAATGTATTTTTCAACACGGACCGGATTAAAATTAGATTTTAATCATAACAGAATATTTTTGGGATTAAATATTATCCGGTCGGTCACCAACGTTCGTTTGGTCGTACGATCACGATGTTCGGTTAATTACGACGGAATGCGCATAAGCACGAAAAACGATCCAAATTGCGCGACGAATGGATTTTTCTTATGCCAAACACTAAAATAAAATATTTTAGTGCTTACATAAATTTTTGGATGTCCGGATGTATTCAGAACGTATGTTATGCGCGAAAGTGCAAACTTGTGCACTTTTTGACACTTTTAGTCCCTGAATGAGCCAAAAGTTTATTTTAGCACACCGAACCCCTCAAAGCCTATTTCTAAGCTATGTAAAGGATATTTATGGTATGTTTAACTTATGGTCATGTTCCGGAATGTCTGTTACAGTTCAAATTGGCATACTTTCGCAGTTTGTCAAATTTAGTCCCTGTAGACGAATTAACTTGTTTTTGACATACCAAAGCCTTCAAAACTGATTTCTAAGTTATGTAAAGGTTATTTAAGGTATGATAAGCCTTTTTCACTATTACGGAGTGTTCGTTGCATTAAACTGGTTATATTTACGCATCAGTGCGCGTATAACCTTCCAGAAAGCGATTTAGAGCTTGAAATCGAACAAGAGTTGATATGTGCAAACGATACACATATTTTTACAAATACCAAGTATGAAATACAATATTTCATTGGTTTGGAATTTGTTTGATGGTTGAAGTGACATAGGTGTCACAGTCTCCCCTACTTTAGGAAATTTCGTCCCGAAATTTAATTTTAGGAGAAACTTGTGAGGACGACGGTGATGTTTTCGCTTTGAATGAACCCCTTGAACCCTAAGTATAACTCTGGGCCATGATATGGTTCTTAGAGAAATTGTCAATCCCTCAAAGGGAAGTCCTTGTAGCAGCAAAACATGGAGTTTCAAACTATGGATAGGAGAACGTTTCCCATGAAGACTTATCATAAGAAACTTGAACTCATGATTGGGAAGTGTAAGATAAAATGACATCGGTCAAAGTCCAAGACTTCTCCCATATCATTACTCTTGTCACTATTGGTCTTAACACATGACAAAACTTCCTGTGGTTTCTGTGCACTGAATTCCATAATTATGTAGGCCTCCATAATTACGTAATTCCTTGCACAGTCTGCACAATTCATTTCATAATGCGTATGGGGAAAAAAATCAAACGAATAATCCTGTGGTGATTTAACTTGACTGCAATAGAGCATCTTTAACTAGGTCACCAAGGGATTAGATCAACGAACAATCTCTTGAACTAGACCACCAGAGGGCCTATTTAACTACATAAACACATGATATCTTTAACTAGATTGCCGAACCAATCTATTTAACTAGGTAAACGAAGGATCTCTTTAACTAGACCACCAGAGGGCCTCTTTAACTATATCAACGCATGATATATTTAATTAGATTGTCGAACCAATCTCTTTAACTTAGATCGACGAAGGATCTCTTTAACTAGACCACCAGGGGGCCTCTTTAACTATATCAAGGCATGATATATTTAACTAGATTGTCGAACCAATCTCTTTAACTTAGATCGACGAAGGATCTCTTTAACTAAACTGCCCAACAGGAATATTTAACTACATCGACGGAGGATGTCTTTAACTAGATTAACGAATCAATCTCTCTAACTAAACTACCCAAGAGGAATATTTAACTACATCGACGGAGGATGTCTTTAAACTTTGGAATAGTACTTTATAATCCAAGGGACATAACTACAACGTAGAAGTCCATTAAGGATTTAAGATAGTACCTTTGGATATCCTACTACGAATCCCTTATACGAAGATATGGAAGATTCTACGAGGATTTGGATAACAAAAATTTGGATCACATAAAAAAAAGGAACACATAAGCACATAATCACATAATTGTTTAATTTGGCCTTAAATTTGTTATCTTTGGACGTGGATACATAAAGAACACCAGGAATCCAATCTGTGGATTTTATTTGGCACTTTAATCATTTTTCAAGAATCTATCTATGAAGATAGGATGATCTTCCAAAAATTTGATTTTGTTTTCCAAGAAACATCATATTCGAATTAAGGTACTCAACAATTTTAGGATTTACGGAAATACCCTTAGGTACCCTATTAAGGATTTACAGTGGTACTTTTGGGTATTCGTCCAGAGTTGTAACTTGCGCCTTGTACTTCGTTTCCTTGGAAGAAACGGGTAATTAGGATTTTCGTGGAAAACGCAAGAGATAATAAAATGGAAGAATTTTTGGGGTAGTCTGTTCTTCAAGGAATACGGCTCCTTGATTGTCAGTATTGTAGGGGATACGTTGTTTATACATGCCATCACATTTGTACATTGCAATGTAAAATAAAAAGATTTATTTATAACCAACAACAAAAACTATTCCATGGACCTTGACAACAAAAGGAAATAATACATAAGGCTTGATTATTTCTAAGCAACATTGTCTTTTAGTTGGTCCGATGCTCATCCCTACGCTGGATTCGCATTAGCAATCTTTGGGCAATTTCTTCGGAAATGGCCCATCTCGCCACAGTTGAAGCAAGGACCTGGTGGAAAACGAGCTTGAGTAGGATTTACTTGAGGTTGGTTTGGACCACCTTGGTTTGGGGTAAATCGACAAGCATTTTCCAGGTGACCGAGTCGCCCACATGATGCACATAAACGACACTGTAGGTGAGCTAAGTGGTGTGCGTTACATTTGTTGCATATCGGTGCAGTACCGGCATAAGGTTTCCTTGCAGGAGGTTGAGTTGGTTGGTTGCGGGTGTTTTGGTTGGGTTGAGCAGCAATCGCACAATTCTGCGAAGCCTTACGCTTCTTAGAAGGTTCGGTTTTACTTTCCTTGGTTTCCTCCTGAACATTAGCTGCATGTTTCTTGTCGCCTTTCTGAAAAAGTTTGCCTTTCCTGATCTGAGATTCAGTCAAGGTTGCAGCTAGCTCAATGGTCTGCCTAACCGTAGTGGGGTTACTACCAGTAACAATGTCCTGAACTGAGTCAGGGAGACCATCAATGTATTTTTTGATCGCCTTATCCAAAGGCGTAACCATGGTAGGACACAACTGGCTCAGCTCCTCATATCGATCAGTGTAGGCTAGATGTTCACCGCTGTCTTGCTTAAGATCGTCGAATTCCCTTTCCAAAGCCCTAAGTTCATGACGAGGACAGAACTCCTTCATCATCAGAGCTCGAAGCTCTTCCCATGTTTGAGCCAGTGCCACATCGGCACCCCTATCTCTCACCACACCGTTCCACCACGTCAAAGCTCGTTTCTCAAAGACACTAGATGCGAAATCTACCTTTCGCTCGTTTGGACATTGAACATGTCTGAAGGTGCTCTCTAGACTCTCAAACCATTGCAGAAGTGCAGTCGCTCCTTGAGACCCAGAAACTTTGATGGCTTAGCCTAGTTGAATGTCTTGAAGTTGCAGGGGGCATTATTGTTGTTGAGGGCTTGGTTACATTGGGCAACGATGTTCGGGATTGCAAAAGTCATTTGCTGTGTAATGATAGCTGCCAGCTCTTCAATAGATAGCGGATTTTCGCGTCGTGGAGGCATTCTAAAAGGGAAACAAGAGAGAAAACAAATGAAATGACATTGGGTAAGAATAGGATGTTACAATTTCTGACCAAAATCATGGGTGATGGTCATTTTGTTTGAACCACGAAGCAAACAAATGACACACAAAGGCTGAATCAAAGCAATTAGATCCTCATAATGAATCACGAAGACATGCTCGCCTATAAGTGGACACTCACCCCACGAGTTCCCAGGTAAGAGTGACTGGTCCAATTATGTGGATTTGTATGAACACTCTAGCCTTAGACAGAAAACTCAGGGTACAGGCATTCACTCTTCCAGTTTGCACGTGTTCACACTATTTAGGACCCAAAACTTTGACGAGATTTTGAAAACTCAAAGGGGTTCAAAACCTTATAACAGAGGGTTCAAAACCTTACAATAGAGGGTTCAAAACCTAATAATCAATCATCCAAAAATAGATGATTAATTTTCAAAGCGGATTCGAACTTTGTATTCTCATTGTGGTTATCACCTAAGGATAGGTGAAGATATCGTTTTATGACTAAACGCAAGTAAACTAGCGTTAGGGTCCTAGGAAGGTTATAGACTAGGTCAAAGCATTACTAATAACCAAATTCCCTATAACCATGGGCTCTGATACCAACTTTTCTATCACACCCCGACCACGTAAAACAACAAAACGTGACGGAAACATCGGGGAGTGTTGTAACAGAACCATTGTTTCATAACACATGGAAATTGAAATATTGTTTTATTGATTAAAAGAGTTACAATGTCTTGACAATCAAAGAGATATAACATAAATAACTAGTCTTGCATCTTTTATTGTCACTAAGGCCCAAGTCCGCCTAAGTGTATCTTGATAAATCCTATGCATCATATCCTGGAACACATGTGAAAATAGGTACGTCAGCATAAAAATGTCTGTGAGATACATAGGTTTTGTTAAAATAGAATTCATGACTTATGTTTAAGAAAATGTTTAGTCATGAACCTTGTAATTTGCTTTGTTTTGTAAATCATTTGAAAAGTGATAAATAAACCAAATGATATATATGTATAAAAGAATAATACATGGTTAGGTGAATAACCAAGTAAAATGAGTTTGTATTAGATAATTTGTTTGTAAAACAATGTATTGTGAAAAGTATGTTACTTGTACAAAATGTTATATGTCTAAATTGAAACGATTCAAATAACGCTACGATATGTAATACCATACAAACACTTATATATAGGAAGTACCAGCGGCGTATGCTTGTATCATATTACAAACGCCTCGTTACTTAAATCACTTACTCAAACCAAACCACCAAAGTAAAATGTTTATGTATAATCAAATGTCAAAATGTTTTGTGTATATCAATGTCAAAATGTTTATGTCTAATGTAAATCATGAATTGTATATATCAATGTCAAAAATGTTTGTGTATGGTAAGTGAAATATATCAACTAAACCGTATGTAAAATGCACAAAAACAAGGTATTGAAGTAAAACATGGTTTAAATCAAAGTTATGTTTTGTGGAACAAATGCATGCAATACTGATACAAACATCTATGCGGTATTGTGAAAATTCATACATCCAAGCCTTGCGACTGTAGAATAAACCCTAGCACAAAGTCTAAGGTCCACCTAGAAATGTATTCGGATTCGGTCATTCCTTCTAATCCAAACAAACCCGGGATTTCAGGAATGGGAGTTATCAAGTCCTATGGTACCATTACCTACTAACGAGCGGCGTAGCTAATGTTAATGAATGTACATTGTCTCATTTGAACAAACCAAATGTCATACCAAAATGTAAGCATGTGATGAATAACAATTGTACTAAGTATACAACAAAGGACATACATAGCATAAAATGTAATGTAAAATGATGTACTAAGTATGCACACAATGGGCATACATAGCATAAAATGTAATGTAAAATGATGTACTAAGTATGCACACAATGGGCATACATAGCATAAAATGTAATGTAAAATGATATACTAAGTATGCACACAATGGGCATACATAGCATAAAATGTAATGTAAAACGACGTACTAAGTATGCACACAATGGGCATACATAGCATAAAATGTAATGTAAAATGATGTACTAAGTATGCACACAATGGGCATACATAGCATAAATTGTAATGTAAAACGATGTACTAAGCATGCACACAATAGGCATACATAGCATAAAAAACAATGAAATCATGTACTATAAGTGTACTATTGAACATAACAAGCATATGATATGAAAGCATGAAAGTAACAAGTAGGCACATGTGTTTCACCCCAAAACAGTTTGAAAAACAGTAAATGAGGGGTCTATGTACTCACTTGAGATTGCTTAGTAGTCCTTGAGTAACAACCAAACAATGCTAGAGATCACGGATATCAAACGACACCTAATATAGGTAACTATGTTAATATACCGGACATAAAATCGGAGGATTGGATAGAATGAGGGTTCGTAAACCAAATGAGAATGGGAACTCATGTAATATGGTTTAACAAAGCCTAGATACTACAATGAAACCTAACCTAAGTGCTTACGACCCATTACGACCCGTTTAGGTAGCTTATGCTACTTCAACGCGTCGTTCGCGTAAAACGCGGTCGGAGCGCCTAACTAGTCCTATGATAAGTAAAATTTGCCTTAACATGTCTAATATTGTTACCAAATCAGTTTAGATACCAAAAGTTATGTTACATATGCTTAAAATGAATTTTGGCGTTAAAAGGGCATTTTGGTAATTTACCTAAGGCATATAAACTACTTATCATACAACTACTTAAACGAAGCGACCATAAGGTATAACCTCAGAAGGTTATTCCCTATATACTATGGTCACCAAATGTGTTTGGTCGGATCCTAATGATCGACCATACGGGTCGGGTTCGAAAGTATAAGCGATTGTTTAGATCGCTTACCTTACGACCCTATATAAGCACTAAACGAAAAGTGACGAGCTAAGCATGTTAAAACATGCTTAACTAAGTTTAGAAAATAGGTTTGGTATCAAAACAAACGGTTTTGATACCCACAAGTAGTTTGGTTACAAAATACGCAATAACACGTATTTTGGCCGAAACTACGACTGGTCATTGAGCCTAGATAACGTGGTAATCAGTAGGTATAGTCACTAGGGACTATAACCATCATGATTACGCTCACGTTATGAAGTTCAAATGAACTTCGCATTGACCATAAACTGGTCAACGCAGAAATTCAAACAAAGTTTGACTTTTACGCTAAACGAATAAAAAAACGAAGGAACACTTACAAAGGGTCCCCGAAAGCTAATCTTTATCCAAGTAGCTCAGGTATGAAGCAATGGCTTCAACTTAGAGCTTTTAGATCAGATTTTTGTGGGTTTTGGGTTAAATGGGGTTGGGTATTTATAGGATCTTCCATATAGAATATTCCTAGCATATTCCAAGCATATTCCTAGAATATTCCTAGCATATTCCAAGCATATTCCTAGCATATGCCAAGGATATTCCAAGCATATTCCTAGCATATTCCAAGCATATTCCTGCCATATTCCTTAGCATATACCTTAGCATATTCCTGACATATGGCTAAAACGGGTATTTAACTGGGTACCGGGTATTTTATCTAGTGTTTAAATCCCAGTTTATGGCGTTATAAATTATTTTTATTACTCTTTAAAAATAAAATCGCCAAGATATTACTGAAATAAATTTCAGTTGCCAGGACTGGCTGCGTTGTCTGCGTTTTGCAGTAGAAGCACTGTGTTGCGCATAAACACACGGTACGCGCTTAAACTTTGAAAAATAACGTTTTTAGGCGTTTTAATTTATTTTTCAACACGGACCTGATTAAAATAAGATTTTAATCATAACATAATATTTGTGGTATTTAAATATTATCCAGTCGGTCACCAACGTTCGTTTGGTCGTACGATCGCGATGTTCGGTTAATTACGACGGAATGCGCATAAGCGCGAAAAACGATCCAAATTGCGCGACGAATGGATTTTTCTTATGCCAAACACTAAAATAAAATATTTTAGTGCTTACATAAATTTTTGGATGTCCGGATGTATTCAGAACGTATGTTATGCGCGAAAGTGCAAACTTGTGCACTTTTTGACACTTTTAGTCCCTGAATGAGCCAAAAGTTTATTTTAGCACACCGAACCCCTCAAAGCCTATTTCTAAGCTATGTAAAGGATATTTATGGTATGTTTAACTTATGGTCATGTTCCGGAATGTCTGTTACAGTTCAAATTGGCATACTTTTGCAGTTTGTCAAATTTAGTCCCTGTAGACGAATTAACTTGTTTTTGACATACCAAAGCCTTAAAAACTTATTTCTAAGTTATGAAAAGGATATTTAAGGTATGTTAAGCGTTTTTCACTATTCCGAAGTGTTCGTTGCATTAAACTGGTTATATTTACGCATCAGTGCGCGTATAACCTTCAAGAAAGCGATTTAGAGCTTGAAATCGAACAAGAGTTGATATGTGCAAACGATACACATATTTTTTACAAATCCCAAGTATGAAATACAACATTTCATTGGTTTGGAATTTTTTTGATGGTTGAAGTGACACAGGTGTCACAGTTTTGATACCCGAAAATAGTTTCGTTGCAAAATGTGTACAAAAACGCATTTTGACCGAAACTTTGACTCATCACTACGCCTAGTTAACGTGGTAATCAGTAGGTATAATCGCTAAGGATTATAACCATCGTGATTATAATCACGTTACAAAGTTCAATTGAACTTTGACTTGACCAATTGATGGTCAAAACCGAAAGTCAAACTGTTAGCCAAACTGTTTGACTTTCTGCTTAAACATAAAGAATAAGCATGAAAGAATACTTACAAAGGGTCCTAGCTATCTTTTCTACAATGAATAAAGTTCCTAAGCAGATTAGAAGCTCCCAATTCAGTTGTAGAGAAGAGAAGAGCAGAAATGAGCAAGGAAACAAGTGAAAGTGCTTGGCTATTTATACTTGAGCGAAGTTCATAGGATCACAACAAGTGTTTGTGTAGTCCCCAAGAATAAAATCCTAGCCACACAAGTGTAACAAGCAGGCACAAAGCCTTGAGGAGGTGTTAACTTGCTCATCACACCAAGAAATTACCAAAACATCCCCTGAATTTGCAAACAGATTGCAAATTCTGACTTTCTGGTCACTGGGAAACTCACACGGCCTGCGTAAGGATAGGCAGGGGGCTTACGCGGCCCGCCTGGCTTCCCCAGTTCAGCACAAGTTTGCAAAATGGCAGTTTAGGTCCCTGCATGTGTTTTGAGCTCATTTCAGGCTCTTTTGACCCCTGTTAAGCCATTTTCAAGGCTCCACAAGGTCAATAAAGTTTAGAGGACTTAAAATATGCTTGGAACACTCTCGGAGGTCGGCTCGTTTGGTCGTACGGTCGCGTTGTTCGTTAAATTATGACAAAACTCAAACGGACGCGAAAACGAACCAAATTAAGCGACGAATGGTATTTTTGCATGCCGATCACTAAAATAAAAATATTTTAGTATGTAAAAAAAATTTGGATGTCCAGATGTGATCAGAACGTAAGATATGCGCGAAAATGTAAACTTACGTCGTTTTTGACACTTTTAGTCCCAGTAAGATCAAATAAGCATGTTTTCGCATACCGAACCTATTAAAGCTTATTTCTAAGCTATTTTTAGGTTATTTATGGTATGTTTAGCTTATGATCAAGTTTCAGACTCTTCGATACCATACGAATCAGTATAGTTTCGCAGTTTGACACAAATAGTCCCTGCGATCGAATAGACTTGTTTTCAACACACCAAACCCTCCAAAACTTATTTCTAAGTTATGTAAAGGTTATTTTAGGTATGTTAAGCCTATGTCACTATTCTGGAGTGTTTTTTGCGTTAAAATGACTGTGTTTAAGCACCAGTTTGCGTATAGCTTTCCAGAAAGCGTTTTAAAGCTCGAAATCGGGATTGAATCGAATCGTAAAATCATCAAGCAGAAATACACATATAGTAAGACCAAAACACATTGTTTTATTAATAGTTAACATTTTTTTGCATTGTTCATCGATTACAGAGCACAGTTGTCACAGGTTGCGTTCACAGTACTTTGTCGGTATACGCGCTGCATCGTACGGTACGCGCTTAAACTTGAAAAATACAGTTTCTTAGCATTTTAATTTATTTTTCCTCATGGATATGATTAAAATATTTATTCTAATCATAATAGACTATTTTTAGGATTTTAACACTTATCGGGTGGTCACCGACGTTCGTTTCGCATTTTAACCGTTACGCAATAAGCGTCTATCTTATCATTGCCAATGTAATTTTTACCAAAGTGTAAATTTACCAGCACATTAAATTTCACATATAAACATCATAATCAGTCAAATATGGCCTTTTATCTATTCACAACACGTGTTACAATTGTACGGTACGGCCTGAAAAGCCGGGTGTCACATATTACATGCCTTAATATGTCTAATAATGTTACCTAATCAGTTTAGATATAAAAATTAAGGTTAGATATGCTTAAAATGAATTTATGGGTAAAAAGGGCATTTTGGTCATTTTCCTAAGGCATATAAATTACCTATCATACAACTAACTAAACGAAGTGACCATAAGGTATAACCTCGGAAGGTTATTCCCTAAACAACTATGGTCACAAAACATGTTTGGTCGGATCCTAATGTTCGACCAAACGGGTCGAGTTCGAAAGTCTAAGCGGTTGTTTAGACCGCTTATCTTACGACCCTATACAAGCACTAAACTAAAAGTGACGAGTTAAACATGTTAAAACATGTTTAATGAAGTTAGAAAACAAGTTTGATATAAAAAAAGGGTTTTGATACCCAAGAATAGTTTGGTTGCAAAATACGTATGAATACGCATTTTGACCGAACCTATGACTCGTCACTATACCTAATCAACGTGGTAATCAGTAGGTATAGTCACAAGGGACTATGACCATCTTGATTACGCTCATGTTGCGAAGTTCAAATGAACTTCGTGTTGACCATTGACCGGTCAAAGCAGAAAGTCAAACTCTGTTTGACTTTTTCGCTTAAAGACGCATAAAAGCATAAAGGAAACTTACAAAAGATCCAAGCTATGAAGGTTTGATCTAAATATTCTCAGGTATGAAGTTTTGAACTTCAACTTAGAGAAATTTCAGATCAAGTGTGAGTTGAAATGAAATTGGGGGTGGGTATTTATAGATTTCTCAAAACCGTTAAGATCGTTCCTCGATAAACAAGTTTCAATCTGGACCATACAAGTATTACCCATAATTTTGGTAATCTATGGGTGCCCAAAACAAGTTCATGGTAATAGAAAAACCTTGTGCAAACCAAGAAAGCAGCCGCAGAATGCAGAAAACTGGTTTTTGCGGATCTGATGGGCTCTCGCGCCCCGCGTAGGCTGAGCCTACTTCTTACGCGCCCCGCCACATGTGACACTTGTGCTCCGTAAACACACACAATATAGGACACAATATTTTATCAAATAAACAATGTGTTTTGGTCTCAAAATATGTCTATTTGTGTTTTACAATTTCACATTTTGATTTTAGTTCATTTTCAAGCTTTAAATCACTTTCTGAAAAGTTAAACGAGAACTGATACGTAAACGTAACCAGTTTAATGTGGCAAACACTCTGGAACAGTGACATAGGCTTAACATACCTTAAATAACATTTATATAACTTAGAAATAGGTTTTGAAAGCTTTGGTGTGTCAAAAACAAGTTTATTCACTCTAAGGGACTATTTGCGTCAAACTGTGAAAGTCTGCTGATTCGTTTAGTAACGAACATTACGAAACTTGATCATAAGCTAAACGTACCATAAATATCCTTTAAATAGCTTAGAAATAGGCTTTGAGGGGTTCGTTATGCGAAAATATGCTTATTTGATCAATAGGGACTAAAAGCGTCAAAAAGTGCATAAGTTTGCATTTACGCGCATATCTTACATTCTGAATATATCCGAACATCCAAAAAAGTTTGAAATCATTAAAATAATTTATTTTAGTGTTTGGAATGTTAGAATTTCACTCATCGCGTAATTTGGATCGATTTCGCGTTCGTTACGACTCCCATCGTAATTAACCGAACAACGCGATCGTATGACCAAACGAATCGACATCCGAGATATTTTTGAGCATTTTTCATGTTCCATATGCTTTAACATCCTTGTAGAGCCTTGAAAATGGGTTAACAGGGTTTAAACGCATCAAAAATGGCCTAAACGAGTTGTAGGGACCAAAACTGTCAATTTTCAAAAGTTTCTGGTAGCTGGCATGTGGTGGCGCTGCGCCACCACTATGTGGTTTTGCTGTGGCACGACGCCACAGCCTCATCTGGGCAGAAACTTCATTTTGACAACCAGGTTGAACTTGGGGGTCTTTTATGTAACTTTTCTCAATACCGTGTGATGATTTTGGGCACCCTTAGTATTCTAAAACCATGTACCTTACATGTATGGTTGAGATTGAAGCTTGTAAATCGAGGAACAATCCTAACAGTTGTCCAAATCCTATATAAACCCACCATCTTCATTACTTTCACTTTCACATTTGCTCTCAATTTCTTCTCTAAGTTGAAGCTCTCATTGTGAAGCTTTATACCTGAGAAGTTTTGAGTTCAAAACTTCATAGCTTGGACCTTTTGTAAGTTTGTTTCATGCTTGTTATCGTTTTTCAAGCGTGAAAGTCAAACAGTGTTTGACTTTCTGCTTTAACCAGTCTATGGTCAACACGAGGTTCGTTTGAATTTCGCAACGTGAGCGTAATCACGATGGTAAAAGTCCCTTGTGACTATACCTACTAATTACCAAATTGATTAGGTGTAGTGACGAGTCATAGTTTCGGTCAAAATACGCGTCTTTGCGTATTTTGCAACCAAACTATTCTTGGGTATTAAAACCTTTTGTTTTGATATCAAACTTCTTTTCTAACTTCATTAAACATGTTTTAACATGTTTAACTCGTCACTTTTAGTTTAGTGCTTGTTTAGGCTCGTAAGATAAGCGGTCTAAACAACCGCTTAGACTTCCGAACCTGACCGGTTTGGTCGATCATTAGGATCCGACCAAACATGTATTGTAACCATAATTGTATAGGGAATAACCTTCCGAGGTTATACCTTATGGTCACTTCGTTTAGTTAGTCGTATGATAGGTAGTTTATATGCCTTAGAAAAATGACCAAAATGCCCTTTTTGCGCATAATTTCATTTTAAGCATATGTAACACATGTTTTGACATCTAAACTGATTATATAACCTAATTAGATATGTTAAGGCATATAATACTTGTCATAGGACTAGTTAGGCGCCTCGAAGGCGCTTTCGCGCGAACAACGCGTTAAAGTAGCATAAGCTACCTTAATGGGTCGTAAGCACTTAGGATAGGTTCTGACTTAGAATGTAGGCTTTGTTAAACCATATCACATGAGTTCCAATACTCATTCGGTTTACAAGACCTCATTCTACCCGATCTTCCGCTTTAGGTGTCGATTCACTAACATAGTATCCGTTACCCTAGGAACCGCTTCAACATTTGAACTCTTGGTCTTTGAGCTTTGTTATACCATTTGAATCGGAACTATGCGCAATCCCAGGCGAGTACGTAGTTCCCCTCTTTTACCATTTTCAAATTTTTTGGGGTGATTCATATGTGTAATCGATTTGTTTTCAAAATGTATGGCATATATGTGTTCACTAAGTGCTTTTATGTGTATTATTCCGATTATGCAAATGCGATGTTTATCTGAATCCTTAAGTGATCTACATATCTTCATAGTTAGATTCATATAGGATACTTGAAGTACATTCTTAGATCTTCCTATCGTCGTATTAAGGTTTTTAAGAAGTACTTTACAACTAGATGGTTGGTTGTTGGACCCAATTTGGCCTTAAAACAACTTCTTTTCACGTAATATGGCAAGTGATTTCAGTAGATGTAAAAAAGATGTGCGAAAATGGAAATCAGACTTTCAAGAAACAAGACCTATAGAATTATCAAGTTTATATCACTTTGAAAACAAAAAGGTTTACAAGGTGATTGTAAGATTATTATCTAGTACAAACGAATCTTGAATTCTGTGGGTGAGAAGGGCAATGGAGTTTTGATGTATGTGTGAATGCTAAGCTTCAAACTCACTTTTCTTCTCCTGGTTGAGCCTTCTATTTATAGAAGACTGGGTGCATGAATAAACAATAGTTTATTCATGCAATAATTCCTGCGAAAAGTGCCCAATTGACATATTCATTGAATCCAACGTTCAATTTGCATTTTTCATCATGATATCAGTTAATGTCAACTTGCTTCGGTAAGTGTGGCAGGACAGAGACAATTTCAGACAAGTGGGGTGTTTCATCAGAATTCTGATAAACCACTTCATCAGAAATTCTGATGAACAAATCATCAGAAAAATCCTGATGATCAGAATCGTCAGAAACTGATGATATTTCATCAGAAATATCATCAGATCCATCAGAAGTGACCTTTTCTGGTAATCCAATTCTGCTCTTGATCAACTTGTGATTCTTTGAAGTAGATGCTATGCATTTCAGTTGTCCCATCTGATCTTCTTTTTCTAGTTCGTGATCTTCAGGACTGTGATCTCTTCATAGATCTAGTTGATTGTGATTTTCTTCAATACTTACAAATAAAGTTTCCTAACAGTTTCCCCCTAAGTATTGTAAGAAAATGAACTACCTCTATATCTAACATAAACAACTTTCTTTTGAAAGGGAAATATAAAAACAACTAAGTTCAGAAACATAGAACATAGTCAAACCAGCCATAAATCAGACATTAATGAACAATTGTTCAAAAACAGGAATTTTAATCTCATTAAATCATTAATTGATCTTCACTCCACCTCTATATTTGTCTCCAGGTTTCAGCCTTTTCTTGTGGTCAATTGCCTTTTGAGTTTCTTTGTACATTTCTTTATACCATCCTCTTGCTTCCATCCAATTTTCAATGCACTCTTCAATTGTTTTTCTCAGCTTTTCATTGTTCTTTCCCTTCTTTTTGAGCTGCTCTTGTTTTTCATTCATGCAGTTCCTTATATATTTTAGTGTGTGATTTGAATACCTGTATATTTCACTGATTCTGAATAGAGCTTTCTCTTCATTAGCATCTTTGAAGACTACACACATTTCTGGTTGATCAAAGATTGCTCCGGTTCTTACTGGTTTAGAAGTGATTTCAGCTGGAATTGAAGTGTTCGGAGGAGGTATTAGCACTTTGTTGCTGTACTCAAAATTGATACATAGATCAAAGTCTGCCAGTGCAGCCCTTTTGTATAACTTTGCTCCTGCACTTTTGAGACTTTCAAGGGCTCTTCTGATTATAACTGAATTACCTTTCATTTCATCAATGATATTCTTCATTTTGACTATTCCCAATGGGTGAATATCATCAGCCAGATTTGCATCAGTAACCTTTTGTTTACTGTTATCTTTTCTGATCAATGTATACTTGTTTTGTGCTTCAGTACCTAAGATGCCTCCTCCAGTGGTCATAGTATCAATTCTTTCAATTGATACTATTGGATTAGTCATGTTCTTGTGTAGAATTTCCCAACCTCCATTGTTTCTGTTTTCAACAATACCTTTACTCAATGGAGAGAGAGGTCTCTTTGGGTTGTCTTCTAGACCTTTCCAATAGTGATTCTTTAGATGTTCTTCAGGGTATATAATAGTGTTTAAATCACCTTTTACCACATCCATTTCTTTGATGTTCCCTTCTGAATCTTCTATCATTACTTTTTTTGGCCTTTTTGAGGTAGTCACTTCATGTTCCATTCTTCTCTTTTCTTTTGTATCCATCATTATACTTAACTCTGTTTCTCCTGTGATGGTTGTAAAAGATGGTTGTACTGGAACATGGTCCTTTTGTTGTACCTTTGATGTGTCTGGCTTTGGGACATTTGGTGGAGGACCCATGAGTAGCTTTTGTTTATCTGGAGGTGGACCCATGGGTTGCTTCTATTTTTGAGCTGTTGAAGTTTCTGTTTGTTTGGTTTGACCTTGTTGAATGGTTTCTGATTGTTGTTGAGAAGTTTCTGATCTCCTTGCTTGTCTTTCTTGTGGAATTGGGGCTTTCAGTTCATGAAGATCAACATTTGCTAGTCTGGCAACATTATACTCCAATCTCTTTACTAACAGATGAACATTAGTAAGAGGTTGAGTATTTGTTTCTTCTTGTTTCTTCATCTTCTGAAACTCCTGATTTTCTTGATTTCTTTGTGCAGCTAATTCCATCAACAGTTTCTCAAAAGCCTCAGCCATGCTGCTGTTGTTGGCTCTGAGGAACTGTATTTCTTCAAGAAGCTTCCCTGAACTTGAGCTTTCTTCTGCAGTTGCAACCTCAGCCATCTTTTTCTTGATATCATGCAGTTCCTTGAGAGCTTTCTCAATTTCTGATGAACTTTCTTTGTTTTCTGATGACTTTTGCAATTTATTGAGGGCTGCAACATTGTCTTATGTTTGCTTCTGCACAGCTTTGACAGTTTCTGACAAAACCTTGATATCTGACTTTTGATTTCTGATTTCTTCTATTATCAGATCAAGTTTTTCTTCTGTTGCTGTTTTCACAATAGTAGTTGTGTCTTCAAGTTCTTTGTGAAGTTGTTTAGGGGACATAGATTGATGTCCTTGGGAGATAGGAGAAACAACTGATGTTTCCCTTCAAACACCAGCAGAAAACACATTCTCTGTTATTCTGAGGTTAAGAGGATTTGAAGATTCCAAATTCCCTATATCCTCACCAGAAAATTGAAACATATTCAAGTTCTGGGTTTCCTCATATCCTTGAACCTTTTCAGGTTCTCCATGAGTTGTTGAGAAACTCTTAGTTTTCTCATCCAGGATTCCTTGATCAGCAGGCTGATCTCCACCTGTTGCCACCACATTTTCCTCCTCAGAATCTGATTCAGAAAATGGGTCTTTGGTTTTACTCACAACTTGTTTTGAAGAAATAGTATCTCTAAGTAAGATTTCATGTTTTCCTTGAATTGATTCAACAGAATCATTCTCAGAATAATAAAATATGTTTATTTTAGACTGTTGTGCACCTGTTTCTCCTATGTGTGAGTCTTCAGCATGATGTTCTTCAGCCACATGACTCATATTTACATCTTCATCAGCTGGATGAGGATTAGATTCACCCTGCTGTTCCATTCTTGGTGTGCTAGACTCCTGTGCATCATGCTCCATAGGGGACACATATTCAAAAACTCCTTTGTTCGCTGACCTTTTGTTCAACATTTTCAGGTATTCTGCTCTGTATGGTGATTCTTCTGGTATCGGATTCATCATTTTTTTTGACAGAACAGGTACATCATTATCTGACTTCCAAGACCCTACAGTAGTCCAAGGTTTCATAATTTCTGTCTTCCACGTATTTTTTGATGCTGGAATTTCTCTGTTTCTTTTTAAAAAAGCATCAGAAATTATGATTGATAGAAATCTTGGAAAGGGTAGATGTGAATCTATTCTTCCAACTTTAGTCAAAATTGATATTCAGATCAAAATAAATATTTCTGCTCCAAAATCAATTTTCGATCCATTAATGAGACTGAACATAATTGTTAGAATGTTCATATTTATCTGATCTGTACCTCCAATCTTTGACGATAGACACTTGTTCAGAATTTCCATTAAAACTTGCCAGAAGGCAGGTAGCTTCTTTCTCTTGAATTCATTGATTCTTGAAATTTTTGTTTTGTAACCCATTACAGCATCAAGTTGTGCAAACATATCTTCTTTTTCTGGTGCTTCTTCAAAGCTCTGATGTAAGGGTAGTTCCAAACATTCCCTTATCTTTTCTGGTGATATTTTAATAAAGATATTTCCCCATACATGTGCTGTTAGCTCTGTTTGACTTGAGATTTTGAGAGTTTTACAACTTGTTGTATGAGTTCTTGTGGTACCTCTCTGGTCTTTGTAAGAGCTTGAGCTACCGGGCATCTTGTTAGAAATTCAATGAGAATTTGACACTTCATATCATACTCTTCGATGTTATTATTCGTTGCTTCATTGTTGCTCTTTAATGGAAGAAATTCAGCTTCAGTGATGAAGGGAACTGAGTGTTCAATTGGTGGTATGTTGATAGCAGCCATTGAGAATTTGGGTTTTGTTTCCGGAAAAGGGTTTTAGGGTTTTGAATTTGAAGGTTGATGATGGAAGTCCCTGTCTTGAATGAGGTATTTATAATGTACACGGACAATGATTTTTGAGTTTTTATCGTAGGTTGTTTGTGATCAAGGTGTTTAATGACACCTTAATGATGTTTTAATCCTTTTACGTAAACAACCGTTTTTGAAAAATCTTTGGTTTGTCTCTTATTTAATGTAAATCCTTTAAAGAATTTTAGAGATTCCAATGATTTTTCAGATAAATACTAATTTCCAACTTGCACCTTTTCTTCTTGTGGGACCCCTTTTGTTTCTAAAAGGTCCAATAGAAACCTTTTGTGTGTCACCCCAGGTATTTCTCATGATGATATATATATATATATATATATATCAGAATTCATTATACCATCAGAATTCATCTGATTTATTTTCAGTGGATAAATCATCAGAATTTTTATTTTTATTTAATTATTTATTTATTTTGAGATGAGAGGGAATAAGTAGAGTTCTGAGATTTTACTTACATTGTAGTCTTGCAGTTCTGAACTCCACACTTTTGTTTTGATATACAGGAGGTATTACTTTTTTCATATAGCTTGTTCCAGTCCTCAGAAATTTTTTTTAGAAAGAAACGTATTCTTAAAATTTTAGATTTTCATAAGTTTCTTTAAATCTGGTGAAAAAATTGCTTTCTGATGATATGTCAAACTTCCTGGTTTTCTAAAACAAAATTTGTTTTTCTGATTTATTGTCAGAATTTTCACAGTTTTCTGGTGAATGATCAGATTTGTTTAATGAGTTTTCTGAATAAATACCAGATTTTCTGATTGACCATCAGATTTTCTGAGTCCTACTAACTCCTGTCAGTTCTCATGTGTGATCCACCAGATTTTCTTTGTTTTTATCAGACATGTTGTGTTAGTTCCCCCTAGATCTATTACCATTAAGAAATGAAAAGGAAAAAAAATTAAAAACAAACCTAAAAAAACAAAAAAAAAGACAACAATTACTCCTTTTCCTCCTCTAATTCGTTGTACATGCACTTCACATATAACCAAAGACTGGTTACTCGACCGGTGTGATTCGTTAATGGCGTCAGGGTGGCTTCACTAATGTTTTCTTGAAGTACCAGCTCGGCCCTTGGATAGCAGCTTCTCACTCCTCCGAAGTCCAGCTGACTTGTGATCACCTTAGTTACGAATCGTGGGTAGATCAGAAAGGGTTGACGGTCGTGGATGTTTGCTTCTGGATCTCTCATGAGAAACTTGGCATAATTGTAAGGTTTCTCCTATATTATAGCATGAACCACTTCCATCATCTTATGAGACAGCTCGTTAAAGTGTCCAATCTTTTTGGAGAAGCAGACACTTAGCTGTGTTACCAAAAACTGGAAAGGTGATATAAAACTAGATTTGCTAACAGCCCTTGACGAGTTGAGTGTATGATAGCCCATTTCAGTCAAGGTCTGTTGCACATTTACCTTCTCCAGAAATTTGATTTCATGATCATCACCCAGTTTGAGGACATTTCTTTTTGTTTCCTCTTTTAGGGTGATCTTTACCCCCATGACCTCACTTTCAATCCACACGGAAGTACCACTAAAAATGATTTGGTGACATGTGATGATACAGCAATGCCCAAAGGACTTTTCATGATCATATTATACACAAACCTGCAGTCCTCCCATGCAGGTCCTTCCAAGTTGGATCTTAATCTAAGATTATGAAGTCTGTGAAACGGAAGAGGGAATTGAGTGGCTTTCATCAATTTTGGGCGACCCATTTTTTTTTTTTTGATAAGAAAAATTCTGTCGACGGGATTTTGAAGAGATGATTTTTGTGAAGAAAGTTCTTTTCAGGTTGTTAATATTTATAGATGAAAGTGATATTAACAGCCAACCTTTTTCTCTTCTATTAAGACGATATCTGTTGCAGTGAATGTAACAGTGAATGTGACAGTCTACTAAGCCTCATGTGTGAGTAAGCATTTAATGACTAGGCGGCTACTTTCATAGCTCCTAATGATTCTAGTGCCTACGTGTCACTTAAGTTCCTTATGAAAAAATGACGTTGCATGCATTTGCAGAATAAACATGAAATTCAATATACTGAAAAAAAAAATTGAGACGGTTGATAATCACAGCTGTATGGAACTTCATCAGTATGCATGTTACTTTTCCCTTTAAAAAAAAAAATAAAAACAAAATATACGCAAAACTAAGTAATTACAATATGTGGAATGTGCATGAGGAAAAAATTTTTACAAAATATTCTGATGTTTCAACATAATTTCTGATTTTATATCAGAACTTCTAGTGTTTTCACCAGATATTCTGATATTCCTTCAGATTATCTGATAAATTATCATTTATTGATCATTCATAAGATTTTCTGGTGCTCCATCAGATTGATGGATTGTTTCATCAGAAGCTAGTTGATTTGTTCTATGAATATCAGAATTTTGATGTTCAACAATTTGGTTTTCAATTTGTGTCTTTGTGTTTTCTGAAAAATCTCCATCATTTAGATTAACCATGCCTAGTTTGCTGATCAAAAAATTGTGTCTCTTTTCATCAAGAGGTTTTGTAAAGATATCAGCAATTTGATTTTCAGTTGGAACAAAATACATTTCAATGTTACCTTTCTCCACATGATCTTTTATGAAGTGGTATCTGACATCTATGTGTTTGGTTCTTGAGTGATGAACTGGATTTTCTGTTATTGCAATAGCACTCTTTGAGTCACATAGAATTGGAATTCTTGTCAGAGTTACTCCATAATCTTTCAGTTGAGTTTGCATCAATAGCACTTGTGAACAGCAACTTGCTGCTGCTACATATTCTGATTCTGCTGTTGATGTGGCAACACAGTTTTGTTTCTTGCTTGCCCAACATACCAATTTTTCTCCCAAGAGTTGACAGGCACCAGATGTGCTTTACCTGTCAATTTTGCACCCTGCATAATCTGCATCTGTGTATGCAATTAATTAAAGGTTTGTATCCTTAGGATACCAGAGACCAATTTCTGATGTGCCTTTGAGATATTTAAAAACCCTTTTTACAACTTTTAGATGGGATTCTTTGGGATCACATTGGTGTCTGGCCAGAAAGCATATTGCAAACATGATATCTGGTCTGCTTGCAGTTAAATAAAGCAGTGATCCTATCATTCCTCTATAGGTTTTAATATCAACACATATACCATCCTTATCAGAATCTAACTTGTTCCCGGTTGCCATGGGAGTTTTTGAAACAGAGCAGTTTTCAAGTGAGTATTTTTGTAGAACTGTTTTCACATATTTTGATTGACTCAAAAATATTCCATCAATTCTTTGTTTTGCTTGTAACCCTAAGAAAAAGGTTAACTCACCCATCATACTCATTTCATAGTGGCTGGTCATCAATTTTTGAAATTTGTCACAAAATTTTTCATTAGTTGATCCAAATATAATGTCATCAACATATATCTGGACCAGCAAAGTATGACCTTTGTGTGTTTTGAGAAAAAGAGTGGTGTCAATAGTTCCTTTGGTAAACCCAGATTTGAGTAAGAAGTTTGATATAGTTTCATACCAGGCTCTAGGAGCTTGCTTCAACCCATACAAGGCTTTGTTTAATCGATAAACATGATTTTAAAATTTTGGATCAACAACGCCTTCTGGTTGATGCACATAAACTTCTTCCTCAATTTTACCATTCAGAAAAGCTGATTTTACATCCATTTGATAAACTTTTAAATCCTTGGATGCAGCATAAGCAAGAAAAATTCTTACAGCTTCTAATCTAGCTATTGGTGCAAAAGTTTCGTCATAATCAATACCTTCTTGTTGACAGTAACCCTTGACCACTAACCTTGCTTTGTTCCTTGTGATTATGCCATTCTCATCAGATTTTTTCCTGAATACCCATTTTGAACCAATGACAGATTTGTCTTTTGGCTTGGGTACCAGATTCCATACCTTGCTCCTTTCAAACCGATCAAGCTCTTCTTGCATATCCTGAATCCAGTCTGGGTCACTTAGAGCTTCTTTGACAGATTTGGGTTCTATCTTGCTTAAGAACCCAGAAAATGCACACTCATGTGCAGTGGCAGATCTTGTTCTGACACCATCTGTAGGATTGCCTATGATGTCAGAATGAACATGTGCTTTATCCATCTTAACTTGTTGTGAAAAGTTGTTAGTTCTGATGGATTTAAAGTTTCCCCCTGAACAGGTGCTTCAATTGTGTGTAACATACCAGAATTCTGAGGTTCTGATGTACTACACCTTTGTTCTGCAGAGTTAGTACATGATGGATCTTTTGATTTGTTTTTGAAAGAATTATCATGTTCTAGGAAATCTTCATTTAACATTTCAAAGAGATGTTCATACTTTTCTTGTTTGTCAGAAAAATTTATTTCTTTCAAGTATTCATCAGAAACCTCTGTTTCTGATGAATCATCAAATAAAACATACAAACTTTCACTGATTATCCTTGTATTGAGAATGAAGATTCTATATGCTTTTGATGACAAAGAGTAACCAAGAAAAATACATTTTTCTGCTTTTCTGTCGAATTTTTCAAGGCTTTCAAAATCATTGAAAACAAAACATCTACAACCAAATGTATGCAAAAATTTTATACTTGGTATTCTTCCATTTATAATGTTATAAGGTGTTTTGTTGTGCCTTTTGTTGATTATGGATCTGTTTTGTGTAAAACATGCATTTGCTATAGCTTCCGCCCAAAAGTAAGTGGGCAATTTAGCATAAGCAAGCATGGTTCTGGCAGCTTCTACCAAGGTCCTATTCCTTCTTTCAACCACCCCATTCTGTTGGGGTGTTCTAGGAGCAGAAAAATCATGAGAAATTCCTTTACTTACAAGAAAATTCTCAATTTTTTCATTTTAAAACTCTGTTCCATTGTCTGATCTGATCCTTCTTATTGTTAGTTTTAACAGATTTTCAATTTTCTTAATAAAATTAATGATCAGATCAGGAGTTTCACTTTTCTTTCTCAAAAATTCTACCCACGTGTACCTGGAAAAGTCATCTACTATTACTAGTATGTATTTTTTTCCAGAAAAACTTTCTGTACTTATGGGTCCACACAAATCCATGTGTAAAAGTTCCAAATTTTGTGAAATAGAGACTCATAAATTGATTTATGTGAGCTTCTTTTGGATTTTCCCATCTCACATGCTTCACAAATTTGATCCTTCTTTGAGGATATCAGAGGTAATCCTTTTACCAGACCTTTGCTTGCTAGTTTGCTTAAGTTTTTGAAATTTAAGTGGGCAAGCCTTTTGTGCCATAACCAACAACTACCTTTGTTGAGTTTTGAAAATAAACATAGTTTTGGATGTTCACTTTCTTCTTTGAAGTTAAAATAGTAAATTGATTTTCTTATTCTTTTCCCACTTAAATAGATTTTATTATCATCTATACCTATTAACAAGCATTTTTCTGGTAAAAAGGTTACCTGAAAACCTTTGTCGTAGAACTGACCACAGCTTAGCGAGTTATACTTTAAGCCTTCAACATAGGCTACTTTCTCTATGGTCAGACATCCATACCTTATGCATCCATATCCCATGATCCTTCCTTTCACTCCATTTCCAAAATTTACCATTCTACCCAGCCTTGAAACAAAGTTGCTGAGTAAGCTCCTGTCCCCAGTCATGTGCTTGGAGCTTCCTGAGTTGCAGTACCAGATCTGCTGCACATGATGGTCTTGAAATGAAATGATTAGAGGGTTTTTGGTATCCAGCCTTGCTTGGGTAATGTTTCTGATGGAATATCAATCACTTTATTTTTTCTTCTTCTTGTTTTTACATAAGAAACTCTGTTATATGCTGAGCCATTAACAGATTTTACATTTTTCTTTTGAAGATGGTGTTAAACAAGCTTCAGTATGTCAACACACATACACGAGTTATCACAATTTTCTAATATTTCCTCTTGTGATGGAATAAGTGGATAATTTTGAAAAGATGAGTGAACTGCTTCTGGAGTCTTTACAGATTTTTGACTACATTCACTATTGTTTGCCTTGAAGTTTGGTTTTTCAAAAGAGTATTCAGAACAGGTTGTTTTACAAGACTTAGATTCAGATTCTGATGTAAATTTATCATAATTCTGATGAGTTGCTTTTACAAAGATAGTGGGTTTAGTTCTATTTGATCTTGTAGAACTTGTATAACCTAAACCCTCTCCTTTGTTCTTTGGTGTGGACTCAATAAAATTTATGAACTCTTTAGCCTGTTGGAAACCTCTAACATTGATTTCTTTGTCATTGATTTTTTTGTAAAGATCTTTTCTTTCATTTTCATAAAACTCAATTTTAGCTCTTTGATCTAAACTATCCTCTATAAGAAGTTGGTTTTCAAGAACGATTTTATTCAAAGTCCTTTGCAACTCATCAGATTTTCTAACATCTTATTGATGTTTTTCTTGCAGATTTAGAAAATCTGACATGAGCTTATTTAACTTGTGTTCAAGATCAAGATTGTCTAAATTTACCGTTTGTTCTGAAGTTTCTGGTAGTCCTTCAGAAAGTGCCATCAGGCAGAAATTTTCCAATTCTTCTTCTTCATCATCAAAAGAATCATCAGATAACCATGTATCTGTTCCAGCAATTAAGCTTACTTGTTGCTGCTTCTTTGCTTCTTCAAGCTTTTTCTCATAATAGGCAACATCCTTCAGCTTTTTGGTCTTTCATTCTGATGCATAATGACCTCTCTGCTTGCACTTATAACACACAACTTCAGCCTTCCCTTTATCCTTAGATCTAAACTCTTCTTTAGATCTTCTATCCATCCTTCGTTTGTCACTCCTCTGGTATCTCTGGCTACCACCCCTCAACCTCTGCTCAAACGTTTTGGTGAGCAGTGCTATTGCTTCAGCAAATGCTGAAAAATCTGATGATGCATCAGAAGTTTCAAGATTTTGGCTGTTTGATGGTTGTGGATCATTGGTTGTTGTTGATCTTTGTGAGTTTGAGATAAGAGCTAAAGATCCCCCTCTTTCAATGGTTTCTTCAAATATTTCTTCCTCTCTGGGGATCAAGATGCTGTATAAGTCATGAAGACTCATGTTTCCTAGTTCTAAGGTTGATGATAAAGTCATGGTTAGACTTCTCCATTCTCTAGGAAGGGCATCAAGAAATTTGATGTTTCTTTCATCGGTTGACTTTGTTATTCCAAATTTCTTTAACTCGTTTAAAAGTTTTGTAAATCTTTGATATGTATCATTTAACCTTTCATTTGGTAAACTTTTAAACCTTTCATAAGATGAGACATTGTTTGTTCTTTTGTTTCTTCTCATCCTTTCTCCGCCTTCACAAAGGTTTTCCAACTGATCCCATATTTCCTTAGCTGATGCACATGCATCAACCTGTGAAAAAATGTCATTGGGGATGGCCATTATTAAAAGTGACTTTGCCCTTTCATCCCCAGCCACCAGGTCCTTGTCTTCCGTACCCCAGTTTATTTCACTTTTGGGAGCGCGGGAGGCAGGGATTGCTGGTGATTGGTCAGTTGTTGGAATAGCAGGTATATCAGTCATTGGTGTATGTGGACCCCTTTCAATGGATTGAAATAGAGCTCGGTCATGACCATTAAGGAAATTGACCATCCTGATTTTCCATTGGGGGTATTCTTCTCTGACCAGAGTCGGAGGTTTAGACATAGAACCAATGTTAAAAGCATTATTCCAGGATTGAAAGCTGGCCATATTTAGAGAAAAGAAGATGAGCGATTGATAGTTTGAAAATAGTTTATTCAATCTGCTCTGATACCAATTGTTGGACCCAGTTTGGCCTTAAAACAACTTCTTTTCACGTAATATGGCAAGTGATTTCAGTAGATGTGAAAAAGATGTGAGGAAATGGAAATCAGACTATCAAGAAACAAGACCTACAGAATTATCAAGTTTATATCACTTTGAAAACAAAAAGGTTTACAAGGTGATTGTAAGATTATTATCTAGTACAAACGAATCTTGAATTCTGTGGGTGAGAAGGGCAATGGAGTTTTGATGTATGTGTGAATGCTAAGCTTCAAACTCACTTTGCTTCTCCTGGTTGAGCCTTCTATTTATAGAAGACTGGGTGCATGAATAAGCAATAGTTTATTCATGCAATAACTCCTGCGAAAAGTGACCAATTGACATATTCATTGAATCCAACGTTCAATTTGCCCTTTTCATCATGATATCAATTAATGTCAACTTGCTTCGGTAAGTGTGGCAGGACAGAGCCAATTTCAGACAAGTGGGGTATTTCATCAGAATTCTGATAAGGCACTTCATCAGAAATTCTGATGAATAAATCATCAGAAAAATCCTGATGATCAGAATCGTCAGAAACTGATGATATTTCATCAGAAATATCATCAGATCCGTCAGAAGTGACCTTTTCTGATAATCCAATTCTGCTCTTGATCAACTTGTGATTCTTTGAAGTATATGCTATGCATTTCAGTTGTCCCATCTGATCTTCTTTTTCTAGTTCGTGATCTTCAGGACTGTGATCTCTTCATAGATCCAGTTGATTGTGATTTTCTTCAATACTTACAAATAAAGTTTCCTAACATTGGTTTTGTGTAGATGGTTGGTGATTTAGATAACAAAACTAGATAATACAATAAGCACATGGTGGATACGCCGCTGGTACTTCCTATATATAAGTGTGCTTATTTTATTACCCTTCGTGGCGTTATCCCGAATCACCATTAGGATTTAGGATTGTTTTGATTCAATGTGACAGAACCCAGAATCCTTATATTATCTATCTATCTTTATAGGTTGATTCTTGTAGGATGTTTAGAGTACTAATATTGAAGTCCTTGTTTGGAATTCATTGTGTACTTTAATGCATGTCTGAGTAGACAATGTGACAAGAACCTGATCCCTGTAGTATCTATCTATCTTCATAGTTAGACATATATGGGATGTTTAGAGTACTAATATTGGAGCCTCTGTTTGGATTCACTGTGTACTTTAATGCGTGTTTACGAGATAGAACAAGTTGATGATTATGTGTTTATGTGGTAGTTGTGATTTAGATAACGAAACGGGTATAATAAAATAAGAACATGGTGGATACGCCGCTGGAACTTCCTATATATAAGTGTTCTTATTTTATTATTCTTGTAGCGTTATCTGGATCACTTTTGGATTTGGTGTACTATTGTTTCAGTATTCGATTATCGAAATCCTTGTAGAATCTCCCATATCTTTATATGTTTGATTCTTAGAAGGATATTTAAAGTATTATCATAAATCATTGATTTGATTTATATAATACTCACACAGGTTTGATTAATTTCAAAGCTGTTATTATAAATCCTTAATTGGTTTTTCTAATAACAAATTTACAAGTTTTTACGATGGTTTAGAAGAGATTACAATGTAATGCATAAAATGACTTGGTAATAATCATATTGCCATATACAAACCTATTTTATCATGAGTTTTCACAATTTAGATTGAAGTATTGCAATACCAAATGTTTTACCATTTACTTGGCTAATAAAACCTATGTATTCGCTGACATTTTTATGCTAACTGTTTTTCGCACATGTTTCAGGTTTTCGACTGTTTCGAGCATGCAACGCATAGGACTACATTCGGGCCTTAGACTTCTAAAATAAAAGAACAATTACATGTATTCTTTGTTTGTAAAACAATGTTAATGATATTGAAACAATTTAGTACCAGTAGTTGTGAGCAATTTGTAACGTGACTCCCCGATATTTCTGCCACGTGTTGTTGTATTACGCGATTGGGGTGTTACAGATTGGTATTAGAGCACTGGTTATAGGAAATTAGGTTACTAGCATGCCTTAAACCTAGTCTATAACCTTCCTAGGACCTAAACGTGAGTAGACTTAGGAACTCTTTCCTAAATCCTCATCCTTATTCGTGCCATAACTACTCTATGATTTACAAATCGTCTAGCCTTAGATGATTTATCCTAAACCTTAGGCTTTATGCCTTGGGGTATTCCTCAAAATGTTTTTTAAAATGTTTTCATTGAAATATTTTTCAAAATGTTTTCTTAAATGTTTTGTTCAAAATATTTCGCTAACATGTTTTATCTCAAACCATTTGTATCAAAAGATTTCTTAAATGTTTTTCCTCAAACGTTTTTCATCGAAATCTTGGGTTTTAATAATGTGAACACATGCAATCTGGAAGAGTGGGTGCCTGTACCCCGATTTTTCTGTCTAAGGCTAGAGTGTTCGTACAAATCCGCATTATCGGACCAGTCACTCTTACCTGGGAACTCTTAGGGTGAGTGTCCTATAGGCTAAAGCATGTCTTCATGAAGCATTATAAAAACCCATCCATCTTGACCCTACCGAATGATTTCTAAACGACCTTTGTAACCCTACTCAATCATATTACCCTCGGTAATATGTTTGCTCTTCGCGACAACCGAAGCAACTTTCCTTTCCCAGTACTATTTCATCATATTACCTTCGGTGATATGTTTGATTCGATACAGTTGAAATGAATCTCATTTCATTTCATGACACTACGAGATCCTATTTCATTTTCAAAACACTACTCTTGTCTTTCAAAATTTCAATTTTTTACCATTTGGATGAGAATTTTCAAAATTTCAAACACAAAGTTTCTTTATTTTAAAAAATTTAAATTTAAAACATTTTATCTTAACAACAATAAATTTTTAAACAATGAAGGAATTTTTAAACCATTAACTTGATTTGTATTCTCTCATCCAAAAATATTACAAAAGTTTATTTTCAAACAACTCTTATTTCAAAACAAAAATTCACAACACTATATTTTCTAAATACAAGAATGAAACTTATAAACAAGATTTTTCTGGGTTAAAATTTACACTATATATATATTCTAAGTATAAGAAACAAAACATTGAAATTACTAACGAGAATTCAAAACGAACGAAGGCCGAATCTTCTAAAAAAAATTCTAGGAGGCGCAAGACTTCAAAGAATTTTGCAATTCCTGCATCTGTCCCTGTAAACTCATACCCTTTAAAGGATTTTATCGTGGAAAGCAACCTCAGTGCAATCTTTGCAACTATCATCATGCATCAAATTCCTCTTGTCACCAGTGTACAATTTGCGGTTTATTTGGACATCCAGCTGCGACCTCTCGTATCCAGAATCGAGCAGCCCCTACTCAGACTCGCCCAAGAGCATGTTTCAATTGTGGTGATTTAAATCATTTCAAGCGAAACTGCCCTAAGCTTGCCAATACTAATGGACTAGTGTTCAACGTCAATGAGGCTCAAGCTAATGATCAAGCCCTTATGATTGTCACACCCCGACCACGTAGAACATACAAAACGTGGCGGAAACATCGGGGAGTGTTGTAACAGAATTAATGTTTCATAACCATGGATACCAAAAAGTTTTTGTTTTATTAAACATTGAATAATTACATCGTCTGGAAATCTAAATACACAAATTAAACATAGTCTATCATTGTTATTGAGTCACTAAGGCCTTGTCCAGTCCTATGTGAGCATGCATCCTATCAATCGATATCTTTCAACAATACCTGAAACATATGTGAAAACGAGGTCAGCAAAGAAATGCTGGCGAGTACATAGGTTTTGTGAAAATAAGATTCATGACTTCTGTTTAAGAAAATGTTTAGTCATGAACCTTGTAATTTGCTTTGTCTTTGTAAATCATTTGAAAAATAATAAGTTCGGATGATAAGTATAAATAAGAGAATAATGCATGATTAAATGAATAACCATGTAAAATGAGTTTGTGTAAGATAAGTTGTTTGTAAATCAATGTCTTGTGAAAAGTATGTTACTTGTATAAAATGTTCTATGTCTCAAACTGAAATGATTCAAATAACTCTACAATATGTAATACCATACAACCACTTATATATAGGAAGTACCAGCGGCGTATCCACCATGTTTGTATCATATTACATACGCATCGTTACTTAATCACTTAATCAAACCAAACCACCAAAGTAATGTTCATGTCCAATGTAAATCATGTAATATGTATAACCAAAATGATATGTATGGCTAGTGAATTGCATCAACTAAACCATAGGTGAAACGCACAAAACAAAGTATTGAAGTAAAACTTAGTTTAAATCAATATTATGTTTTGTGGAAATGCATGATCAAATGTAAATCATGTCCAAAAACATCTTGTTTTAATTGTTCAAATCGTCCTTGTTTTAATTGTTCAAATCGTCCTTGTTTTAATTGTGAACTACTTTATGGTCGTCTCTCTAATAACATTCAAACCTTCTTGACGCGTTCATCGTTCCAACTCGCTCTCGTTCTCATTCTTAACAAACCCTTACCAAAGGGTAAATTAATAATTACAGATTCAGTCGCTACCCAAAATACCCACACATAACCATGGGTATAGAAAATAACGGGATTTGTCAGATCCTATCGTACCATAACCTAATACTGGTCGGCTTGATCATTGCTAATGAATGTCATTGGTTATGTAACTATAACCAACAAGTTTGTTCACTTTTTGAAATTGTAATTAGTTTTTGAAACCATTGAAATCGTTCTTGAAACCATTGTTATTGTTCTTGAAACCACATTGTAATTGTTATTGAAATTATTGTAATCATTCTTGAAATCATTGTTAAAACATTTAGCACATATGAGTCACCCCAAAACAATTGAAAAATAGTAAAAGAGGGGAATAATGTACTCGCCTGAGAGTGCTTAGGAGTCTTGAACAACTACCAAGTAAGCTAGAGGAGTCCCGGAAATCAAACGGTACCTAATATAGGTAACTACATAAATAACCCGGACCTAAATCGGAAGACTGGGTAGCAGGAGGGTTTGTAAACCAAATGAGTGTAGGAACTCATGTGATATGGTTTAACAAAGCCTACATACTAAATGAAACTTAACCTAAGTATTATCGACCCATCGCGACCCATTAAGGTAGCTTATGCTACTTTAACGCGTCGTTCGCGTGAAACGCGTTCGGACCGCCTAACAAGTCCTATGACAAGTATTATATGCCTAAACATGTTACATAATCAGTTATGTGACAAAAGTTTAGGTTACATATGCTAAATTACCAATTATTCATGAAAAGGGTATTCTGGTAATTTACCTAAGGCATATAAACTACCTATCATACAACTACTTAAACGAAGCGACCATAAGGTATAACCTCGGAAGGTTATTCCCTATATACTATGGTCACCTAATGTGTTTGTTCGGATCCTAATGATCGACCAAACTGGGTCGGGTTCGAAGGCATAAGCGATTTATCAGATCGCTTACCCTACGACCCTAGACAACGTGGTAATCAGTAGGCATAGTCCCAAGGGACTATAACCAACGTGATTACACTCACGTTGCGAAGTTCAAACGAACTTCGCATTGACCATAAACTGGTCAATGCAGAAAGTCAAACAAAGTTTGACTTTCAGACTCGAAAAGCAATAAAAGAACGAAAGAATACTTACGAAGGGTCCCCGAATGCTAATTTCGATCCGAGAATCTCAGGTATGAAACAATGGTTTCAACTTAGAGTTTCTAAGATCAAAATTCTAGTGATTTTAAAGCATGGGGGGATGGGGTATTTATAGTAAAAGGTCCATCGTTAAGATCGTTTCATGGAAAACGTGCCTTAATCGCATCCGTACATGTGTCGGAAACTTGTGGTGGCTAAGAATTGATCCTTATCAGCTGACTAGACAATTTAGAACATGTGGTTGTGGATTAATCAGCTGCAATCTGCTGTTAAATACTCTGCATCTGGTCTGAAGAACCCATACGCACCATAGGGCAAAAACCCATGCGCATCGTAGGGCATAAGTTTGGTAGAATTACACTTTTGGTCCCTGTTATGCAATAAGGTCATTTTTGACACGTTTAAGGCCCGTTAACCCCATTTCAAAGCTCTAAAATGAAGTTAAAGTATAGGGAACTTAAAACATGCTCAAAAATATCTCGGATGTCGGTTCGTTTAGCCGTACGGTTGCGATGTTCGGTTAATTACGACGGAAAGCGCATAAGCGCGAAAAACGATCCAAATGACGTAAAGAATGGATTTTTCTCATGCCAAACACTAAAATAAAATATTGTAGTGCTTACATAAATTTTTGGATGTCCGGATGTATTCAGAACGTAAGTTATGCGCGAAAGTGCAAACTTGTTCACTTTTTGACACTTTTAGTCCCTGAATGTCCCAAAAGTTTATTTTAGCACATCTAACACCTCAATGCCTATTTCTAAGCTATGTAGAGGATATTTAAGGTGTGTTTAACTTATGGTCATGTTCCGGAATGTCTGTTACAGTTCAAATTGGCATACTTTCGCAGTTTGTCAACTTTAGTCCCTGTAAGCTATTTAACTTGATTTTGCCATACCAAAGCCTTCAAAACTTATTTCTAAGTTATGTAAAGGTTATTTAAGGTATGTTAAGTCTATGTCACTATTCCGGAGTGTTTGTTGCATTAAACTGGTTATATTTACGCATTGGTGCGCGTATAACCTTCCAGAAAGCGATTTAGAGTTTGAAATCGAACAAAAAAAATTGATATGTGCAAATGATACACATATTTTTACAAATCCCAAATATGAAATACAATATTTCATTGGTTTGGTATTTGTTTGATGGTCGCAGTGACCCAGGTGTCACAATGATCATTTGAACCTCTATATTTTTCTGTTAAATTTCGAAAACAATATAAATTTCAAGAAGTTTATCTTTATCCATGTTATTCATTTTCCAAATTTCAAACACTAATGTGATTACACTATGTGTGATTACAATTACATGCTGATTTTGAGGATTCTGTTCTTTAGGAACTAAATCTTATAATTTAGCATAATATGACTGTACTCTGGTGTATTCGTACGAACTTGGTAACACGATCGATACGAATACTATGAACAAGTTAATACAATTTTATGATCATAGCATTATATACATGATTTGTTTATCTAATATGTATAGTACATGATTGTAAATACAATTTGCTTCGTATGTTGGTTTAATGTACTTAGTCTGTTAACTTAGCATACCTAGCGCATGATTTGAAAACATTTTCTTGATATGTTTATATTATGATGACAATGCATGATTTGTATATGTTGCATTTTACCTTTTTGGTTAAGTATGAAACATATATAAATATTTGTACTAGAATAAAATACCTACTACTAAATTTGTTGTATGCAAAATAAGTAGTGTTATTATTGCTAGTATAAAATACGATTCGATTTGACAGATATTTTGTTGTGACGATGTTTATTTTATTTAGACGATAGTTCGACCTTATTATTTGTTACCCTCTCTTAACAAGAGGAGCTATGTGGACCATGCGACGAAATGAGTAATTATGGGTGCACACTTAATTATGAGATTCGACGCATGAGAATCATAGTAAGCCTTGTTAAGTATGGTGGCATAAAATCTAGAATGATTAAGGTAACGGGAGAAGTATGATGTGATAAGAACATGGTGGATACGCCGATGGTACTTCCTATATATAAGTGTTCTTATTGTGTTAATCTTCAGAATGTTACTGAGATCACTTGGTGATTTTATGTTATCTTAGACCATTATGTGATTATGTGTTTATTTGTTATTTATGTGGTTATTCCCGATGGATGACAACGAGTACATTCATTAACTCAAATCGAGCCGACCGGGAGTATAATATGGTGTTAAAGATGATGATCTTGATGCCATAGGTATGTTGACCCATCTCCTATGCATGAGATGCTCATGGTGCATTGGATGTACCTCGTGGGACGTTAGAAACCGTGTACGTGAAGGGCTTGAATACACACCCCTTTGTTTGCTAGGAATTACACTAGGAGCTTAGTATAACATAGTGCCATACTTAAATGATTTTTGAACACTAGTCGACTATCACAAGTTTCAAAGAGTTGAATACCTTAAGATACTTTGAATATCCCAAATCACAATTTGAATTCCCTGAAATTTCCAACACCAAATGATGCTCCGCATCTTTGGGATCTAGCAAACTGCTTATCCATCAGTTGTTTCAATTCCACTCTACGGTCTCCTTCGAATAAATTTCGGGACGAAATTTCCAGAAGTAGGGGAGACTGTGACACTTGTGCTCCGTAAACACACATGATATAGGACATAATATTTTATCAAAGAAACAATTTGTTTTGGTCTCAAAATTTGTGTATTTGTGTTGTACAATTTAACATTTTGATTCTAGTTCATTTTCAAGCTTTAAATCACTTTCTGAAATGTTAAACGCGAACTGATATGTAAACGTAACCAGTTTAATGTGGAAAACAATCCGGAATAGTGACATAGGCTTAACATACCTTAAATAACTTTTATATGACTTAGAAATAGGTTTTGAAAGCTTTGGTGTGTCAAAAACAAGTTTATTCACTCTCAGGGAATATTTGCGTCAAACTGCGAAAGTCTGCTGATTCGTTTAGTAACGAACATTCCGAAACTTGATCATAAGCTAAACGTACCCTAAATATCCTTTACATAGCTTAGAAATAGGCTTTGAGGGGTTCGTTATGCGAAAATATGCTTATTTGATCAATAGGGACTAAAAGCGTCAAAAAGTGCATAAGTTTGCATTTACGTGCATATCTTACGTTCTGAATATATCCGGACATCCAAATTTTTTTTAATCATTAAAATAATTTATTTTAGTGTTTGGAATGTTAGAATTTCACTCGTTGCGTAATTTGGATTGATTTTGCGTTCGTTACGACTCCCGTCGTAATTAACCGAACAACGCGATCGTATGACCAAACGAACAGACATCCGAGATGTTTTTGAGCATGTTTCATGTTCCCTATGCTTTAACATCCTTGTAGAGCCTTGAAAATGGGTTAACAGGGTTTGAACGCATCAAAAATGGCCTAAACGAGTTGTAGGGACCAAAACTATCAATTTTCAAAAGTTTCTCGTAGCTGGCATGTGGTGGCGTTGCGCCACCACTATGTTGTTTTGCCGTGGCGTGACGCCACGACCTCATCTGGACAGAAACTTCATTTTGACAACCAGGTTGAACTTGGGGCTCTTTTGTGTAACTTTTCTCAATACCGTGTGATGGTTTTAGGCACCCCTAGTATTCCAAAACCATGTGCCTTACATGTATGGTTGAGATTGAAGCTCGTAAATTGAGGAACGATCCTAACGGTTGTCCAAATCCTATATAAACCCACCATCTTCATCACTTTCACTTGCACATTTGCTCTCAATTTCTTCTCTAAGCTGAAGCTCTCCTTGTGTAGCTTCATACCTGAGAAGTTTTGAGTTCAAATCTTCATAGCTTGGACCCTTTGTAAGTTTCTTTCACGCTTGTTATCATTTTTCAAGTGTGAAAGTCAAACAATGTTTGACTTTCTGCTTTGACCAGTCTATGGTCAACACGAGGTTCGTTTGAACTTCGCAACGTGAGCGTAACCACGATGGTTGTAGTCCCTTGTGACTATACCTACTGATTACCACGTTGATTAGGTGTAGTGACGAGTCATAGTTTCGGTCAAAATACGCGTCTATGCGTATTTTGCAACCAAACTATTCTTGGGTATCAAAACCGTTTGTTCTGATATCAAACTTCTTTTCTAACTTCGTTAAACGTGTTTTAACATGTTTAACGTGTCACTTTTAGTTTAGTGCTTGTTTAGGCTCGTAAGATAGGCGGTCTAAACAACCGCTTAGACTTCCGAACCCGACCCGTTTGGTCGATCACTAGGATCCGACCAAACATGTATTGTGACCATAGTTGTATAGGGAATAACCTTCCGAGGTTATACCTTATGGTCACTTCGTTTAGTTAGTCGTATAATAGGTAGTTTATATGCCTTAGAAAAATGACCAAAATGCCCTTTTTCCGCATAATTTCATTTTAAACATATGTAACACATGTTTTGACATCTAAAGTGATTATATAACCTAATTAGATATGTTAAGGCATATAATAGTTGTCATAGGACTAGTTAGGCGTCTTGAACGCGCTTTCACGCGAACGACGCGTTAAAGTAGCATAAGCTACCTTAATGGGTCGTAAGCACTTTGGATAGGTTCTGACTTAGAATGTAGGCTTTGTTAAACCATATCACATGAGTTCCAATACTCATTCGATTTACAAGGCCTCATTCTACCCGATCTTCCGATTTAGGTGTCGATTCACTAACATAGTATCCGTTACCCTAGGAACCACTTCAACACTTGAACTCTTGGTCTTTGAGCTTTGTTATACCCTTTGAATTGGAACTATACGCAATCCCAGGCGAGTACATAGTTCCCCTCTTTTACCATTTTCAAATGTTTTGGGGTGATTCATATGTGTAATCGATTTGTTTTCAAAATGTATGGCATATATGTGTTCACTAAGTGCTTTTATGTGTATTATGCCGATTATGCAAATGCGATGTTTATCTGAATCCTTAAGTGATCTACCTATCTTCATAGTTAGATTCATATAGGATACTTGAAGTACAGTCTTAGATCTTCCTATCTTCATAGTAAGGTTTTTAAGAATACTTTACAACTAGATGGTTGGTTTTGTGTAGATGGTTGGTGATTTAGATAACGAAACTAGATAATACAATAAGCACATGGTGGATACACCGCTGGTACTTCCTATATATTAGTGTGCTTATTGTATTACCCTTCGTGGCGTTATCCCGAATCACCATTAGGATTTAGGATTATTTTGATTCAATGTGACAGAACCCAGAATCCTTATAACATCTATCTATCTTTATAGGTTGATTATTGTAGGATGTTTAGAGTACTAATATTGAAGTCCTTGTTTAGAATTCATTGTGTACTTTAATGCATATTTGACAAGACAATGTGACAAGAACCTGATCCCTGTAGTATCTATCTATTTTCATAGTTAGGCATATATGGGATGTTTAGGGTACTAATATTGGAGCCTCTGTTTGGATTCATTGTGTACTTTAATGCGTGTTTACGAGATAGAACAAGTTGACGATTATGTGTTTATGTGGTAGTTGTGATTTAGATAACGAAACGGGTATAATAAAATAAGAACATGATGGATACGCCGTTGGAACTTCCTATATATAAGTGTTCTTATTTTATTATTCTTGTAGTGTTATCTGGATCACTTTAGGATTTTGTGTACTATTGTTTCAGTATTCGATTATCGAAATCCTTGTAGAATCTCCCATATCTTTATATATTAGATTCTTAGAAGGATATTTAAAGTATTATCATAAATCATTGATTTGATTTATATAATACTCACACATGTTTGATTAATTTCAAAGCTGTTATTATAAACCCTTAATTTGTTTTTCTAATAACATATTAACAAGTTTTTACGATGGTTTAGGTGAGATTACGATGTAAGGCATAAAATGACTTAGTAATAATCATATTGCCATATACAAACCTATTTTATCACGAGTTTTCACAATTTAGATTAAAGTATTGCAATGCCAAAAGTTTTGCCATTTACTTGGCTAATAAAACCTATGTATTCGCCGGCATTTTTATGCTGACTGTTTTTCGCATATGTTTCAGGTTTTCCACTGTTTCGAGCATGCAACGCATAGGACTACATTCGGGCCTTAGACTTCTAAATCAAAAGGACAATTACATGTATTCTTTGTTTGTAAAACAATGTTAATGATATTGAAACAATTTAGTACTAGTAGTTGTGAGCAATTTGTAACGTGACTCCCTGATATTTCAGCCGCGTGTTGTTGTATTACGCGATTGGGGTGTTACTCCACAATTGTCCAGTTCAGCAAAAGTTTGACAAAATTACAGACACAGCCCCTGCACATGTTGAATGCCATTTTTGAAATGTTTAAGGCCTGACAAGCCATTTTCAAGGCTCTAAAATGATTCCATAGTGTAGGGAACATGAAAGATGCTCAAAAATATCATGGATGTCGGTTCGTTTGGCCGTATGATTGCGTTGTTTCGTTAATTACGACGATACACGAACGGACGCGAAAAACGAATCAAATTGCGCGAAGAATGGAAATTGAGCATTCCAATCACTAAGATAAAATATTTTAATGATTACATAAATTTTTGGATGCCCGGATATATTCAGAACGAAAGATATGCACGAAATTGCAAACTTATGATCTTTTTGACGCTTTTATTACCTATTTGACCAAAAAGTTTATTTTTTTTTCACATCAAACCCCTCAAAGCCTATTTCTAAGCTATGTAAAGGATATTTATGGTATATTTAACTTATGGTCAAGTTTCGGAATGTTCGATAGCATACGAATCAGCAGACTTTTACAGTTTGACGCTAATAGTCCCTGCGGTCAAATAAACTTGATTTCGACACACCAAACCCTCCAAAACTTATTTCTAAGTTATGTAAAGGTTATTTAAGGTATGTGAAGCCCATGTCACTATTCCTGTGACAACCCGAACCCTCAAGGTCTAATCCAGTGACCATTGGTTCGGTATTTCAGTGTTATATTTTTATATACGTCATAGTCTGCATTGTAATTGGCTGATGCATTAAATTTGCTAAACGTGCTTATTATTTCTATGTCACGGTTTGCGTTATAGCTAAATGTATTCTTTTGTGCTTAGTAGAGTTAGTATTTGTATTTGTTTTACTTGTGGGCTAGTCACGATTGGGCCGCACACACACCTTAGTCTTCCACCCTACTTCCAATCCACTTTGGCCCACGTTTAGGGTCAAGCCCGAAAACACATGAGCCCAACCCTTTAGGGGTTGCGTAGACTTATAGAAATAAGAGAGTAGTTATGCGATCGTAACAAAACCAACCCTAGTTCTTTCTTTCTTCTTCTCGGAGAAGGTAGCAAACGGGAAGCTTGTTCTTCCCGCAATCTTTTGCTTGTGTACTTCGGGTAATGAGGTTAGTGTATCCATCTTTATTTATTTTCATTCTCTAGGGGTTAAGTTAAGAATATAATATATGTGTTGGTTGATATCCCAAACCCACCGATTGTGCTTAGTCAAATTGAGTTGTCCATTGAATTCGAAAATTCCAAATACCCATGATGTTATGTCGGTAGTCGTTAGAGGTCCAATAGTATTGAAAGTAAATGATCTAATAAAGTGTGTAATCTTGACTAAAAGTGGCGGCCCATGTGGTGATTTAATCAAACAATATAGACATGTTGAGAAGGTTGTCAGAAAGGATGTTATGCATATTAAATGATGAGATGATGTGGTGTTTGTTGAATTCGGATAGGAAGATGCTTACAAATACGAATTTATGACAAGCACTCACTAAAAGGATTGTGTGTTTATGTTTTAAAAATTGTTTTGATGTTCTATTAACGATTCTGACTTGCATGATGATGAACAATTTAACTTGAACCTACATGATGATCGTATGTTAATCTGTCATTCTTGAAACTATTGTACTACCACGTTAATCTGGTTTTATGAATACCTGCTGTTGACATATGATTGGAAACTACCATAGCTTGGGCGATAGGTAAGCATGAACTGTTGAAACAGCGACGAAACCCCACCTCCCGACGAAAAGCTGGTCGACAAAATTCCTTGATGTTTCGTCGACACATTCCCAAAGAAACCCTGTGATATTTCGTCGACACATCCTTGACAAAACAAGGTGTTACGTCGCTTGAGGTTGATCGCTGAGCTCATTCGCATGTGGTGTGACGTTGTGACCCTTCTGATTATGTTGATTGATTTTGTGTCATGATGGATGTATGTGATTAAAGCTTTAAATGGTCTGCACATGTTCAAGTTCTCGAATAAAACCAACCAAGTCTCAATCATACATGTGTTTGTTTAATTGTAAACAAATGGGTAAATAAGTGGGCCGCATATGGGGCTTGGATGTTCAAGTAATCAAATGTAATTGAATTTTTGATTAAGTGAATATAAGTGATCAAACTGTTATATTGTGACTAGACTTTGGGAACTGAAAATCAATAGTGGGTCGCATATGTTGTCATTGAATTAGTCAACTGTGAATGTTAATTGGAATAATGGGTTGTGTATGCTAGTTGTTTTAAATTAAGTACCGATACATGTCATGCCATGATTTTATGATAAAAGCATTCTGTGTAATCGTGCATGATTTACTGTATGTTGATGTATGACATGAATGATTTCGAAACTGATTATCTTTGGTAACCACGGTTGGGTTTGGTTGACCATCTGGGAACTGGTAAAGTAGATTAACAAACCGAGCAATCTCAGGTGAGTTCACTGCTCTTTTTCCAAGCATGCATCCCGGGGAGGGATATCGGGTAACGTTCCAGGGAGGAATGTCAGGTTAATGGGATGTTTGTTATTACTCATTTCTATCATATAAGACCCCTTACATCTACCGATAGTTGCCGGGGAGGCAACGAGGTTATTAGTTGATAGCACTATTAGGTTTGGCACCCTCACACCGTACCGGGGATGACGGGCGTGAACTAATTACCTTAAAGCATGACCAATGTTTTGATAGAGACATTGGGGTTGGGCAAATACATCTTGTAGCCATTGCGGTAATCGAGTCAATAACAACATCAAATCAAATCGTTGAACTGTTTTATACACATATCTGGTAACTAACGCTTTAACAAAACTTTGAACTCACCAGCATCGTCTGACCCACTTGTCTGCATGCTTGCAGGTCTATAGGCTTATATCATTTGGAACTTCCTGTCTGGGATGCTGGAGTGGTCATGGGTCGAGATACTTGGGTTTACAAGACAAGACTAACGGTTTGTACATGTGGTTTATGAAACACTTAACAAATGATTTATGCTTCTGCTGTATACAATGAATTACTTGTAACATTTTGTAACACTTTATGTAAATGAGTGAAAGTTTTATTTAAACATATTTACGAGTTCAATGTGATTGGTGGCTAAGATCCTGGTACGTCACACGTCCCGCGGTGTTTCTGCAAGTGCTAATTTGGGGGTCTGACAGTTTGGTATCAGAGCCACTGGTTATAGTGAACTTGGTTTTAAAATGTTTTATAAAACCTGACTATAACAGAACAAGTTCTGAATTCGACCATGACACTCAGCTCCTGACTGCAAGGTTCGTCTCTCGTATACTCATTTTATTGTATAACTAGTGAACACTTACGTATGATATTGCATGTGACGGCACGTTTAGCACAACGGTATTAATTCATGTATTAATTGCATGTGTTATGTGACTGATAGGGTGGTATTTCCCTAAACATTCATGAGTTACGTTTCATGATGCTTTTTGTTTGCTTCTCGAGTTTGAGGGACCATTTGACATGAGTTAGGAGGAGCTGAGATGAGCTTGCAAATTGCAATATTATTGTGGGTGCACACATAATAATAATGTGGGGTGCATGAGAGTCCCAGTGATGCTTAACAAGTGAAAAGGGGGTTCCGCTCCGTTATTTGATCGATGTGAAACACAACAGTCTATAGGAGTCATAGCAGTGATTGTCTCCTACTCGAACATGATCTTTTCACTCCTTTCTGAAACCTTTCAAATCTTGATGCTATCGAGTATTACCTGAACACACATCTGAACGCCTAGCGAAACGTGTAGAATGTTAAGTGCTTGTACGAACATCCCTGAGTTGGATGTTGCCATGACAGTGATTGGTCTATACCTTTCTCGCTTCTCTTCGTTTGCTGGAACTTAACGTATTGACTCTTAGATCCCGAAGTGCGAATCACTTTTGTAACACTCTAGCAACATACCGTGTGTCACTCCATCAACTTGCAAGATCGATGGACAAGAGGATGATCGTAGTATCTCACCGACTTCACTATAAGAACGGCCTTGGTTTCTGGCAATGAACATCAGCGATATGACTCCAATCGAATCCTTAACCCCAGCCAGCGACTCATGGGAGTCAACTCTTACGAATCAATCGGAACATAAGCAATGACAATCAACTACGGTGTGGAATGCGTAGCCACCAGCATAATGAGTAGCGTCTTAGTACGTGGCACGGAACGGGAAAAGATGGACCCTGTCGGTGAAAGATCGTAGGGCTCCGCTTCAAGCAACGACAGTAGAGGTAATAATTACGGCAACATCAAGGTACTTGTAATCGTAGCCTACAATATAGAAATGAAGATGCCTATGGCATGGATAGGCCGATCATAATTCAAGACGACAACAACCAAGGGAATGACGACAGTACTGGAAATCCTTGTAACGAAGACAACAACACTGGAAATTGTAACATCTGTGCTTGTAATCATTATGAACAGTTCAATTATCAATAAAACAATGTTATTTGATCCCAATTTTTGTTTGGTTGTGTTTTACATTTTTCATGTTTTGACTTTTATTCAATTTCAAACTCTACATCGCTTTCTGGAGAGTTATACGCAAACTGATGCGTAAACGTACTCAGTTTAACATGACAAATACTCCGGAACATCAACATATACTTAACATACCTTAAATAACCTTTACATCACTTAGAAATAAGTTTTGAAGGCTTTGGTATGGCAAAAACAAGTTAGTTCGCCTATAGGGACTAAATTTGACAAACTGCGAAAGTATGCCAATTTGAACTGAAACAGACATTCCGGAACATGACCATAAGTTAAACATACCATAAATATCCTTTACATAGCTTAGAAATAGGCTTTGAGGTGTTCGGTATGCTAAAATAAACTTTTGGGACATCCAGGGACTAAAAGCGTCAAAAAGTGCACAAGTTTGCATTTTCGCGCATAACTTATGTTCTGAATACATCCGGACATCCAAAAAGTTATACAAGCACTAAAACATTTTATTTTAGTGTTTGGCATAAGAAAAATCCATTCGTAGCGCAATTTGGATTGTTTTTCGCGCTTATGCGCATTCCGTCGTAATTAACCGAACAACGGACCTGTGCCTTAGAGACATAAAACGAAGATAGACTAGTTTAATTATGTTATGTACTCTTGTTTTCTGTTTAAGACAATGTAACTCTTATGTTGATAAATAAAATACAACTTTGAATGCCATGGTTATGAAACAATAATTCTGTTACAACACTCCCCGACGTTTCCGCCGTGGTTGCATGTTATACGCGATCGGGGTGTGACAGAAGAGTTGGTATCAGAGCCAATGGTTATAGGGAATTAGGTTATTAGTAATGCTTTGACCTAGACTATAACTTTCTAGGACCCTAACACAAGTTATCTTGTGTTTAGATCTTAAAACATGCACATCACCTATCCTTAGGTGATTATCAAAACAAGAACCCAATTTTTCGTAAACGATTTTTGAAAAACAATCTTCTTTTTTTGAATGATTTATTACAAGGTTTTGAACCCTCTGTTGTAAGGTTTTGAACCCTTCCAGTTTGACTAAATTTTTGGCTTTATGCCTTCGAATTTTCAAAATCTCGTCAAAGTTTTGTGTTTTAAATAATGTGAACACGTGCAAACTGGAAGAGTGAATGCCTGTACCCTGGGTTTTCTGTCTAAGGCTAGAGTGTTCGTACAAATCCACATAATCGGACCAGTCACTCTTACCTGGGAACTCTTGGGGTGAGTGTTCATTTATAGGCGAGCATGTCTTCGTGATACATTATTTTTGACCCATTTACTTTGATTAGTCATTGTGTGTCGTTTGCTTGCTTTGTGATATGGACGAATGACCACCATCTTTGCTTTTGTTGATTTTGTTTCATCTCATTCTCTTCATCCAATCATCTCACTCGTTTCTTTTCATGTTTCCTCTTTTAGAATGCCTCCTCGACGCGAACACTAGATAGTGACTGCCGAATTGGCAGAAATCATTGCGCAGCAGATGGCTGCTCAATTCCCAATTTTCATTACTCAAATGAACCAAGCCAACAACAACAAGCATGCTCCATGCAAATTTAAGGATTTTAACTCGGCTAAACCACTCAAGTTTAGTGGTTCTGAGGGAGCGACTGGGCTTCTTCAATGGTTCGAGAGCATTGAGAATACTTTCCATCATGTTCAGTGTCCTGACAATCGCAAGGTTGAGTTTTCTTCGAGTGTGCTTCAGAAGAGGGCTCTCACATGGTGGAACGGGGTTATGAGAGACCGTGGTGCAGAAGTTGCTCTAGCACAAACCTGGGCTGAACTTAGAGCTCTTATGATGTGGGAGTTTTGTCCTCGTCATGAACTGCGAGCTCTGGAGAAAGATTTTGATGACTTGAAATAAGATAGTGGCGAGCACAGGGCGTATACTGATAGGTTTGAGGAGTTGAGTCTGCTTTGCCCGACTATGGTTACCCCACTCGACAAGGCTATCGAAAGGTACATCGACGGCTTACCTGACTCCGTACAAGACATCCTTACTGGTAGTAACCCTAGCACAATCCGGAACATCAACATATACTTAACATACCTTAAATAACCTTTACATAACTTAGAAATAAGTTTTGAAGGCTTTGGTATGGCAAAAACAAGTTAATTCGCCTATAGGGACTAAATTTGACAAACTGCGAAAGTATGACAATTTGAACTGAAACAGACATTTTGGAACATGACCATAAGTTAAACATACCATAAATATCCTTTACATAGCTTAGAAATAGGCTTTGAGGTGTTCGGTATGCTAAAATAAACTTTTGGGACATTCAGGGACTAAAAGCGTCAAAAAGTGCACAAGTTTGCATTTTCGCGCATAACTTATGTTCTGAATACATCAGGACATCCAAAAATTTATACAAGCACTAAAACATTTTATTTTAGTGTTTGGCATAAGAAAAATCCATTCGTCGCGCAATTTGGATCGTTTTTCGCGCTTATGCGCATTCCGTCGTAATTAACCGAACAACGCGATCGTAAGGCCAAAAGAACTGACATCCGAGATATTTTTGAGAACATTTTAAGTTCCCTATACTTTAACTTCATTTTAGAGCTTTGAAATGGGGTTAACGGGCCTTAAACGTGTCGGAAATGAGCTTTTTACACAACAGGGACCAAATCTGCCATTCTGCCAAAATAGGTCCTTGCGCACCTCAACACTGGGAGTGTTACGGTGCACAAGCAGTCTCCAGATAGCAGAAACTTCAGAAACATTGCACCTGGTCCTTTCCACCTTTGCATAATATTTTGGGGCAATACAATGGGCTCAAATGGTTTTCTAAAACTAGGGTTTGATGTGTATGGTTGAGATCAAAGCACGGTTTCTAGGAAACGGTCTTAACGGCTCACCGAAAACTATAAATACCCCCCCCCCCCCCATGCCATTGAAAAACCCACAAAAAATTTGATTTGAGAAGCTCTAACTTGGAACCATTGTTTCATACCTGAGCTACTTAGATCGAAATTTGCATTCGGGGACCCTATGTAAGTGTTCCTTCGTTCTTTTATTGCTTTTCGAGTCCGAAAGTCAAACTTTGTTTGACTTTCTGCATTGACCAGCTTATGGTCAATGCGAAGTTCGTTTGAACTTCGCAACGTGATTGTAATCACGATGGTTATAGTCCTTGTGACTATGCCTACTGATTACCACGTTGTCTAGGGTCGTAAGGGTAAGCGACTTGATCAGTCGCTTATGCTTTCGAACCCAACCCTTTTGGTCGATCATTAGGATCCGACCAAACATATTAGGTGGCCATAGTATATAGGGAATAACCTTCCGAGGTTATACCTTATGGTCGCTTCGTTTAAGTAGTTGTATGATAGGTAGTTTATATGCCTTAGGTAAATTAGCAGAATACCCTTTTCATGTATAATTGGTAATTAAGCATATATAACCTAAACTTTTGTCACATAACTGATCATGAAACATGTTTAGGCATATAACACTTGTCATAGGACTAGTTAGGCGGTCCGAACGCGTTTCACGCGATCGACGCATTAAAGTAGCATAAGCTACCTAAACGGGTCGTAATGGATCGTAAGCACTTATGTTAGGTCTCATTTAGAATGAAGGCTTTGTTAAACCATATTACACGAGTCTCCATACTCGTTTGGTTTACGAACCCTCATTATATCTGATCCTCCGATATAGGTCCGGTTTATTAACATCGTTACCTATATTAGGTGTCGTTTGATTCTGTGATCTCTAGCATTGCTTGGTGGTTATCTTAGGACTTCTGAGTAGTCTCAAGTGAGTACATAGAACCCCTCTTTTACTATTTTCCAAACTGTTTTGGGGTGAAACACATGTGCCTACTTGTTACTTTCATGCTTTCCTGTTTTCACATCATATACCTGCTATGTTTGTTAGTACATTATAGTACATGATTTCATTACATTTCCTGCTATGTATGTCCATTGTGTGCATACTTAGTACATTGTTTTACATTACATTTCTGCTATGTATGTTGACTGATAGCATGCTAGCACATTGATTTACATGACTTTTCTGCTTTGTATGTTAACTTAGCATACTTAGTACATTGATTTACATGACTTTTCTGCTTTGTATGTTAACTTAGCATACTTAGTACATTGTTTTCTTATGACATGTTTACAACTGCTATAACATTTGGTTTGCACAAACGGGACTTATATACGTTCATTAACATTAGCTACGCTGCTCGGTAGTAAGTAGTGGTAACATAGGACTTGACAAATCCCATTCCTGACATCCCAGGTTTGTTTGGATGCAAGGAATGACTGAATCCGAAAACATTTCTTTTGATAACCTTGACTGAAAGGGTTATCCGACTGTCTCAAGGTTTGATATATTCAAAATACTTTGTTTTGTACATTTCTACATTTGGATTATGTGACAATACTTTACTTACAATACATAACATTTGTTACACATTACTTGACTACATTTGGACTTTTAAACATTTGACATGGCTTATACAAGGACTTTTGACTATTGGTTTAAACATAGACTTTATACATTGGTGGTTTGTTTAAGTGACTTATGTAACGAGATGTGAGTAATATGATACAAGCATGGTGGATACGCCGCTGGTACTTCCTATATATAAGTGTTTGTATTATATTACATATCATTGCGTTATTTAAATCATTCAATTTGGACTTATACATTTTACACAAGTAACACGATTTTCACAAGACTTTGATTTACAAACAATTTACTTAATACAACTCATTTTACTTGGTTATACATTTAACCATGCATTATTCTCTTATTTATACATATCATCTGAACTTATTGTTTTCAAACGATTTACAAAACAAATCAATTTACAAGGTTCATGACTAACTTTTGATAAACAATTTCTCTTAAACTTAAGTCATGAATCCTATTTTCACAAAACCTATGTATCTCACAGGCATTTTTATGCTGACGTACCTATTTTCACATGTGTTTTCAGGAGCTTTTGCGTAGGATGTTGATCGTGACACTAGGGCGGACCTGTGCCTTAGAGACATAAAACGAAGATAGACTTAGTTTAATTATGTTATGTACTCATGTTTTCTGTTTAAGACAATGTAACTCTTATGTTGATAAATAAAATACAACTTTGAATGCCATGGTTATGAAACAATAATTCTGTTACAACAGTCCCCGACGTTTCCGCCGCGGTTGCATGTTATACGCGATCGGGGTGTGACAGAAGAGTTGGTATCAGAGCCAATGGTTATAGGGAATTAGGTTATTAGTAATGCTTTGACCTAGACTATAACTTTCTAGGACCCTAACACAAGTTATCTTGTGTTTAGATCTTAAAACATGCACATCACCTATCCTCAGGTGATTATCAAAACAAGAACCCAATTTTTACGAAACGATTTTTGAAAAACAATCTTCTGTTTTTGAATGATTTATTACAAGGTTTTGAACCCTCTGTTGTAAGGTTTTGAACCCTTCCAGTTTGACTAAATTTTTGGCTTTATGCCTTCGAATTTTCAAAATCTCGTCAAAGTTTTGGGTTTTAAATAATGTGAACACGTGCAAATTGGAAGAGTGAATGCCTATACCCTGGGTTTTCTGTCTAAGGCTAGAGTGTTCGTACAAATCCACATAATCGGACCAGTCACTCTTACCTGGGAACTCTTGGGGTGAGTGTTCATTTATAGGCGAGCATGTCTTCGTGATACATTATTTTTGACCCATTTACTTTGATTAGTCACCGTGTGTCGTTTGCTTGCTTTGTGATACGGACGAATGACCACCATCTTTGCTTTTGTTTATTTTGTTTCATCTCATTCTCTTCATCCAATCATCTCACTCGTTTCTTTTCATGTTTCCTCTTTTAGAATGCCTCCTCGACGCGAACACCAAATAGTGACTGCCGAACTGGCAGAAATCATTGCGCAGCAGATGGCTGCTCAATTCCCAATTTTCATTGCTCAAATGAACCAAGCCAACAACAACAAGCATGCTCCATGCAAATTTAAGGATTTTAACTCGGCTAAGCCACTCAAGTTTAGTGGTTCTGAGGGAGCGACTGGGCTTCTTCAATGATTCGAGAGCATTGAGAATACTTTCCTTCATGTTCAGTGTCCTGACAATCGCAAGGTTGAGTTTTCTTCGAGTGTGCTTCAGAAGAGGGCTCTCACATGGTGGAACGAGGTTATGAGAGACCGTGGTGCAGAAGTTGCTCTAGCACAAACCTGGGCTGAACTTAGAGCTCTTATGATGAGGGAGTTTTGTCCTCGTCATGAACTGCAAGCTTTGGAGAAAGTGTTTGATGACTTGAAACAAGATAGTGGCGAGTACAGGGCGTATACTGATAGGTTTGAGGAGTTGAGTCTGCTTTGCCCGACTATGGTTACCCCACTCGACAAGGCTATCGAAAGGTACATCGACGGCCTACCTGACTCCGTACAAGACATCCTTACTGGTAGTAACCCTACCACACTCCGTCTGGCGATCGAGTTAGCGGCGACATTAACTGAGTCACAGTTTAGAAAGGGGAAGCTACACAAAAAGGGTGACAAGGGTAAGAAGCAGGCGTCTGACAAGGAGGATAGCAAGAAAGGTCAAAACAAGAAGGGTAATGAATCTGGTTCTTCGAAAAGGTCTAGGAAGCGAAAGGCTTCCCAAAACTATGCTGTTACTGCACAGGCTCAAGCTGCACCAAATCAGCCAGCGCAACCACTAGCTAAGAAGCCTTATCTTGGCAATGCACCTTTGTGCAACAGGTGTAACGGCCATCACTCACCACATCTTCAGTGTCGTCATTGCACCAACTGTGGAAGAATTGGTCATCTTGCCGCTACCTGCCGCATTCCTGCTAACCAAAATCGGGCAGTTTAGAACCCGGCTCAACAAGTTGCTCAGCCCCCTGCTCAGGAACAGGGTCAAGCTGCACGACCACACTACCCACCAGGTGCTTGTTATAACTGTGGGGATCTGACCCACTACCGTAACCAGTGCCCAAGATTGGTGAATGCAAACCAGATCAGGCTCAGGCTCGAGGGCGAGCTTTTAACTTGAATGCCCAAGAGGCGCAGGCGGACGATAATGTGGTGAACGGTACGTTCTTTATTAATAATCAGCCTGCATCTGTTCTTTTTTATTCGGGTGCCGATAAGAGTTTTGTGTCATTGTCTTTTGAACCAATGCTTCGCGTGTCTAGAACAAAACTAGGTAAGCCTTTGACAGTAGAAGTTGCTAATGGTGAACCCATTGTTCTTGATTCTGTTCTTCGCAACTGCCAGTTGAACCTTAACGACCATCTTTTTCCTATTGACCTCATGCCTATGCAACTTGGAAGCTTCGACGTTATTGTGGGTATGGATTGGTTAGCCAAGCATCGCACAGAGGTAGTTTGTTTTGAGAAGATCATTCGTGTGCCGCTTTCGACAGGCGAGATCCTACAGGTGCATGGTGAGAAGCCTACCGGTGGTCTCAAACTCATGTCTTGTTTTAAAGCTCGGAAGTATCTACGAAAGAACTATGTTGCCTTTTTGGCACACGTTGTAGCAGATAAGGGCAAAGGTAAATCTATTCAAAATATTCCTGTTGTTCGGGATTATTCTGAAGTATTCCCTGAAGAGTTACCTGGTCTACCTCCAGCACGCCAAGTCGTGTTCCGTATTGATCTCGTACCTAGTGCAAATCCCATTGCCAGAGCTCCATATCGTCTTGCACCATCTGAGATGCAACAGTTGTCTAAGAAGCTTTAGGAGCTCTCTGATAAAGGTTTTATTCGTCCTAGCTTTTCACCTTGGGGTGCTCCCATTCTTTTTGTCAAGAAGAAGGATGGATCTTTTAGGATGTGTATCGATTATCGTGAGCTTAACAAGCTTACCATCAAGAATCGATATCCCCTACCTCGCATTGATGATCTCCTTGATCAGTTACAGGGCGCTTCTTATTTTTCAAAGATTGATCTGCGTTCCGGGTATCATCAACTTCGTGTGCATGAAGAAGATATTCCCAAGACAGCGTTCCGCACTCGTTATAGACATTATGAGTTCATAGTCATGCCATTCAGTTTGACTAATGCTCCTGCTGTTTTCATGGACTTAATGAATAGGGTCTGCAAGCCTTATTTGGATCAGTTCGTCATTGTTTTTATTGATGACATCTTGATATACTCTAAGACGCGAGCTGATCATGAGCAACATCTTCGTCTTACACTGGAACTCCTAAAGAAAGAGCAACTTTTCGCCAAATTCTCCAAGTGTGAATTTTGGCTTAAAGAAGTTCAATTTTTGGGGCACATTATCATCGAACGAGGTATTCATGTAGATCCCTCCAAGATCAGTGCGATTAAGGATTGGGATACGCCTACTACTCCTACTGAAGTTCGTTCTTTTCTTGGTCTAGCGGGTTATTACCGCCGCTTCATTAAGAACTTCTCGAAGATTGCAGTTCCTCTAACTGCTCTAACACAGAAGAACAAGCCCTTTGATTGGGGATACAAACAAGAGGAAGCTTTTCAAAACTTGAAGCAGAAACTTTGCGACGCGCCTGTTTTGACTTTACCTGAGGGCAACGATGATTTCGTCGTTTATTGTGATGCATCTAAACTTGGTCTTGGCTGTGTTCTAATGCAAAGGAACAAAGTTATAGCATATGCATCAAGGCAGTTGAAGATACATGAGAAAAACTACACCACTCATGATCTTGAGTTGGGTGCAGTTGTCTTCGCTCTTAAGATCTGGAGACACTATTTGTACGGAACAAAATGTGTGGTTTTCACGGACCACAAAAGTCTTCAGCACATCTTCAATCAGAAAGAACTCAACATGAGGCAACGACGTTGGGTTGAGCTTCTAAACGACTATGACTGTGAAATTCGCTACCATCCTGGTAAGGCGAATGTCATGGCCGATGCATTAAGTCGTAAGGAACGTACTAAGCTTCATTGTGTTCGTGTTCAATCTGTTATTCAAGCTCGATCCGATATCCAAGCCCGCATTTCTCAGACTCAACAATCTTGTGTTTCACAGGGTTTGATGGATAAGGAATTTCCCTATCACATAACACCTGATTTGGAACTGAAGGACAATGGATCGTATTACTTCATGGACCGTTTGTGGGTCCCAATCCAAGATAACCTTCGTACCTTGCTTATGGATGAAGCCCATAAGTCTCGTTATTCTATTCATCCGGGCTCAGATAAGATGTATAAGGATCTTCGTATTCATTATTGGTGGCCTGGTATGAAGAAAGACATTGCCTAATACGTTTCAAAATTCCTTACTTGTCTTAAGGTTAAGGCTGAACATCAGCGTCCTTCTAGTTTATTGGTGCAACCAGAGATCCTAGTTTGGAAATGGGAAAACATTACTATGGATCTCATTACTAAACTCCCGCGCACAAAGAAAGGTCATGATGCCATCTGGGTAGTTGTTGATCGTCTTACTAAGTCAGCGCATTTCTTGCAAATCCGTGAGTATTTTCCTGCTGACAAACTTGCAAAAATCTATGTGGATGAAATTGTAGCTCGACATGGTGTTCCTTTAAACATCATTTCTGACAGAGATGCTCGTTTCACTTCTCATTTTTGGAGAACCATGCAATCTGCTATGGGGACCCAACTTAATCTGAGCACAGCTTATCATCCGCAAACGGATGGTCAATCTGAAAGAACCATCCAGACTCTGGAGGATATGCTTAGAGCTTGTGTGATCGCTTTTGGTGGTAGTTGGGATTCACATCTTTCGTTAATTGAATTCTCCTACAACAACAGTTATCACACCAGTATCAAAATGGCTCCTTTCGAAGCTCTCTATGGTCGAAAATGTCATTCACCAGTCTGCTGGAATGAGATCGGCGAGGCTCAACTTACTGGACCTGCCCTCATTTTAGAGACAACTGACAAGATTAAGAAAGTTCGTGATAACCTTCAGACAGCTAGAAGCCGTCAAAAGAGTTACGCGGACCCAAAATGCAAACCCTTGGAATTTCAAGTCGGTGATCGAGTATTACTTAAGGTCTCACCTTGGAAAGGTGTGATCAGATTTGGAAAGAAAGGAAAACTTGCACCTAGATACGTTGGACCATTCAAGATCGTCGAAAGAATCGGTAAGGTAGCCTACAGACTTGAGTTACCTCCTGAACTTGGAAATGTTCATCCAACTTTTCACGTGTCCAATCTCAAGAGGTGTTTAGCTGATGAGAACCTCCACATACCACTTGACGAAATTCGTGTTGATAAAACACTGAAATTTGTTGAGAAGCCAGTGGAAATCATGGAACGTGAAGTCAAGTGGCTTAAACGCAAGCGCATTCCTTTGGTCAAAGTTCGCTGGGAAGCTAAACGTGGACCTAAGTTTACTTGGGAACGCGAAGATCAAATGAAGGCGAAGTATCGGCATCTTTTCCCACGAGTTTCCTCTAAATAAATTTCGGGACGAAATTTCCACAAGTAGGGGAGACTGTAACATCTGTGCTTGTAATCATTATGAACAGTTCAATTATCAATAAAACAATGTTATTTGATCCCAATGTTTGTTTGGTTGTGTTTTACATTTTTCATGTTTTAACTTTTATTTAATTTCAAACTCTACATCGCTTTCTGAAGAGTTATACGCAAACTGATGCGTAAACGTACTCAGTTTAACATGACAAATACTCCGGAACATCAACATATACTTAACATACCTTAAATAACCTTTACATAATTTAGAAATAAGTTTTGAAGGCTTTGGTATGGCAAAAACATGTTAATTCACCTATAGGGACTAAATTTGACAAACTGCAAAAGTATGCCAATTTGAACTGAAACAGACATTTCAGAACATGACGATAAGTTAAACATACAATAAATATCCTTTACATAGCTTAGAAATAGGCTTTGAGGTGTTCGGTATGCTAAAATAAACTTTTGGGACATTCAGGGACTAAAAGCGTCAAAAAGTGCACAAGTTTGCATTTTCGCGCATAAGTTATGTTCTGAATACATCCGGACATCCAAAAATTTATGCAAGAACTAAAACATTTTATTTTAGTGTTTGGCATAAGAAAAATCCATTCGTCGCGCAATTTGGATCGTTTTTTGCGCTTATGCGCATTCCGTCGTAATTAACCGAACAACGCGATTGTACGGCCAAACGAACCGACATCGGATATATTTTTGAGCACATTTTAAGTTCCCTATACCTTAACTTCATTTTAGAGCTTTGAAATGGGGTTAACGGGCCATAAACGTGTCAGAAATGAGCTTTTTACACAACAGGGACCAAATCTGCCATTCTGCCAAAATAGGTCCTTGCGCACCTCAACACTGAGAGTGTTACGGTGCGCAAGCAGTCTCCAGACAACAGAAACTTCAGAAACATTGCACCTGGTCCTTTCCACCTTTGCACATGGTTTTGGGGCAATACAATGGGCTCAAATGGTTTTCTAAAACCATGGTTTGATGTGTATGGTTGAGATCAAAGCACGGTTTCCAAGAAACGATATTAACGGCTCACCAAACACTATAAAAACCCCCCCATGCCATTGCAAAACCCACAAGAATTTTGATTTGAGAAGCTCTAAGTTGGAACCGTTGTTTCATACCTGAGCTACTTGGATCGAAATTAGCATTCGGGGACCCTTTGTAAGTGTTCCTTCGTTCTTTTATTGCTTTTCGAGTCCGAAAGTCAAACTTTGTTTAACTTTCTGCATTGACCAGCTTATGGTCAATGCGAAGTTCGTTTGAACTTCGCAACGTGATTGTAATCACGATGGTTATAGTCCTTGTGACTATGCCTACGGATTACCACGTTGTCTAGGGTCGTAAGGGTAAGCGACTTGATCAGTCGCTTATGCTTTCGAACCCACCCATTTGGTCAATCATTAGGATTCAACCAAACATATTAGGTGACCATAGTATATAGTGAATAACCTTCCGAGGTTATACCTTATGGTCGCTTCGTTTAAGTAGTTGTATGATAGGTAGTTTATATGCCTTAGGTAAATTAGCAGAATACCCTTTTCATGTATAATTGGTAATTAAGCATATGTAACCTAAACTTTTGTCACATAACTGATCATGAAACATGTTTAGGCATATAACACTTGTCATAGGACTAGTTAGGCGGTCCGAACGCGTTTCACGTGAACGACGCGTTAAAGTAGCATAAGCTACCTAAACGGGTCGTAATGGGTCGTAAGCACTTATGTTAGGTCTCATTTAGAATGAAGGCTTTGTTAAACCATATTACACGAGTCTCCATACTCGTTTGGTTTACGAACCCTCATTCTATCCGATCCTCCGATATAGGTCCGGTTTATTAACATCGTTACCTATATTAGGTGCCGTTTGATTCCGTGATCTCTAGCATTGCTTGGTGGTAATCTTAGGACTTCTGAGCAGTCTCAAGTGAGTACATAGAACCCCTCTTTTACTGTTTTCCAAACTGTTTTGGGGTGAAACACATGTGCCTACTTGTTACTTTCATGCTTTCCTGTTTTCACATCATATACCTGCTATGTTTGTTAGTACATTATAGCACATGATTTCATTACATTTCCTGCCATGTATGTCCATTGTGTGCATACTTAGTACATTGTTTTACATTACGTTTCTGCTATGTATGTTGACTGATAGCATGCTAGCACATTGATTTACATGACTTTTCTGCTTTGTATGTTAACTTAGCATACTTAGTACATTGATTTACATGACTTTTTTGCTTTGTATGTTAACTTAGCATACTTAGTACATTGTTTTCATATGACATGTTTACAACTGCTATAACATTTGGTTTGCACAAATGGGACTTATATATGTTCATTAACATTAGCTACGCCTCTCGGTAGTAAGTAGTGGTACCATAGGACTTGACAAATCCCATTACTGACATCCCGGGTTTGTTTGGATGTAAGGAATGACTGAATCCGAAAACATTTCTTTTGATAACCTTGACTAAAAGGGTTATCCGACTGTCTCAAGGCTTGAATGTATGCGTTAACTTACCACATAAATGTTAGTTTCAATGTAACATGCATTACTTTGCAAAACATAACTTTTTGATATATTCAAAATACTTTGTTTTGTACATTTCTACATTTGGATTATGTGACAATACTTTACTTACAATACATAACATTTGTTACACGTTACTTGACTACATTTGGACTTTTAAACATTTGACATGGCCTATACAAGGACTTTTGACTATTGGTTTAAACATAGACTTTATACATTGGTGGTTTGTTTAAGTGACTTAAGTAACGAGATGTGAGTAATATGATACAAGCATGGTGGATACGCCGCTGGTACTTCCTATATATAAGTGTTTGTATTATATTACATATCATTGCGTTATTTAAATCATTCAATTTGGACTTATACATTTTACACAAGTAACACGATTTTCACAAGACTTTGATTTATAAACAATTTACTTTATATAACTCGTTTTACTTGGTTATACATTTAACCATGCATTATTATCTTATTTATACATATCATCTGAACTTATTGTTTTCAAACGATTTACAAAACAAATCAATTTACAAGGTTCATGACTGACTTTTGATAAACAATTTCTCTTAAACTTAAGTCATGAATCCTATTTTCACAAAACCTATGTATCTCACAGGCATTTTTATGTTGACGTACCTATTTTCACATGTGTTTTCGGGAGCTTTTGCGTAGGATGTTGATCGTGACACTAGGGCGGACCTGTGCCTTAGAGACATAAAACGAAGATAGACTTAGTTTAATTATGTTATGTACTCTTGTTTTCTGTTTAAGACAATGTAACTCTTATGTTGATAAATAAAATACAACTTTGAATGCCATGGTTATGAAACAATAATTCTGTTACAACACTCCCTGACATTTCCGTCGTGGTTGCATGTTATACGCGGTCGGGGTGTGACAGAAATGATGTTTGTGGAAGGGCATTTAGGATTGGCATGGGCGACGCCAGGATTTTAGCAACATGGTGGCCTGCACTTCTTGGTAACTAATCGCTTCATCCCTGCTCTGTTTAACCCTGATGCTTCTTGAAACCGAACCTGTTATGGATTCGACTGATGGCAAGTCAAAGGAAACCTCCTATGTTCGTTGGGTGCAAACTCGACCTTGTGGGACAAGTGTTCGACATCGACCTTCCTACTACTATCCTTGATGGTCTTAATGCAGTAGCTAGCATGGATTGGTTGCCCAGAGATCGCGTAGATATACCCTGTAAGGAGAAGATTTTGCATATCGCTCTTCCTAGTGGAGAGTCGTTATCTGTTCTAAAGCGTCAGAGTGGTGCAAAGGTTAGCGCCATTTCAGCTGTGAAGTCCCAGAAGTGTCTACGGGAGGATTACCCCGCTATGTAGCAACTGTTACTGATGTTAATGTATGGAAAAGAGGATCGGGGATCCACTAATTGTTCATGATTCTTCTCGGTATGCTACCTGAGGAACTTTTAGGTTTACTTCCACGACTGTTAGATAGACTCTCAGTTTGCCCTCACGCCAGAGGCAGCTATGATTCTTCGTACTTCTCACCGTCTTGCGCCAGGAGGGTTGCAAGGACTGTGGGACATAAGTTTGGTCGGACCTAGCTTTCGCTCCAGGGAACCCCGATTATATCTGTGAAGATAATCCTTATCGTTGGACATGTGTACTGATTGTCAAGAACCTCACAAAGCGACAGTCAAGAACCGTTTGCCTCGACCGTGTATCAGTGACTTGTTTGACCAGTTGCAGGGGTCAAGTTCCTACTCAAAGATCGATTCAGGATCGGGCTATCATCTGATGAGAGTCCGAGAGGAGGATGTTCCTAGAACGGCATATCGAACGCTATGCGGCCATTGCAACTTCGTATTCCCTGACCTTTGGATTTATAAGCGCACCAGCAGCTTTTTGAGATCACAAAAATCGAACGTGAATACTGAGGACGTGTTGAACCATTTCCAGGAGAAAGGAACATCATAGGGCATCTGTATCTTATGTTAGAGCTCCTGAGGGAGGATCCATTACGTGTGAAGTCTTGCCAAATGTAACATCTAGATTCGAGAGATACATTTTGAGCGTGTAACCAACCACGTGGGGACATACACGTGAATCTTACTAAGATCCATTTTGGTTAGAAACTGATCGACACCAAGAGTCTTTTGGGGGATACATCAATTTCTTGGCCTCGTTAGATGCTATCACAGATTCATCATAGGATATTCAAAAATCGCGCAGCTTAGACCTCTTTAGCACAGCAGGATGCTGTGTTCGTGGGAGACAAAACAGGAGGACGTCCTTTCAGCTTATGGAATTCAACTCTACAATGCACTGAGCATCGTCTTCACCGAGGGTACTGGTGATCTAATGGTATACTGTGAGGGTTTGGGTCAGAATCCCAATTACGTGCCAATGCAACATGGAAAAGTGATGGCTTATGTAGTGGGTTTACAAGAAGAACTGTGCGAGTCATCACCTGTGGTGGAAACTATGGACTTTGGATTTAAGTTGGAGGCATCACTTGGACGGTACCGAATGCACCACTTAGACCGATCACAAGGGCCTCCCGTGTATATTGGTTTAGGAGGAGCTAAGCACATAATGATATCACTGGATGGAACTTTTGGATGATTATGACCGTGAAACCTAAACGTGCATGAGCTTTGCAACTCACTATCAACTCTAAATTACCTGATCAGACTCGCTCTGTTAAAACTGGGGAACTGGAGGAAGAGAATTTTCAAGTTAAACCCATGCGGGGCATGGAGAAGCTACCGTTGGCAGGTCGGACGATATTCGCTACCTCATGGAACGAATGTGGGACTCGTTATACGGCAATAGTAGGGAATTTATGTGAGCAAGCACACCGGCCTTGAAATTCTAGTCGTCTGGGTTTTGATGAGAGACTTTAGAACTTATAAATCTTGTTCTGGTGATCGGGCATGAAGGCTCACCTGGCAATGTATGTGGACGATGTTTGACTTGTGGGAAAAGTTAAGGTGAAGTATCAGCAACCGACAACACCCGTATGGAAAGTCAGAACAGACTGCCATGAATTTTGTCGCTTGTCTACCTAAAACTCGAAACAGAAACTTTATCCTTATCATCTGGGTGATCGTAACCAGCACACTTTCTTGCAATCAAGGAAACTGATGAGTTTTAAAGCTTATGAATATTCCTCTAAGAGCGGCAGTTTTAAGGCACGAGGTGCCCCCTCCTATTATCTCTTGTTTTGATCTATACTCGATCCATATCAGGCAATACGCAACACCCTTGGCTCACGTCTAGATTACTTAACACTGTGGGACAACCGGACAGAGTAACGAACCATCCTGACGTGCGAAGACGTGCTACAAGCATGTGCGTGATTGACTTTAGTACACATTTAGAAGGACACTTACCTTTGGTTAAGTTCTACTGCAGCCGTTACCATTCTAGTATTCAGACAGCTTTGTTTGAGGCATTGCATGTACAATAACGTCAAACTCCTTATTGGAATAGGGTGGGTGATAACCTAATCACGGGTCCAGGACTTGTACTCAATACTCTTGGGAAGATTGCTTGGATCAGAAATCGTTTGGCGCAACGCGTGACCGTCAGGAAAGCTGATAAGCTTAGGAAACGCTGGAAGCTCATTGTAGGTGAACGTGCCATAATCGAAGTCTCACCCTGGGAGGGTGCGGTACGCTATAGAAAACATGACAAGCTTGGTTTACGATGCGTTGAAACATTCAGATTTCGGGAACAAATCGGTAACCTGACCTACAAACTTAACTTACCTGATGAATTGGGTAGCATACGTGATGTCATCTATGTCTTGAATCTAATATAGCGTTTGTCCGATGAAACACTTGTGATACCCTTATTAGAGTCTGACGTTAAAAACAAGTTGCAGTTGTTGAGGAATCTACTAAAATCATGGACCACGACGTCAAGATTCGTTAGCATAGCCGAATTCCAATCGTGAGAGTTCGTTGGAACTCAAGATATGGACCAGATTTCACATGAGAACGTAATGATCGAAATGAACTCTAGTACCCTCAGTTGTTCAAACGGTTGAAGCAACCCCTGATGTCACTGGCGAATTTTGGTACGAAATTCCCTTTCAAGTTAGGGATGATGTGGTACCCACGGAAAATCCACAGTCATCCTGATGTCATCCTGATCTATCACCTCGCCACTTTCGGATTGCTTATCAAATTTCGGGACGAAATTTCTTTCAAGTTGGGGATGATGTGACAACCCGAACCCTCAAGGTCTAATCCAGTGACCATTAGTTCGGTATTTTAGTGTTATATTTTTATATACGTCATAGTCTGCATTGTAATTGGCTGATGCGTTAAATTTGCTAAACGTGCTTATTATTTCTATGTCACGGTTTGCGTTACAGTTAGATGTAAGATATGTTAAACATGTTGCATATGTGTTTGACTACTTGCGACACAATAATGTATTCTTTTGTGCTTAGTAGAGTTAGTATTTGTATTTGTTTTATTTGTGGGCTAGTCACGATTGGGCTGCACACACACCTTAGTCTTCCACCCTACTTCCAATCCACTTCGGCCCACGTTTAGGGTCAAGCCCGAAAACACATGAGCCCAACCCTTTAGGGGTTGCGTAGACTTGTAGAAATAAGAGAGTAGTTGTGAGATAGTAACAAAACCAACCCTAGTTCTTTCTTTCTTCTTCTCGGCGAAGGTAGCAAACGGGAAGCTTGTTCTTCCCGCGATCTTTTGCTTGTGTACTTCGGGTAATGAGGTTAGTGTATCCATCTTTGTTTGTTTTCATTCTCTAGGGGTTAAGTTAAGAATATAATATATGTGTTGGTTGATATCTAGAACCCACCGATTGTGCTTAGTCAAATTGAGTGGTCCATTGAACCGCAAATTCCAAATACCCATGTTGTTATGTCGGTAGTCGTTAGAGGTCCAATAGTATTGAAAGTAAATGATCTAATAAAGTGTGTAAAGTTTAAGACTAAAAGTGGCGGCCCATGTGGTGATTTAATCAAACAATATAGACATTTTGATAAGGTTGCCAGTAAAGATGTTATGCATATTAAATGACGAGATGATGTGGTGTTTGTTGAATTCGGATAGGATGATTCTTACAAATACGAATTTATGATAAGCACTCACTAAGAGGATTGTGTGTTCATGTTTTAAAAATTGTTTTGATATTCTATTAACGATTTTGACTTGCATGATGATGAACAATTTAACTTGAACCCACATGATGATCGTATGTTAATCTGTCATTCTTGAAACTATTATACTACCATGTTAATCTGGTTTGATGAATACCTGCTATTGACATATGATTGGAAACTACCATAGCTAGGGCGATAGGTAAGCATGAACTGTTGAAACAGCGACGAAACCCCACCTCCCGACGAAAAGCTGGTCGATGAAACTCCTTGATGTTTTGTCGACACATTCCCGACGAAACCCTGCGATATTTCGTCGACACATCCTTGACGAAATAAGGTGTTATGTCGCTTGAGGTTGATCGCTGAGCTCATTCGCATGTGGTGTGATGTTTTGTCCCTTCTGATTATGTTGATTGATTTTGTGTCATGATGGATGTATGTGATTAATGCTTTAAATGGTCTGTACATGTTCAAGTTCTTGAATAAAACCAACCAAGTCTCAATCATACATGTGTTTGTTTAATTGTAAACAAATGGGTAAATAAGTGGGCCGCATATAGGACTTGGATGTTCAAGTAATCAAATGTAATTGAATTTTTGATTAAGTGAATATAAGTGATCAAACTGTTATATTGTGACTAGACTTTGGGAACTGAAAATCAATAGTGGGTCGCATATGGTGTCATTGAATTACTCAACTGTGAATGTTAATTGGAATAATGGGTTGTGCATGCTAGTTGTTTTAATTAAGTACCGATACATGTCATGCCATGATTTTATGATAAAAGCATTGTGTGTAGTCGTGCGTGATTTACTGTATGCTGATGTATGACATGAATGATTTCGAAACTGATTATCTTTGGTAACCACGGTAGGGTTTGGTTGACCAAATGGGAACTGGTAAAGTAGATTAACAAACCGAGCAATCTCTGGTGAGTTCACTGCTCTTTTTCCAAGCATGCATCCCGGGGAGGGATATCGGGTAACGTTCCTGGGAGGAATATCAGGTTAATGGGATGTTTGTTATTACTCATTTCTGTCACACCCCGACCACGTAAAACAACAAAGCGTGGCGGAAATGTTGGGGGTGTTGTAACAGAATTATCGTTTCATAACCATGGATACAAAAAGTGTTTCGTTTTATTGATAATATTAAACATTAACATTTTCTTAACACATAACAAACAAGTTTTATATCGACTATCATTGTTTTATGTCACTAAGGCCTCGTCCAAATCCTATGTGACGCATGCATCCTAGAACTTCAATCAAGCAACAACACCTGAAACATATGTAAAACCAAAGTCAGCAAAGAAATGCTAGCGAGTACATAGGTTTTATAAGAGTATCGGAATCATGGCTTGTTTTCATATATTGCAATACCTCGAAAACCTTGTTTTTAAAAAGTGTATAATATTGCAACATGATTAACCAACTCAAATCAAGATGGTTATAATTTATAAAATTTCGTAGCCATGATTCTTAACCCAAAAGCTTTTTGTTTTGAGAAAACCATCTTGTAAAACATCTCGTATAAACTCGTTAATAAAACTCGTATATTATTTCGAAAACATCGTTGAGTGAAATCGTTTCAATATCGTTTACCCAAGCGAACTAAATAACGCCACGGTATGTAATATGTTGAAAACACTTATATATAAGAAGTACCAGCGGCGTATCTACCATGTTTTCATCACATTACACCCGTCCCGTTATCTATACACTAGCCCAGAAGCCAATTTTTACCCAAATCGTTTAACATCGTTTCCAAATCGTTTCCAAATCATTCCCAAATCATTCCCAAATCGTTCACAAATCGTTCCCAAATCGTTCACAAATCGTTCCCAAATCGTTTACTCGTTTAGATCGTTTAAATCGTCCTCGTTTTAATTGTGAAAACTTATATATATGGTCGTCTCGTTAATAACATTCAAACCTTTGTGACTCGCTCATCGTTCAACTCGTTCTTGCATTAACAAACCTCCAAAGGGTAAGTTAACAATCATCAGATTCAGTCGTTACCCACAACACCCACACATAACTATGGGAATAGTGTAATAACGGGATTTGTCATATCCTATGGTACCATAAACTAATACTGGTCGGTTCGGCCAAAATTAATGAATGTCATTCGTTATGTAACTACAACCAACAAGTTTGTTCTCATCGTCTAAATCGTTATTAGTTTATTATAAATCGTTCTATTCGTTTTTGAAATCATCGTTTAAACCCTGAAAACATTTTGTACATTTGAATCACCCCAAACCAATTGAAAGTTGTAAAATAGGGGAACTATGTACTCATATAGTTACCACAAAACATGTAAAAAGAGGGGATCTATGTACTCACATATAGTGCAAAGTATCCATAATCAATAGTACTTCAACAAACTCGAGTAAATCAGAGAAATCAAGTAGCACCTAGTAATCGAATCACTAGTCAAACAAAAGACGTCTAAATCGGAAGATCGGACATAATGAGGTCTTGTAAACCAAATGAGTGTTGGAACTCATGTGATATGGTTTAACAAAGCCTACATCCTAAATCAGAACCTAACCTAAGTGCTTTCAACCCATCGCGACCCATTAAGGTAGCTTATGCTACTTTAACGCGTCGTGCGCGCAAATGCGCGTTCGAGACGTCTAACTAGTCCTATGACAAGTATTATATGCCTATGCAAATTTAATCATGTTATATAATCAGTTATGTGACAAAAGTTTAGGTTACATATGCTTAATTACCAATTATACATGAAAAGGGTATTTCGGTAATTTACCTAAGGCATATAAACTACTTATCATACAACTACCTAAACTAGGTGACCATAAGGTATAACCTCGGAAGGTTATTCCCTATGCAACAATGGTCACTAACCATGTTTGGTTGGATCCTATTGATCGACCAAACGGGTCGTGTTTGAAAGTCTAAGCGGGTGTTTAGTCCGCTTGACTTACGACTCTACACAAGCACTAAATTAAAAAGTGACGAGCTAAGCATGTTAAAACATGCTTAACTAAGTTAGAAAACAAGTTTGGTTACAAAATACGCAAGAATACGCATTTTGGCGAAACTACGACTCGTCACTGAGCCTAGACACCGTGGTAATCAGTAGGTATAGTCATCGTGATTACGCTCACGTTGCGAAGTTCAACCAAACTTCGTGTTAACCATAAACTGGTCAACGTAGAAAACACTAAAAGAACAAAGAAGGACTTACAACGGATCCAAGAACGGAAGTTTTGATACGAATATCCTCAGGTATGAAGTGATAACACAACAACTTAGACGAAATTTCAGAAATCAAGTGGGATTTGCAATGGGGGGGGTGAGGGGTATTTATAGGAATTCTAGGACCGTTAAGATCGTTTCTCGTTAATCGTGCTTCGATCTCGTCCATACATGTGCACCCATGGTATTGTAATACCATGTGCACATCAAAACCAGCCCCTAATATCAGGAAATAACATGTAGAAGTGGGTTTACGAGTTGGAATTGGCTGGAAACAGGCTGGAAAAAGCTTCTGATGTTCTGGTACCTCCTTACGGACCGTATGGTTCTCCCCTTACGGTCCGTAAGGACCCTGCAGACCAGCAAGTTTCAGTTTTGGCAGTTTTGGTCCCTGTGCGCGTATAGTCGTGTTTTGGCACTTCTAACACCCGTCAAACCCATTTTTAAGCTTCACAAGGATGCTAAAGCATATGGAACCTGAAACATGCTCAAAAATATGCCGGATGTTGGTTCGCTTGGTCGTACGATCGTGATGTTCGCTTAATTACGACGGAATGCGCATAAGCGCGAAAAACGATCCAAATTGCCCGACGAATGGATTTTTCTTATGCCAAACACTAAGATAAAATATTTTAATGCTTACATAAATTTTTGGATGTCCGGATTTATTCAGAACGTAAGTTATGCGCGAAAATGCAAACTTATGCACTTTTTGACGCTTTTAGTCCCTGAATGACCATAAAGTTTATTTTAGCATACCGAACCCCTCAAAGCCTATTTCTTAGATATGTAAAGGTTATTTAGGGTATTTTTAACTTATGATCATGTTTCGGAATGTTCGTTACAGTTTAAATCGGCATAGTTTCGCAGTTTGACACAAATAGTCCCTGCGATCGAACAAGGTTGATTTCAACACCCCAAACCATCCAAAACTTATTTCTAAGTTATGTGGAGGTTATTTAAGGTATGTTAAGCCTATGTCATTATTCCGGAGTGTTTTTCGTGTTATACTAACTGCGTTTTTGCACCAGTTTGCGTATAACCTTCCAGAAAGCGATTTAAAGCTTGCAATTGGAATTGAATCGAATTGAAAAATCACCAAACACAAATACACACATAGAAACACCAAAACACATATAATAACACCAAAGCACATTGTTTTATTAATAACCATCATTGTTTTACATCGTACATCGATTACAGAACACAGTTGTTACAATCTCCCCTACTTCAAGAAATTTCGTCCCGAAATTTTAACTAGAGGAAGCTTGTGAAAACAAATGCGGGTATTTCGTCTTCATCTGGTCCTCACATTCCCAAGTAAACTCTGGGCCACGTATGGATTCCCAGCAAACTTTGATCAAATGAATCTGTTTGTTCTTCAACTGTTTGTATGTACGTTCCACTATCTCCACATGTTTCTCGACAAAGTGCATCATTACATCAATTCGAATCTCGTCGAGAGGAATGTGTAGATCAGCGTCAGCCAAACACTTTCGTATATTGTACATGTGAAAAGTCGGATGAATATTTCCAAGCTCTGGAGGTAGCTCTAGTTGATAGGCAACCTTTCCAATTCTTTCCACAATCTTAGATGGTCCCACATATCGAGGTGCAAGTTTTTCTTTCTTTCCAAATCTCACGACTCCCTTCCAAGGTGAAACCTTGAGTAAGGCACGATCTCTGACTTAAAATTCTAAGAGCTTGCATCCCAAATCCGCATATCTCTTTTGACGGCATCTAGCTGTCACAAGATTATCACAAATTTTCTGGATTTTGTCTGTTGTTTCCAGAATGAGCTCAGGTCCAGTAAGCTGAGCTTCACTGGTCTCGTTCTAACAGACAAGTGAACGACATTTTCGACCATAGAGAGATTCGAATGGTGCCATATTAATGCTAGTATGATAACTATTGTTGTAAGAGAACTCGATCAATGACAGATGAGAATCCCAATTACCACCAAAGTCTATCACACATGCTCTAAGCATATCCTCCAAAGTTTGAATCATCCTCTCAGATTGGCCATCTGTTTGGGGATGATAAGCAGTGCTTAGATTCAGTTGGGTCCCCAAAGCAGATTGCATAGCCTTCCAGAAATGAGATGAAAATCGAGCATCACGATTCGAAATGATATCTAAATGAACACCATGTCGTCATACAATCTAGTCTACATTGATATTGGCAAGCTTCTCAGCAGAGAAATCCTCACGGATTGGTAAGAAGTGAGCAGATTTTGTCAAACGATCAACTACAACCCAAATAGCATCGTGACCTTTAGACGTACGCGGTAACTTAGTAATGAGATCCATCGCAATGTTCTCCCACTTCCAAACCGGTATCTCTGGTTGTACAAGCAAGCCAGATGGTCGTTGATGTTCAGTCTTGACTTTGAGACAAGTTAGGCATTTCGATACATACAAGGCAACGTCTTTCTTCATACTAGGCCACCAGCACCGAGTACGAAGATCCTTGTACATTTTATCAGCACCAGGATGGATAGAATATCGAGACTTATGAGATTCATCCATTACCAAGGTGCGAAGACCGTCTTGTTTCGGAATCCACAATCGATTCTTAAAATAGAGCAAACCATCATCTTTCGCTTCGAGCATAAGCTCAAGTTGACGTGGTAATTCCGTACCCATCAAATTTTGTGAAACACAAACTTGCTGAGCTTGAAGGACATGAGATTCAAGATCAAATAGTGTTCGAACCGAATGAAGCTTGACTCGCTCCTTTCGACTAAGTGCATCAGCTACGACATTCGCCTTACCAGGGTGGTAGCGAATATCGCAATCATAGTCGTTCAAGAGTTTAACCCAACGTCGTTGCCTCATATTCAGCTCTTTCTGATTAAGAATATGCTGGAGACTTTTATGGTCTGTGAAATTCACACACTTTGTTCCATAGAGGTAGTGTCTTCAGATTTTTAGCGCGAAAACCACAGCTCCTAACTCAAGATCATGAGTCGTATAGTTCTTCTCGTGAACTTTCAATTGTCTAGATGCATATGCTATAACTTTACCTCGTTGCATAAGGACGCAACCAAGACCTAAGTTGGACGCATCGCAATAGACAACGAAATCATCGCTTCCCTCGGGCAGAGATAGAACAGGAGCATTACATAACTTCTGCTTCAGCGTTTGGAACGCTTCTTCTTTCTTGGGTCGAGGAGGCATTGTCTAACAAGGAAATATGAGAGACGAGTGAGGTTGCTAATTAGGAAAAGCAAAAGAGGTATCAACAAAACATACGAGATGCAATCATTTGTTTGTTACCTCGAACAAACAAACGACACGCAGTGACTAATCAAAGTAAATAAGTCAAAAATAATGTATCGCGAAGACATGCTCGCCTATAAGTGAACACCCACCCCATGAGTTCCCAGGTAAGAGTGACTGGTCCGATTATGTGGATTTGTACGAACACTCTAGCCTTAGACAGAAAACTCAGAGTACAGTCACTCACTCTTCCAGTTTGCACGTGTTCACATTATTTTGACCCAAACATTGACGAGATTTTGAAAACTTAGAGGGTTCAAAACCTTACAACAGAGGGTTCAAAACCTAGCAATTAATAATTTCGAAGCGGATTTGAAAATTGTGTTTCTCGTTGTGGTTATCACCTAAAGATAGGTGATGATTTTGTTTTAAAAATCTAAACACAAATAAACTTGCGTTGGGGGTCCTAGAAGTTATAGTCTAGGTCAAAGCATTACTAATAACCTAATTCCCTATAACCATTGGCTCTGATACCAACTTCTTCTGTCACACCCCGACCACGTAAAACAACAAAGCGTGGCGGAAACATCGGGGGGTGTTGTAACAGAATTATCGTTTCATAACCATGGATAAAAAAAGTGTTTCGTTTTATTGATAATATTAAACATTATTGTCTTAACACATAACAAACATGATTTATATCGACTATCATCGTTTTATGTCACTAAGGCCTCGTCCAGATCCAATGTGACGCATGCATCCTAGAACTTCAATCAAGCAACAACACCTGAAACATATGTAAAAACAAAGTCAGCAAAGAAATGCTGGCTAGTACACAAGTTTTATAAGAGTATCGGAATCATGGCTTGTTTTCATATATTGCAATACCTCGAAAACCTTGTTTTTAAAAAGTGTATAATATTGCAACATGATTAAACAACTCAAATCAAGATGGTTATAATTTATAAAATTTCGTAGCCATGATTCTTAACCCAAAAGCTTTTTGTTTTGAGAAAACCATCTTGTAAAACATCTCGTATAAACTCGTTAATAAAACTCGTATATTATTTCGAAAACATCGTTGAGTGACATCGTTTCAATATCGTTTACCCAAGTGAACTAAATAACGCCATGGTATATAATATGTTGAAAACACTTATATATAAGAAGTACCAGCGGCGTATCTACCATGTTTTCATCACATTACACCCGTCACGTTATCTAAACACTAGCCCAGAAGCCAATCGTTTAACCAAATCGTTCCCAAATCGTTCACAAATCGTTCCCAATTCGTTCACAAAGCATTCCCAAATCGTTTACTCGTTTAGATCGTTTAAATCGTCCTCGTTTTAATAATGAAAACTTATATATATGGTCGTCTCGTTAATAACATTCAAACCTTTGTGACTCGTTCATCGTTCAACTCATTCTTGCATTAACAAACCTCCAAAGGGTAAGTTAACAATCATCAGATTCAGTCGTTACCCACAACACCCACACATAACTTTGGGTATAGTGTAATAACGGGATTTATCATATCCTATGGTACCATAACCTAATACTAGTCGGTTCGGCCAAAATTAATGAATGTCATTCGTTATGTAACTACAACCAAAAAGTTCGTTCACATCATCGAAATCGTTATTAGTTTAGTATAAATTATTCTATTCGTTTTTGAAATCATTGTTTAAACCCTAAAAACATTTTGTACATATGAATCACCCCAAAACAATTGAAAGTTGTAAAATAGGGGAACCATGTACTCACATAGTTACCACAAAACATGTAAAAAGAGGGGATCTATGTACTCACATATAGTGCAAAGTATCCTTAATCAATAGTACTTCAACAAACTAGAGTAAGTCAGAGAAATCAAGTAGCACCTAGAAATCGAATCACTAGTCAAACAAAAGGCGTCTAAATCGGAAGATCAGGCAGAATGAGGTCTTGTAAACCAAATGAGTGTTGGAACTCATGTGATATGGTTTAACAAAGCCTACATCCAAAATCGGAACCAAACCTAAGCACTTTCGACCCATCGTGACCCATTAAGGTAGCTTATGCTACTTTAACGCGTCGTGCGCGCAAATGCGCGTTCAAGACGTCTAACTAGTCCTATGACAAGTATTATATGCCTATACAAGTTTAATCATGTTGTATAATCAGTTATTTGACAAAATTTTAGGTTACATATGCTTAATTACCAATTATACATGAAAAGGGTATTCGGTAATTTACCTAAGGCATATAAACTACTTATCATACAACTACCTAAACTAGGTGACCATAAGGTGTAACCTCGGAAGGTTATTCCCTATGCAACTATGGCCACTAACCATGTTTGGTTGGATCCTATTGATCGACCAAACGGGTCGTGTTCGAAAGTCTAAGCGGGTGTTTAGTCCGCTTGACTTACGACTCTACACAAGCACTAAATTAAAAAGTGACGAGCTAAGCGTGTTAAAACATGCTTAACTAAGTTAGAAAACAAGTTTGGTATGAAAAAAAACGGTTTTGATACCTAAAAGTAGTTTGGTTACAAGATACGCAAGAATACGCATTTTGGCCGAAACTACGACTCGTCACTGAGCCTAGACAACGTGGTAATCAGTAGGTATAGTCACAATGGACTATAGCCATCGTGATTACCCTCACGTTGCGAAGTTCAACCGAACTTCGTGTTGACCATAAACTGGTCAACGCAGAAAACGCTAAAAGAATGAAGAAGGACTTACAACAGGTCCAAGAACGGAAGTTTTGATCCGAATATCCTCAGGTATGAAGTGATAACACAACAACTTAGAGGAAATTTCAGAAATCAAGTGAGTTTGGTAATGGGGGTGAGGGGTATTTATAGGAATTCTAGGACCGTTAAGATCGTTTCTCGTTAATCGTGCTTCGATCTCATCCATACACGTGCACCCATGGTAATGTAATACCATGTGCACATCAAAACCAACCCCTAGTGTCAGGAAATAACATGTGGAAGTGGGTTTGTGAGTTGGAATTGGCTGGAAACAGGCTGGAAACAGCTTCTGATGTTCTGGCACCTGCTTACGGACCGTATGGTCCTCCCATTACGGTCCGTAAGGACCCTGCAGACCAGCAAGTTTCGGTTTTGGTAGTTTTGGTCCCTGTGCGCGTATAGTCGTGTTTGGCACTTCTAACACCCGTCGAACCCATTTTTAAGCTTCACAAAGATGCTAAAGCATAGGGAACATGAAACATGCTCAAAAATATGCCGGATGTTGGTTCGTTTGGTCGTACGGTCGCGATGTTCGCTTAATTACGACGGAATGCGCATAAGCGTGAAAAACGATCCAAATTGCGCGACGAATGGATTTTTCTAAAGGAAAACACTAAATAAAATATTTTAATGCTTACATAAATTTTTGGATGTCCGGATGTATTCAGAACGTAAGTTATGCGCGAAAATGCAAACTTATGCACTTTTTGACGCTTTTAGTCCCTGAATGACCATAAAGTTTATTTTAGCATACCGAACCCCTCAAAGCCTATTTATAAGCTATGTAAAGGTTATTTAGGGTATTTTTAACTTATGATCATGTTCTGGAATGTTCGTTACAGTTCAAATCGGCATAGTTTCACAGTTTGACACAAATAGTCCCTACGATCGAACAAGGTTGATTTCAACACCCCAAACTATCCAAAACTTATTTCTAAGTAATGTGGAGGTTATTAAAGGTATGTTAAGCCTATGTCACTATTCCGGAGTGTTTTTCATGTTATACTGACTGCGTTTACGCACCAGTTTGCGTATAACCTTCTAGAACACGATTTAAAGCTTGCAATCGGAATCGAATCGAATTGAAAATTCACCAAACACAAATACACACATAGAAACACCAAAACACATATAATAACACCAAAGCACATTGTTTTATTAATAACCATCATTGTTTTACATCGTACATCGATTACAGAACACAGTTGTCACAGTCTCCCCTACTTCAAGAAATTTCGTCCCGAAATTTTAACTAGAGGAAGCTTGTGAAAACAAATGCAGGTATTTCATCTTCATCTGGTCCTCACATTCCCAAGTAAACTCTGGGCCATGTTTGGATTCCCAGCGAACTTTGACCAAATGAATCCGTTTGTTCTTCAACTGTTTGTATGTACGTTCCACTATCTCCACATGATTCTCGACAAAGTCCATCGTTTCATCAATTCGAATCTCGTTGAGAGGAATGTGTAGATAAGCATCAGCCAAACACTTTTGTAGATTGGACACATGAAAAGTCGGATGAATATTTCCAAGCTCTTGAGGTAGCTCTAGTTGATAGGCAACCTTTCCAATTCTTTCAACAATCTTAGATGGTCCCACATATCGAGGTGCAAGTTTTCCTTTCTTTCCAAATCTCACGACTCCCTTCCAAGGTGAAACCTTGAGTAGGACACGATCTCCGGCTTGAAATTCTAAGGGCTTGCGTCCCAAATCCGCATATCTCTTTTGACGACATCTACCTATCACAAAATTATCGCAAATTTTCTTGATTTTGTCTGTTGTTTCCAGAACGAGCTCAGGTCCAATAAGCTGAGCTTCACCGGTCTCATTCCAACAGACAGGTGAACGACATTTTCGACCATAGAGAGCTTCGAATGGTGCCATATTAATGCTAGTATGATAACTATTGTTGTAAGAGAACTCGATCAATGGCAGATGAGAATCCCAATTACCACCAAAGTCTATCACGCATGCTCTAAGCATATCCTCCAAAGTTTGAATCGTCCTCTCAGATTGGCCATCTGTTTGGGGATGATTAGCAGTGCTTAGATTCAGTTGGGTCCCCAAAGCAGATTGTATAGCCTTCCAGAAATGAGATGAAAATCGAGCATCACGATCCGAAATGATATTTAAAGGAACACCATGTCGTGATACTATCTCGTCTACATAGATCTTGGCAAGCTTCTCAGCAGAGAAATCCTCACGGATTGGTAAGAAGTGAGCAGATTTTGTCAAACGATCAACTACAACCCAAATAGCATCGTGACCTTTAGACGTACGCGGTAACTTAGTAATGAGATCCATCGCAATGTTCTCCCACTTCCAAACTGGTATCTCTGGTTGTACAAGCAAGCCAGATGGTCGTTGATGTTCACCCTTGACTTTGAGACAAGTTAGGCATTTCGATACATACAAGGCAACATCTTTCTTCATACCAGGCCACCAGCACCGAGTACGAAGATCCTTGTACATTTTATCAGCACAAGGATGGATAGAATATCGAGACTTATGAGATTCATCCATTACCAAGGTACGAAGACCGTCTTGTTTCGGAATCCACAATCGATCCTTAAAATAGAGCAAACCATCGTCTTTCGCTTCGAGTATAAGCTCAAGTTGACGTGGTAATTCCGTACCCATCAAATTTTGTGAAACACAAACTTGCTGAGCTTGAAGGACACGAGATTGAAGATCAGATAGTGTTTGAACCGAATGAAGCTTGACTCGCTCCTTTCGACTAAGCGCATCGGCTACGACATTCGCCTTACCCGGGTGGTAGCGAATCTCGCAATCATAGTCGTTCAAGAGTTCAACCCAATGTCGTTGCCTCATATTCAGCTCTTTCTGATTAAGAATATGCTGGAGACTTTTGTGGTCTGTGAAAACCACACACTTTGTTCCATAGAGGTAGTGTCTCCAGATTTTTAGCGCGAAAACCACAGCTCTTAACTCAAGATCATGAGTCATATAGTTCTTCTCGTGAACTTTCAATTGTCTAGATGCATATGCTATAACTTTACCTCGTTGCATAAGGACGCAACCAAGACCTAAGTTGGACGCATCGTAATAGACAACGAAATCATCGCTTCCCTCGGGCAGAGATAGAACAGGAGCATTACATAACTTCTGCTTCAACGTTTGGAATGCTTCTTCTTGCTTGGGTCCCCACTCGAAAGGCTTATTCTTCTGAGTCAAAACAGTGAGTGGAACCGCAAACTTTGAGAAATTTGAAATGAATCGACGATAATAACCAGCAAGACCAAGAAAAGATCGAATCTCTGTAGGCGTCGTCGGTGTATTCCAGTCCTTAATAGCAGCAATCTTGGATGGATCCACATGAATACCCTGCTCATTGACTATATGACCCAAGAATTGAACTTCTTTAAGCCAGAATTCACACTTGGAGAATTTAGCAAAAAGTTGTTCCTTCTTCAGGAGTTCCAATGAATTTGTCCAAATAAGGTTTACAGAGCCTATTCATCAAGTCCATAAAGATAGCTGGAGCATTCGTCAAGCCAAAAGGCATGACAGTGAACTCGTAATGCCCATATCTTGTGCGAAAAGCAGTTTTGGGAATATCTTCTTCGAGAACATGAAGTTGATGATACCCAGAATGCAAATCGATCTTGGAAAAGCATGAAGCACCCTGCAACTGGTCGAAGAGATCATCAATTCAAGGTAGGGGATATCGATTCTTGATGGTGAGCTTATTAAGCTCACGATAATCGATACACATTCGAAAGGATCCGTCTTTCTTTTTCACGAAGAGGACAGGAGCTCCCCAAGGTGAAAAGTTCGGTCGGATGAATCCTTTATCAGATAACTCTTGAAGCTGTTTTGATAACTCTTGCATCTCCAACGGTGTAAGACGATAAGGTGCTTTTGCAATCGGGTTGGCATTGGGTACAAGGTCAATATGAAACTCGACTTGACGAACTGGAGGCAAACCAGGCAGTTCATTAGGAAACACCTCCGGATAATCCCGAACAATCGGAATATCCTGAATACTCTTGCTCTTGCTTTTATCCTCGGTGACATGTGCCAGAAAAGCAACATATCCTTTTCATAAATACCTTTGGGCTTCCATACACGACATAAGCTTCAAACCGTCTGGTGGTTTTTCACCACGAACTACCAGAACATCGCCAGAGGACAAAGGAATACGAACAATCTTATCGAAACAAACCACCTCAGCGTGGTGTTTGGTTAACTAATCAATTCCAATGATAATATCGAAACTCCCAAGTTGCATCGGTGTGAGGTCAATAGGAAAAAGATGGTTATCAAGGTTCAACTGACAATCACGAATAACAGAATCGAGAACAAGAGGTTTACCAGTAGAAACTTCGACATATAAGGGTTTCCTCAGTTTGGTTCTAGGTATCGCAAGCAAAGGCTCAAAAGATAACGAAACAAAACTTCTATCGGCACCAGAATAAAAAAGAATAGACGCAGGTCGATTGTTAACAAGAAACGTACCGTTAACCACTTCGTTGTCTGCCCTTGCTTCGTTTACATTCAAATTGTACGCTCACCCACGAGGGGGATTCACATTAACATTGACGGTCGCATTCGGGTTCGCGTTAGCATTCGCGTTTGCATTCACCAGTCTCGGACAATTGTTGCGGAAGTGACCATACTCTCCACAATTAAAACATGAACCTGGTGGGAATCTCACAGCATTCCCCTGACCCGGAGCTGGAACCTGAGCAACCTGATTCTATCCCAAATGACACACATTGGCCAAATGCCCAAGTTTACCACACGTCGTACATTGCCTGCAAGCTTGTTGTGCAACATGATGACCGTTGCAACGAGCACAATGAGGTGCGGTACCAGCATACGCTTTCTTTGCAGGTGGCTGAGCCGGTGGGTTCTGCGGGTTCTGAGCAGTCTGTGTTGTAACAGCAAAATTCTGGGCACCCTTTCGCTTCCTCGAGTTCTTCGATGTCTCTCCTTCCTTATCCTTACCCTTTTTCTTGTCCTTCCCTGAATCAGTCGCCTTCTTTTTATCACTCTTGCGGGTGAGTTTACCCTTCCTGAATTGAGTCTCAGTCAGGGTAGCAGACAACTCGATTGCTTCACGAAGGGTAGTAGGATTAACACCGATCACAATCTCTAGAATAGAATCGGGTAACCCATCGATATATCTCTCGATTGCTTTCTCCAGAGGGGTAACCATGGTGGGACACAATAGACTGAGTTCTTCAAAACGATATGTGTACGCACGATGTTCAGCCCCATCTTTCTTTAAATCGTCAAACTCTCACTCCAAAGCGCGAGTTTCATGACGGGGACAAAACTCCTTCATCATGAGAGCCCGAAGCTCTTCCCATGTTTGTGCCAATGCCACTTCGGCACCCCTGTCGCGAATAATGCCATTCCACCAGGTAAGCGCTCGCTTCTCAAACACGCTCGAAGCAAATTCAACCTTACGCGCATTCGGACACTGCACATGTCTGAATGTGCTCTCGATACTCTCAAACCACTGCAGGAGCGCAGTTGCTCCTTGCGACCCAGAATATTTAAGCGGCTTCGCAGAATTGAAGTTCTTGAAATTACACGGCGCATTGTTGTTGTTATTATTGTTGTTGTTGTATATCTCGTGGACTTGGGTCACAACACCGGGAAGCACAACAGCCACTTGCTGAGAGACCAGGGCTGCGATTTCCTCAATAGTGAAAGATTATGCATCACGTCGAGGAGGCGTTGTCGAACAAGGAAATATGAGAGACGAGTGAGGTTGATAATTAGGAAAAGCAAAAGAGGTATCGACAAAACACAAGAGATGCGATCATTGGTTTGTAACCTCAAACAAACAAACGACACACAGTGACTAATCAAAGTAAATAGGTCAAAAATAATGTATCGCGAAGACATGCTCGCCTATAAGTGAACACTCACCCCAAGAGTTCCCAGGTAAGAGTGACTGGTCCGATTATGTGGATTTGTACGAACACTCTAGCCTTAGACAGAAAACTCAGAGTACAGGCACTCACTCTTCCATTTTGCAAGTGTTCACATTATTTTGACCCAAACTTTGACGAGATTTTGAAAACTTTGCGGGTTCAAAACCTTACAACAGAGGGTTCAAAACCTAGGAATCAATCATCCTAGAATGGATGATTAATTCGAAGCGGATTCAAAAATTGTGTTTCTCATTGTGGTTATCACCTAAAGATAGGTGATGATTTTGTTTTAAAAATCTAAACGCAAATAAACTTGCGTTGGGGTCCTAGAAGTTATAGTCTAGGTCAAAGCATTACTAATAACCTAATTCCCTATAACCATTGGCTCTGATACCAACTTCTTCTGTCACACTCCGACCACGTAAAACAACAAAGCGTGGCGGAAACGTCGGAGGGTGTTGTAACAGAATTATCGTTTCATAACCATGGATAAAAAAAGTGTTTCATTTTATTGATAATATTAAACATTAACATTGTCTTAACACATAACAAACAAGTTTTATATCGACTATCATCGTTTTATGTCACTAAGGCCTCATCCAGATCCTATGTGACGCATGCATCCTAGAACTTCAATCAAGCAACAACACCTGAAACATATGTAAAAACAAAGTCAGCAAAGAAATGCTGGCGAGTACATAGGTTTTATAAGAGTATCGGAATCATGGCTTGTTTTCATATATTACAATACCTCGAAAACCTTGTTTTTAAAAAGTGTATAATATTGCAACATGATTATCCAACTCAAATCAAATGGTTATAATTTATAAAATTTCGTAGCCATTCTTAACCCAAAAGCTTTTTGTTTTGAGAAAAACATCTCGTATAAACTCGTTAATAAAACACGTATATTATTTCGAAAACATGGTTAAGTGACATCGTTTCAATATCGTTTACCCAAGTGAACTAAATAACGCCACGGTATCTAATATGTTGAAAACACTTATATATAAGAAGTACCAGCGGCGTATCTACCATGTTTTCATCACATTACACCCGTCCCGTTATCTAAACACTAGCCCAGAAGCCAATCGTTTACCTAAATCGTTTAACATTGTTTCCGAATCGTTTCCAAATCGTTCCCAAATCGTTCCCAAGTCGTTCACAAATCGTTCCCAAATCATTCCCAAATCGTTCACAAATCGTTCCCAAATCGTTTACTCATTTAGATCGTTTAAATTGTCCTCGTTTTAATTGTGAAAACTTATATATATGGTCGTCTCATTAATAACATTCAAACCTTTGTGACTCGTTCATCGTTCAACTCGTTCTTGCATTAACAAACATCCAAAGGGTAAGTTAACAATCATCAGATTCAGTTGTTACCCACAACACCCACACATAACTATGGGTATAGTGTAATAACGGGATGTGTCATATCCTATGGTACCATATCCTAATATTGGTCGATTCGGCCAAAATCAATGAATGTCATTCGTTATGTAACTACAACCAAAAAGTTCGTTCACATCGTCGAAATCGTTATTAGTTTAGTATAAATCGTTCTATTCGTTTTTGAAATCATCGTTTAAACCCTGAAAACATTTTGTACATATGAATCACCCCAAAACAATTGAAAGTTGTAAAATAGGGGAACTATGTACTCACATAGTTACCACAAAACATGTAAAAAGAGGGGATCTATGTACTCACATATAGTGCAAAGTATCCTTAATCAATAGTACTTCAACAAACTCGATCAAATCAGAGAAATCAAGTAGCACCTAGTAATCGAATCACTAGTCAAACAAAAGACGTCTAAATCAGAAGATCAGACAGAATGAGGTCTTGTAAACCAAATGAGTGTTGGAACTCATGTGATATGGTTTAACAAAGCCTACATCCTAAATCGGAACCTAACCTAAGTGATTTCGACCCATCACGACCCATTAAGGTAACTTATGCTACTTTAACGCGTCGTGCGCGCAAATGCGCGTTCGAGACGTCTAACTAGTCCTATGACAAGTATTATATGCCTATACAAGTTTAATCATGTTGTATAATCAGTTATGTCACAAAATTTTAGGTTACATATGCTTAATTACCAATTATACATGAAAAGGGTATTTCGGTAATTTACCTAAGGCATATAAACTACTTATCATACAACTACCTAAACTAGGTAACCATAAGGTATAACCTCGGAAGTTTATTCCCTATGAAACTATGGTCACTAACCATGTTTGGTTGGATCCTATTGATCGACCAAACGGGTTGTGTTCGAAAGTCTAAGCGGGTGTTTAGTCCGCTTGACTTACGACTCTACACAAGCACTAAATTAAAAAGTGACGAGCTAAGCATGTTAAAACATGCTTACCTAAGTTAGAAAACAAGTTTGGTATCAAAACAAATGGTTTTGATACCTAAAAGTAGTTTGGTTACAAAATACGCAAGAATACGCATTTTGGCCGAAACTACGACTCGTCACTGAGCCTAGACAACGTGGTAATCAGTAGGTATAGTCACAAGGGACTATAGCCATCGTGATTACGCTCACGTTGCGAAGTTCAACCGAACTTCATGTTGACCATTAACTGGTCAACGAAGAAAACGCTAAAAGAACGAAGAAGGACTTATAACGGGTCCAAGAACGGAAGTTTTGATCCGAATATCCTCAGGTATGAAGTGTTAACACAACAACTTAGAGGAAATTTCAGAAATCAAGTGGGTTTTGCAATGGCGGGGTGAGGGGTATTTATAGGAATTCTAGGACCGTTAAGATCATTTCTCGTTAATCGTGCTTCGATCTCGTCCATACATGTGCACCCATGGTATTGTAATACCATGTGCACATCAAAACCAGCCCCAAGTATCAGGAAATAACATGTGGAAGTGGGTTTATGAGTTAGAATTGACTGGAAACAGGCTAGAAATAGCTTCTGATGTTCTGGCACCTGCTTACGGACCGTATGGTCCTCCCCTTACGGTCCGTAAGGACCCTGCAGACCAGCAAGTTTCAGTTTTGGCAGTTTTGGTCCCTGTGCGCGTGTAGTCTTGTTTTGGCACTTCTAACACCCGTCAAACCCATTTTTAAGCTTCACAAGGATGATAAAGCAGAGGGAACATGAAACATGCTCAAAAATATGCCAGATGTTGGTTCGTTTGGTCGTACGATCACGATGTTCGCTTAATTACGACGGAATGCGCATAAGCGCGAAAAACGATCTAAATTGCGCGACGAATGGATTTTTCTTATGCCAAACACTAAAATAAAATATTATAAATGCTTACATAAATTTTTGGATGTCCGGATGTATTCAGAATGTAAGTTATGCGCGAAAATGCAAACTTATGCACTTTTTGATGCTTTTAGTCCCTTAATGACCATAAAGTTTATTTTAGCATACCGAACCCCTCAAAGCCTATTTCTAAGCTATGTAAAGGTTATTTAGGGTATTTTTAACTTATGATCATGTTCCGGAATATTTGTTACAGTTCAAATAGGCATAGTTTCGCAGTTTGACACAAATAGTCCCTGCGATCGGACAAGGTTTATTTCAACACCCCAAACCATCCAAAACTTATTTCTAAGTTATGTGGAGGTTATTTAAGGTATGTTAAGCCTATTTCACTATTCCAGAGTGTTTGTCACGTTATACTGACTGTGTTTACGCACCAGTTTGCGTATAACCTTCCAGAACGCGATTTAAAGTTTACAATCGGAATCGAATCGAATTGAAAAATCACCAAACACAAATACACACATAGAAACACCAAAAAACAAATAATAACACCAAATCACATTGGTTTATTAATAACCATCATTGTTTTACATCGTACATCGATTACAGAACACAGTTGTCACAGTCTCCCCTACTTCAAGAAATTTCGTCCCGAAATTTTAACTAGAGGAAGCTTGTGAAAACAAATGTGGGTATTTCGTCTTCATCTGGTCCTCACGTTCCCAAGTAAACTCTGGGCCACGTTTGGATTCCCAGCGAACTTTGACCAAATGAATCCGTTTATTCTTCAACTGTTTTTATGTACGTTCCACTATCTCCACATGTTTCTCGACAAAGTGCATCGTTTCATCAATTCGAATCTCTTCGAGAGGAATGTGTAGATCAGCGTCAGCCAAACACTTTCATAGATTGGACACGTGAAAATTCGGATGAATATTTCCAAGCTCTGGAGGTAGCTCTAGTTGATAGGCAACCTTTCCAATTCTTTCCACAATCTTAGATGGTCCCACATATCGAGGTGCAAGTTTTCCTTTCTTTCCAAATCTCACGACTCCCTTCCAGGGTGAAACCTTGAGTAGGACACGATCTCCGACTTGAAATTCTAAGGGCTTGCGTCCCAAATCCGCATATCTCTTTTGACGGCATCTAGCTGTCACAAGATTATCGTGAATTTTCTTGATTTTGTCTGTTGTTTCCAGAACGAGCTCTGGTCCAGTAAGCTGAGCTTCACCGGTCTCGTTCCAACAGACAGGTGAACGACATTTTTAACCGTAGAGAGCTTCGAATGGTGCCATATTAATGCTAGTATGATAACTATTGTTGTAAGAGAACTCGATCAATGGCAGATGAGGATCCCAATTACCACCAAAGTCTATCACGCATGCTCTAAGCATATCCTCCAAAGTTTGAATCGTCCTCTCAGATTGGCCATCTGTTTGGGGATGATAAGTAGTGCTTTGATTCAGTTGGGTCCCCAAAGCAGATTGCATAGCCTTCCAGAAATGAGATGAAAATCAAGCATCATGATCCGAAATGATATATAAAGGAACACCATGTCGTGATACATTCTCGTCTACATATATCTTGGTAAGCTTCTCAGTAGAGAAATCCTCATGGATTGGTAAGAAGTGAGCAGATTTTGTCAAACGATTAACTACAACCCAAATAGCATCGTGACCTTTAGACGTACGTGGTAACTTAGTAATGAGATCCATCGCAATGTTCACCCACTTCCAAACCGGTATCTCTGGTTGTACAAGCAAGCCAGATGGTCGTTGATGTTCAGCCTTGACTTTAAGACAAGTTAGGCATTTCGATACATACAAGGCAACGTCTTTCTTCAGACCAGGCCACCAGCACCGAGTAGGAAGATCCCTGTACATTTTATCAGCACCAGGATGGATAGAATATCGAGACTTATGAGTTTCATCCATTACCAAGGTGAGAGGACCGTCTTGTTTCGGAATCCACAATCGATCATTAAAATAGAGCAAACCATCGTCTTTCGCTTCGAGCATAAGCTCAAGTTGACGTGGTAATTCCGTACCCATCAAATTTTGTGAAGCACAAACTTGCTGAGCTTGAAGGATACAAGATTGAAGATCAGATAGTGTTCAAACTGAATGAAGCTTGACTAACTCCTTTCGACTAAGCGCATCGGCTACGACATTCGCCTTACCAGCGTGGTAGCGAATCTCGCAATCATAGTCATTCAAGATTTCAACCCAACGTCGTTGCCTCATATTCAGCTCTTTCTGATTAAGAATATGCTGGAGACTTTTGTGGTCTGTGAAAACCACACACTTTGTTCCATAGAGGTAGTCTCTCCAGATTTTTAGCGCGAAAACCACAGCTCCTAACTCAAGATCATGAGTCGTATAGTTCTTCTCGTGAACTTTCAATTGTCTAGATGCATATGCTATAACTTTACCTTGTTGCATAAGGACGCAACCAAGACCTAAGTTGGACGCATCGCAATACACAACGAAATCATCACTTCCCTCGGGCAGAGATAGAACAGGAGCATTACATAACTTTTGCTTCAGCGTTTGGAACGCTTCTTCTTGCTTGGGTCGAGGTTGCATTGTCTAACAAGGAAATATGAGAGACGAGTGAGGTTGATAATTAGGAAAAGCAAAAGAGGTATCGACAAAACATAAGAGATGCGATCATTGGTTTGTTACCTCGAACAAACTAACGACACGCAGTGACTAATCAAAGTAAATAGGTCAAAAATAATGTATCGCGAAGACATGCTCGCCTATAAGGGAACACTCACCCCAAGAGTTCCCAGGTAAGAGTGACTAGTCCGATTATGTGGATTTGTATGAACACTCTAGCCTTAGACAGAAAACTCAGAGTACAGGCACTCACTCTTCCAGTTTGCACGTGTTCACATTATTTTGACCCAAACTTTGACGAGATTTTGAAAACTTAGAGGGTTCAAAACCTTACAACAGAGGGTTCAAAACCTAGCAATCTATCATCCTAGAATGGATGATTAATTTTCGAAGCGGATTCAAAAATTGTGTTTCTCGTTGTGGTTATCACCTAAAGATAGGTGATGATTTTGTTTTAAAAATCTAAACACAAATAAACTTGCGTTGGGGTCCTAGAAGTTATAGTCTAGGTCAAAGCATTACTAATAACCTAATTCCCTATAACCATTGGCTCTGATACCAACTTCTTCTGTCACACCCCGACCACGTAAAACAACAAAGCGTGGCGGAAACGTCGGGGGTGTTGTAACAGAATTATCGTTTCATAACCATGGATATAAAAAGTGTTTTGTTTTATTGATAATATTAAACATTAACATTGTCTTAACACATAACAAACAAGTTTTATATCGACTATCATCGTTTTATGTCACTAAGGCCTCGTCCAGATCATATGTGACGCATGCATCCTAGAACTTCAATCAAGCAACAACACCTGAAACATATGTAAAAACAAAGTCAGCAAAGAAATGCTGGCGAGTACATAGGTTTTATAAGAGTATCGGAATCATGGCTTGTTTTCATATATTGCAATACCTAGAAAACCTTGTTTTTAAAAGGTATATAATATTGCAACATGATTAACCAACTCAAATCAAGATGGTTATAATTTATAAAATTCCGTAGCCATGATTCTTAACCCAAAAGCTTTTTGTTTTGAGAAATCCATTTGTAAAACATCTCGTATAATCCCGTTAATAAAACTCGTATATTATTTCGAAAACATCGTTGAGTGACATCGTTTCACTATTGTTTACCCAAGTGAACTAAATAATGCCACGGTATGTAATATGTTGAAAACACTTATATATAAGAAGTACCAGCGGCGTATCTACCATGTTTTCATCACATTACACCCGTCCCGTTATCTAAACACTAGCCCAGAAGCCAATCGTTTACCCAAATCGTTTAACATCGTTTCCAATCGTTTCCAAATCGTTCCCAAATCGTTCCCAAATCGTTCACAAATCGTTCCCAAATCGTTCACAAATCGTTCCCAAATCGTTTACTCGTTTAGATCATTTAAATCGTCCTCGTTTTAATTATGAAAACTTATATATATGGTCGTCTCGTTAATAACATTCAAACCATTGTGACTCGTTCATCGTTCAACTCGTTCTTGCATTAACAAACCTCCAAAGGGTAAGTTAACAATCATCAGATTCAGTCGTTACCCACAACACCCACACATAACTATGGGTATAGTGTAATAACGGGATTTATCATATCCTATGGTACCAAAACCTAATACTAGTCGGTTCGGCCAAAATTAATGAATGTCATTCGTTATGTAACTACAACCAACAAGTTCGTTCACATCGTCGAAATCGTTATTAGTTTAGTATAAATCGTTCTATTTGTTTTTGAAATCATCGTTTAAACCCTGAAAACATTTTGTACATATGAATCACCCCAAAACAATTGAAAGTTGTAAAATAGGGGAACTATGTACTCACATAGTTACCACAAAACATGTAAAAAGAGGGGATCTATGTACTCACATATAGTGCAAAGTATCCTTAATCAATATTACTTCAACAAACTAGAGTAAATCAGAGAAATCGAGTAGCACCTAGTAATCGAATCACTAGTCAAACAAAAGACGTCTAAATCGGAAGATCGGACAGAATGAGGTCTTGTAAACCAAATGAGTGTTGGAACTCATGTGATATGGTTTAACAAAGCCTACATCCTAAATCGGAACCTAACCTAAGTGCTTTCGACCCATCGCGACCCATTAAGGTAGCTTATGCTACTTTAACGCGTCGTGCGCGCAAATGCGCGTTCGAGACGTCTAACTAGTCCTATGACAAGAATTATATGCCTATACAAGTTTAATCATGTTGTATAATCAGTTATGTGACAAAAGTTTAGGTTACATATGCTTAATTACCAATTATACATGAAAAGGGTATTTCGGTAATTTACCTAAGGCATATAAACTACTTATCATACAACTACCTAAACTAGGTGACCATAAGGTATAACCTCAGAAGGTTATTCCCAATGAAACTATGGCCACTAACCATGTTTGGTTGGATCCTATTGAACGACCAAACGGGTCGTGTTCGAAAGTCTAAGCGGGTGTTTAGTCCGCTTGACTTACGACTCTACACAAGCACTAAATTAAAAAGTGACGAGCTAAGCATGTTAAAACATGCTTACCTAAGTTAGAAAACAAGTTTGTTATCAAAACAAACGGTTTTGATACCTAAAAGTAGTTTGGTTACAAAATACGCAAGAATACGCATTACGTCATTACGCTCACGTTGCGATGTTCAACTGAACTTCATGTTGACCATAAACTGGTCAATGCAAAAAACGCTAAAAGAACGAAGAAGGACTTACAACTGGTCCAAGAACGGAAGTTTTGATCCGAATATCCTCAGGTATGAAGTGATAACACAACAACTTAGAGGAAATTTCAGAAATCAAGTGAGTTTTGCAATGGGGGGTGAGGGGTATTTATAGGAATTCTAGGACCGTTAAGATCATTTCTCGTTAATCGTGCTTCGATCTCGTCCATCCATGTGCACCCATGGTAATGTAATACCATGTGCACATCAAAACCAGCCACTAGTATCAGGAAATAACATGTGGAAGTGGGTTTATGAGTTGGAATTGGCTAGAAACAGCTTCTGATGTTCTGGCACCCGATTATGGACCGTATGGTCCTCCTCTTACGGTCCGTAAGGACCCAGCAGACCAGCATGTTTCAGTTTTGGCAGTTTTGGTCCCTGTGCGCGTATAGTCGTGTTTGGCACTGCTAACACCCGTCAAACCCATTTTTAAGCTTCACAAGGATGCTAAAGCATAGGGAACGTGAAACATGCTCAAAAATATGCCGGATGTTGGTTCGTTTGGTCGCACGATCGCGATGTTCGCTTAATTACGACGGAATGCGCATAAGCGCGAAAAACCATCCAAATTGCGCGACGAATGGATTTTTCTTATGACAAACACTAAAATAAAATATTTTAATGCTTACATAAATGTTTGGATGTCCGGATGTATTTAGAACGTAAGTTATGCGCGAAAATGCAAACTTATGCACTTTTTGACGCTTTTAGTCCCTGAATGACCATAAAGTTTATTTTAGCATACCGAACCCCTCAAAGCCTATTTCTAAGCTATGTAAAGGTTATTTAGGGTATTTTTAACTTATGATCATGTTCCGAAATGTTCGTTACAGTTCAAATCGGCATAGTTTCACAGTTTGACACAAATAGTCCCTGCGATCGAACAAGGTTGATTTCAACACCCCAAACCATCCAAAACTTATTTCTAAGTTATGTGGAGGTTATTTAAGGTATGTTAAGCCTATGTCAGTATTCTAGAGTGTTTTTCGTGTTATACTGACTGCGTTTACGCACCAGTTTGCGTATAACCTTCCAGAACGCGATTTAAAGCTTGCAATCAGAATCGAATCGAATTGAAAAATCACCAAACACAAATACACACATAGAAACACCAAAACACATATAATAACACCAAAGCACATTGTTTTATTAATAACCATCATTGTTTTACATCATACATCGATTACAGAACACAGTTGTCACAGTCTCCCCAACTTCAAGAAATTTCGTCCCAAAATTTTAACTAGAGGAAGCTTGTGAAAACAAATGCGGGTATTTCGTCTTCATCTGGTCCTCACATTCCCAAGTAAACTCTGGGACACGTTTGGATTCCCAGTGAACTTTGACCAAATGAATCCATTTGTTCTTCAACTGTTTGTATGTACGTTCCACTATCTCCCTAGGTTTCTCGACAAAGTGCATCGTTTCATCAATTCGAATCTCGTCGAGAGGAATGTGTAGATCAGCATCAACCAAACACTTTCGTAGATTGGACACGTGAAAAGTCGGATGAATATTTCCAAGCTCTGGAGGTAGCTCTAGTTGATAGGCAACCTTTCCAATTCTTTCCACAATCTTAGATGGTCCCACATATCGAGGTGCAAGTTTTCCTTTCTTTCCAAATCTCACGACTCCCTTCCAAGGTGAAACCTTGAGTAGGACACGATCTCCGACTTGAAATTCTAAGGGCTTGCATCCCAAATCCGCATATCTCTTTTGACGGCATCTAGTTGTCACAAGATTATCGCGAATTTTCTTGATTTTGTCTGTTGTTTCCAGAACGAGCTCTGGTCCAGTAAGCTGAGCTTCACCGGTCTCGTTCCAACAGACAGGTGAATGACATTTTCGACCGTAGAGAGCTTCTAATGGTGCCATATTAATGCTAGTATGATAACTATAGTTGTAAGATAACTCGATCAATGGCAGATAAGAATCCCAATTACCACCAAAGTCTATCATGCATGCTCTAAGCTTATCCTCCAAAGTTTGAATCGCCCTCTCAGATTGGCTATCTGTTTGGGGATGATAAGCAGTGCTTAGATTCAGTTGGTTCCCCAAAGCAGATTGCATAGCCTTCCAGAAATGAGATGAAAATCGGGCATCACGATCTGAAATGATATCTAAAGGAACACCATGTCGTGATACAATCTCGTCTACATAGATCTTGGCAAGCTTCTCAGCAGAGAAATCCTCAAGGATTGGTAAGAAGTGAGCAGATTTTGTCAAACGATCAACTACAACCCAAATAGCATCGTGACCTTTAGACGTACGCGGTAACTTAGTAATGAGATCCATCGCAATGTTCTCCCACTTCCAAACCGGTATATCTGGTTGTACAAGCAAGCCAGATGGTCATTGATGTTCAGCTTTGACTTTGAGACAAGTTAGGCATTTCGATACATATAAGGCAACATCTTTCTTCATACCAGGCCACCAGCACCGAGTATGAAGATCCTTGTACATTTTATCAGCACCAGGATGGATAGAATATCGAAACTTATGAGATTCATCCATTACCAAGGTGCAAAGACCGTCTTGTTTCGAAATCCACAATCGATCCTTAAAATAGAGCAAACCATCGTCTTTCACTTCGAGCATAAGCTCAAGTTGAGGTGGTAATTCTGTACCCATCAAATTTTGTGAAACACAAACTTGCTAAACTTGAAGGACACGAGATTGAAGATCAGATAGTGTTCGAACCGAATGAAGCTTGACTTGCTCCTTTCGACTAAGCGCATCGGCTACGACATTCGCCTTACCAGGGTGGTAGCGAATCTCGCAATCATAGTCGTTCAAGAGTTCAACCCAATGTCGTTGCCTCATATTCAGCTCTTTCTGATTAAGAATATGCTAGAGACTTTTATGGTCTGTGAAAACCACACACTTTGTTCCATAGAGGTAGTGTCTCCAGATTTTTTGCGCGAAAACCACAGCTCCTAACTCAAGATCATGAGTCGTATAGTTCTTCTCATGAACTTTCATTTGTCTAGATGCATATGCTATAACTTTACCTCGTTGCATAAGGACGCAACCAAGACCTAAGTTGGACGCATCGCAATAGACAACGAAATCATCGCTTCCCTCGGGCAGAGACAGAACAGGAGCATTACATAACTTCTGCTTCAGCGTTTGGAATGCTTCTTCTTGCTTGGGTCCCCACTCGAAAGGCTTATTCTTCTGAGTCAAAGCAGTGAGTGGAACCGCAATCTTCGAGAAATTTGAAATGAATCGACGATAATAACCAGCAAGACCAAGAAAAGATCGAATCTCTGTAGGTGTCGTCGGTGTATTCCAGTCCTTAATAGCAGCAATCTTGGATGGATCCACATGAATACCCTGCTTATTGACTATATGACCCAAGAATTAAACTTCTTTAAGCCAGAATTCACACTTGGAGAATTTAGCAAAAAGTTGTTCCTTCTTCAGGAGTTCCAATGTTGAGCGAAGGTGTTGCTCGTGCTCGGCTCGAGATTTTAAATAAATGAGAATATCGTTGATGAACACGATAATGAATTTGTCCAAATAAGGTTTATAGACCCTATTCATCAAGTCTATAAAGATAGCTGGAGCATTCGTCAAGCCAAAAGGCATGACAGTGAACTCGTAATGCCCATATCTTGTGCAAAAAGCAGTTTTGGGAGTATCTTCTTCGAGAACACGAAGTTGATGATACCCAGAACGAAGATCGATTTTGGAAAAGCATGAAGCACCCTGCAGATGGTCGAAGAGATCATCAATTCAAGGTAGGGGATATCGATTCTTGATGGTGAGCTTGCTAAGCTCACGATAATCGATACACATTCGAAAGGATCCGTCTTTCTTTTTCACGAAGAGGACAGGAGCTCCCCAAGGTGAAAAGCTCGGTCGGATGAATCCTTTATCAGATAACTCTTGAAGCTGTTTCGATAACTCTTGCATCTCCAACGGTGCAAGACGATAAGGTGCTTTTGCAATCGGGTTGGCATTGGGTACAAGGTCAATATGAAACTCGACTTGACGAACTGGAGGTAAACCAGGCAGTTCATCAGGAAATACCTCCGGATAATCCCGAACAATCAGAATATCCTGAATACTCTTGCTCTTGCTTTTCTCCTCGGTGACATGTGCCAGAAAAGCAACATATCCTTTTCGTAAATACCTTTGGGCTTCCATACACGACATAAGCTTCAAACCGTCTGGTGGTTTTTCACCATGAACTTCCAGAACATCACCAGAGGACAAAGGAATACGAACAATCTTATCGAAACAAACCACCTCAACGTGGTGTTTGGTTAACCAATCCATTCCAATGATAATATCGAAACTCCCAAGTTGCATCGGTGTGAGGTCAATAGGAAAAAAGATGGTTATCAAGGTTCAACTGATAATCACGAATAACAGAATCGAGAACAAGAGGTTTACCAGTAGAAACTTCGACAGATAAGGGTTTCCTCAGTTTGGTTCTAGGTATCGCAAGCAAAGGCTCAAAAGATAACGAAACAAAACTTCTATCGGCACCAGAATCAAAAAGAATAGACACAGGTCGATTGTTAACAAGAAACGTACCGTTAACCACTTCGTTGTCGGCCCTCGCTTCGTTTGCATTCAAATTGTACGCTCGCCCATGAGGGGGATTCTCATTAACATTGACGTTCGCATTCGGGTTCGCGTTTGCATTTGCGTTTGCATTCACCAGTCTCGGACAATTGTTGTGGAAGTGACCATACTCTCCACAATTAAAACATGAACCCGGTGGGAATCTCACAGCATTCCCCTGACCTGGAGCTGGAACCTGAGCAACCTGATTCTGTCCTAAACGACACACATTGGCCAAATGCCCAAGTTTACCACACGTCGTACATTGCCTGCAAGCTTGTTGTGCAACGTGATGACCGTTGCAACGACCACAATGAGGTGCGGTACCAGCATACGCTTTCTTCGCAGGTGGCTGAGCCGGTGGGTTCTGCGGGTTCTGAGCAGTCTGTGCTGTAACAACAAAATTCTGGGCACCCTTTCGCTTCCTCGAGTTCTTCGATGTCTCTCCTTCCTTACCCTTACCCTTTTTCTTGTCCTTCCCTGAATCAGTCGCCTTCTTTTTATCACTCTTGCGGGTGAGTTTACCCTTCCTGACTTGAGTCTCACTCAGGGTAGCAGACAACTCGATTGCTTGACGAAGGGTAGTAGGATTAACACCGGTCACAATCTCCAGAATAGAATCGGGTAACCCATCGATATATCTCTTGATTGCTTTCTCCAGAGGGGTAACCATGGAGGGACACAATAGACTGAGTTCTTCAAAATGATCCGTGTACGCACGGTGTTCAGCCCCATCTTGCTTTAAATCGTCAAACTCTCGCTCCAAAGCCCGAGTTTCGTGACGGGGACAAAACTCCTTCATCATGAGAGCCCCAAGCTCTTCCCACGTTTGTGCCAACGCCACTTCGGCACCCCTGTCATGCATAATGCCATTCCACCAGGTAAGCGCTCGCTTCTCAAACACGCTCGAAGCAAATTCAACCTTACGCGCATTCGAACACTGCACATGTCTGAATGTGCTCTCGATACTCTCAAACCACTGCAGGAGCGCAGTTGCTCCTTGCGACCCAGAAAATTTAAGCGGCTTCGCAGAATTGAAGTTCTTGAAATTACACGGCGCATTATTGTTGTTATTATTGTTTTTGTATATCTCATGGACTTGGGTCACAACACCGGGAAGCACAACAGCCACTTGCTGAGAGACCAGGGCTGCGATTTCCTCAATAGTGAAAGATTATGCTTCAGGTCGAGGAGGCATTGTCTAACAAGGAAATATGAGAGACGAGTGAGGTTGATAATTAGGAAAAGCAAAAGAGGTATCGACAAAACACAAGAGATGCGATCATTGGTTTGTTACCTCGAACAAACAAACAACACGCAGTGACTAATCAAAGTAAATAAGTCAAAAATAATGTATCGCGAAGACATGCTCGCCTATAAGTGAACACTCACCCCAAGAGTTCCCAGGTAAGAGTGACTGGTCCGATTATGTGGATTTGTACGAACACACTAGCCTTAGACAGAAAACTCAGAGTACAGGCACTCACTCTTCCAGTTTGCACGTGTTCACATTATTTTGACCCAAACTTTGACGGGATTTAAAGGGTTCAAAACCTTACAACAGAGGGTTCAAAACCTAGCAATCAATCATCCTAGAATGGATGATTAATTTTCGAAGCGGATTCGAAAATTGTGTTTCTCGTTGTGGTTATCACCTAAAGATAGGTGATGATTTTGTTTTAAAAAATCTAAATGCAAATAAACTTGCGTTGGGATCCAAGAAGTTATAGTCTAGGTCAAAGCATTACTAATAACCTGATTCCTTATAACCATTGGCTCTGATACCAACTTCTTCTGTCACACCCAGACCATGTAAAACAACAAAGCGTGGCGGAAACGTCGGGGGGTGTTGTAACAGAATTATCGTTTCATAACCATGGATACAAAAATTGTTTTGTTTTATTGATAATATTAAACTTTAACATTGTCTTAACACATAACAAACAAGTTTTATATCGACTATCATCGTTTTATGTCACTAAAATCGAAGAAGTTTTCAAAAATAAATGCAAAAAGATGTTAGAAAACGAAAATTTTTTGAAAGATAATGATGAAAAACTCACACAAAAATGAAAAAATTTAGAAAGAGAAAATGAAATTTTGAAAGAAAAGGTTTCAAAAATGACTGAAGAGTGTTTGCAAAAAGAAAATGCGTTCCAAGAAATGAAAAAGGAATACGATTCAATAAAATTGTCTTATCACATTACAAAAGATTCATATGAAGATGTGAAAAGTCAAATGAAACTTGTTCAATCCAGATTGAGATATTGTTCTGAAACAACTGATACGCTTAGGCGACAGTATTCAATAAAGCAACAAGTTGTCAATTCTTATATTGAGGATGTTGCTAAGCTAAAGCGTTAAATAGCTGATTTAGAACTGGATAACAACAAGTTACATAGTTATCATTCATCATCATATGTTCTTGAAAGAATTTTCAACATAAAACCGGGTGATGATGATTCTGAGAAAAACAAAAAAGGCATTGGCTCAGAGTTTCATCAAGTTCCACCACCGGAAAAGTTTGCATTTTATGATGATGAGAAAGTCGAAAAAGCTTTCAACATGGCTGATCAATTGCCAGATAACATTGACGTAACCTATTCCAAATCTGATGATTCTAGTGATTCAGAGGTGGTAGGTAAGGTCGTTGAAAGTGTCTTGAAAGAAAACGAGTCGGTTGAGACAGGTAATTCTGAATCACAAGATGAAAATGAAGGTAGTTTTCATGAAGGTTATCTGAAAAACTCAAAATCTGAGAAAAATACGAATGATGATTCAAAAGGATTGGTGTACACCATGATTGGATCAGACAAATTATTCTCAGATCTTGAAGTCCCAATTCAGAATGTGATTTTAGAAAAGATTGACAAAGTGTTTAAAATGATTGAAATTGAAAAGTCTGAGGTTTCAAAGTTTGCTGGAAAGAGTCACAAAACTTTTTATAACAAACCTGGTTACAAAAAGAAAAATATGAAGGCTGGGTTGGGTTATAAAAAGAAACAAGATTGGAAGAAAAATGAAATGCCAAATTATCAGACAAAAATGAATTTTTTTCAAGGAGCAAGTTCCGAAGAAGATAAAGAACTCCAATTTAGATGACAGTCTAATGCAGAGTTCTATGCTCAGAAAAAGCAACAACAACAGGTCAAATATGTCTCAAAGAGAACATGTTTTAAATGTGATCAAACTAGACATCTTGCACGCAAGTGTCAAAATCTGAAACCTGTTGGTGTTGAAACGAAAAAGAAATCTGATGATGTTGAGAAACAGAAATTTGAGGATGTGAAACAAAGGTCAACCAGATTTGATTTAAAACAAACTTGGAGGTACAATACAAACAAGTTTGCTTCGAATCAAACTTGGAAATCAAACCCGAAAAGGTTCGATTGAAGACAAACCTGGAATTTTCACATACCCAGATTTAGAACAACACAAAGTTGGAAAACAACTGTCGATGTAACAAAACCAAATCAGTTTTGGAAAACAAAAGTTGTTGAAAATCAAAATGTTCAAAAGGATTCACATTTTTACAAAAAAAGTGCTCCAAAAGGTCAAACATGGACAGTTAAGAAACAAGTGACTTCTATGAATGACGAAAAAGTTGAAGTAAAAAATGAAAAAGTTTGTTCTCAAAATGACAAAGATTTTCCAAGATTGAATGAAGCTTATTGTGTTGAAATGCCTAAGGTCAAATAGACATGGGCTAACTTGTTCAAGTGATTGAATTAAGTTGAATGTGCAGGTGCTTCCAGAGAAAACTGAATGTCATCAAGAGGAGTGTCAGAGCAGCCTAGCACGAGAAAAGAAGGCTGCTGGTCCCTGCCACTGTTAAACAGGGAGTATGTGTTTCTATCAATAAATAAACAATATTTTTAAAAACCCTAAAAATTGAAAAAAAAATTAAAAACCAAAAATATGTTTTTATTTTGTCAAAAATTTGAAAAAAAATAAAAAATATGCTTGTTTTTATATTTTTTCAAAAATTCAAAAATATGTTGGTTGAATACGCCGAAACCCTCACGGCTGAACAAACATGATTAATTTCACAAGATTGAAAAACGGTTTTCAAACTGTAAAATATCAATGTGTTGTAAATCATGGGGGTATATTTTCTGCAAATCAGTGCATGCGAAGTAGAAAATGGATGGTGAGACAAAGTTATCTACATTGGTTTGTCAAATTTTCTTTAAATGTTTTGAATTTTAGGGGGAGTAAGAAATTGTCAGAAAATCCAAAAACATTAGAAAATTTGAAAAGGCCAAAAACATGATAAAATTCAAAAATGAGTTTTTGCGTAAAAATAGGAAATGATAGTACATCAGTTACACAATCACAGTACGCTAAAGAATTGGAATGATGAAATGTGATAAACGGTCTCACTGATGATATGCCAGTAGGTTTTTACACGCTTAGTAGATTGTTTTCAAGATATAAACTTAAATATCAAATACTTACTTATCTTGTGGGGAACATCTCTCGGATATATGGGTAACCCCCGAAATCTTGTTTGAGAGATTGCCTGATTCTGAGATACTAGCTCTTTATACTGTTTGATATCTGGGGTATTATACCTGGTCTTCTGATATTGCGGAAGCAATGGCCTACACCTCGTATAATACTTTATGCGCTTTTAAAGCTTACCCTCTACACAAAAATTGAAAAATATCGAAAGATATGAATCAATTGCAGTTGAAGAAAAGATTCCATAATGGGAACACACCTAAAGTCGAGCCTTCATCTCTTAGACTGAACGGAAGTTCATACCTGAGCTCTCAAGGTCTCGCACTAACCCAGAGAACAGATATCAAATTGTTATACTCACCTGTAAGACTGAATCTAGGGAATTTTGATACGGGAGTATATTCTGAGGTGCGACAGGCGAGTAAGTTAAGTCCTTAAGACACTAAATCAGTATCTCGAATCGATTGAACTTTGTGTGAAAATTTAAGTGGATCAGTATACTGACAATCTATGTGAATTGTTTAGAACTTAATGTGTTAAAAGCTCAACGGTACTATTGATTTGTCATAAACGGATATGATCCTCTGACGCGAACTCAAACAAAAATATGTCTGTAAATATGTGTTTAAATATTTCTTTACTGCTTTATGTTTCAGAAAATTACAAAAAGATTTTGATTTCATTTTATTTTCGACAACCGACATCTGAGAAGCCGAGTTTCGAAATCTAAGTACGCTGATCGTGTTTCTGAAAATAAACAAGTTCATTAATTTGAAACTTGAAGTTTAAAAAAAAAATCAAAAATCAAAAATAGTTTGTGAAATCTCCAAGGTCATTAAATTGGACTTGGATGATTAACCGTGGAGGTTTTGGATGATTAGATTGTTAAAATCTGTTGTAAAGAGCCAGATTTCAATTTTGGTTGCTTAAACTGTCGAATCTTTAAAGCATTTTGATGGGGGGAGAAAATCAAGAGAATCCTGGATATATTCATATTTTTATATTTTAGAGCCATGATCTTGATTAAAAGGTTTTAAGAGCCACGTCACGATTCCTGGACAATCGGAAAATGTTTTCACTATCGAAATATTGTAGCTTATGCTGAGAGAGCCAGGATTTTCAATCCTGGATATTCATAATGTTTTTACTTATAAATGGTTGAGGATTGCAGATGTTGTTACAGATTACAATCCCGATAGCCGAGTCTAAGGCGGAGTCTGAAGACGAGCTCAACGCAAGGGGGAGCATGTATCCAGAAAGCCAGGTGTCGATCCCAAAAGCACGGAAGCTTGATGAAAGGGGGAGCCTGAAGAAAGAGCCTAACGAAAGGGGGAGCTGAAGCTGAAGACAGATCCACGGGGATTCTGTTCAAACAAGAGGGAGTCTATGTTGCTGAAAATGATAAAGCTTCATGAAGACTCAGAGAGAAAGACAAGACGCTACGAAATTGACTGCGGAAATATCCAAGGAGGAATCTGTTAGTGCAGTAATGTCTATCGCCTCCGTCAATCCAGTTCGTAGCTGAAACGAGAAGAAATCAAGATATTATAGTGTTATATTTAGTCAAAAGGCAAGGTGGCATTTATGTAATTAATGAGAAGTCTCATTAAACACCTTGGCCTATAAATAGGAGAGTTATGTCATTGTTTTAGAACTTTTGGCATTTGCACTTTTGGGGATCTAGAGCTAGAGAGAGAAAGGGTTGTGTACGTGATTCAGGTGCTGTACGTTTTCAGATCATTTAATAGAATCACAGTTATAATTACGTTGTGTGTGTTCGGTCAGGTTCATGTACGGATTCCATACGTTACACGAGTCGGTTTGCAATCGTTTAGGAGTAGAAAATCGATCCTACACTTTTGAAGAAAATAGACATAAGTGATAAATAGACGAGTGAGATTTACATAAAAAAATCATAAATTTAAAACGAAGTACCATAATGAAGTGGAAATTTTGATTTGGTATGTGTTCGAAAAATCTCTTTTTTTTGGATTTAAGAAAAATAGGGTTGCAAATTTCTTTTGAAATAAGAGATGCTTAAAATATGAGTTTTTATAAGATTTTTGGATGAAAAAATTACAAACCAAGTTAATGGTATGTTTTATAAATTCTTTATCTTTTGAAAATTATTTTTAAGATAAAAGTTTTTTTAATTGATTCAATAAATTAGAGAAAAATATGTAGATAATAAATTCTAAAAATTTTCATGCAATTGATAAAATTTTTTATAAATACGAGAGAGAAGTAAAAAAAGGAGTGTACTTGTGAAGACAATAGGATTACAAAGAGTTGTGAGGTGAAATGTAATTCATTCTGAAAGTTTTGAATAAAATAATATTATGGAAGGTAATGTGGTGGAGTAATGACACAAAGGTTGTAATGTTTTGAAAATGACTTATTAATCAAGGTAAATGAGTTTTCTTAATGTTTTAGGAAGATATGCTTTAGCCTATAAGTGGACACTCACCGCAAGAGTTCCTAGGTAAGAGTGAGTGGTCCGATTAAGTGGATTTGTACGAACACTCTAGCCTTAGACAGAAAACTCGGGGTACAGGCATCCACCCTTCCGGATTCCATGTGTTCACATTATTAAAACCCAAGATTTCGATGAGATTTTTGAGAAAGACCTTAAGACATAAAGCCTTAAGGAGTTAATATAAATCATCTAAGGCTAGATGATTTGTAAATTATAGAATAGTTTTGACAAGAATAAAGATGAGGATGGGGATTAGGATAGAGATCCTAAGATAACTCATGTTTGGCTCCCTAGAAAGGTTATCGTTTAGGTTAAAAGCATTCTAATAACCTAATTCCCTATAACCAATGCTATGATAACAATCTGTAACACCTCGAACTCGTAAAAACAACCCGTAAGGGAATCATCAGGGAGTCAGGTTACAAATTGCTCACAACACATGTTACTAAAAGTTTCACTATATTAACATTCTTTTACAAAACAAAGAATACAGGTAATTGTTTTTAATTTAAAGAAGTCTAAGGCTCGAGTCCGTTCCTATGTGTAGCATACTTGAATAATTATCGCATGGGTTAACACCTGAAACATATGTGAAAATAAAAGGTCAACAATAAAGTTGGTGAGTGACATAGGTTTTGTTGGCCAAACTAATGGCAAAAAGGTTTGGTATTGCAATGCTTTGACAACTACGTGAGTTGTCAAACGAAAATAGTTCTTTGAAACCAATATATGGCAAAAAGTTTAATAATGCAATACATTGTTTAGATAACAAAACTGGTGACAAAATGTTTTGTAAATGGCAATATGATTAATACCAAGTAATTTTTATGTTATTGAAAAGTTTACTTTGTTCTTTGTTTCTCTTGTACTTTGTCTCGTTATAACACAAAATCATCAAGTGTAACGCCCTAACACGTAATAACTTAAAAATGACGTAGCGAAATACGAGCCTAAAAAATTTATTTCTTTACTAAATATATTGCTTATGTAAAGACTCAGTTATAAAATGTTTAACATTTACTAAAAGAATTAACAACATTCATGATAAAGTAATACTACAAGTGTTACATAATACAAGCTAGGTGACTGTTCTTCCCGTATAATCCTTGCTCTTTGACTCGATCTATGCCAACTTATCCCCGTTAGTAATAGAGAAAATCCGTGTAGTTCCAATGGACATCATTTACAACTTAACCATTAGCTATCGACAACATCATACAACACTATTATCATATAATTAAAAACCGTATAGCATTCATCAATATAAACTTAATCCATTTGATCATCCTCTTGAATTCTCTTATGCCGAGTTCGACTTTAATTCTTCATGAACTCGATGTTCTCATACCCGCATTACATTCCAACCTCAAGATAAATCATTAGTATTCGTCAATACTCAAACGCATTGAAACCGTTCTCAATACATTCATAGCAACTTACAACATACATACATGCATCCCCACATTCATATATATACTTACAAGCTCTTGATTACCACTTTTAATTTTATTAAACTTATTCTAACAGGTCAGAATCACAGCCTTCCATAATATAATTCTTATACACATTAACATATATACTTACTTGTTCCTAAACACATTTTCCCATAACTTTCCTTCTCTAACACTTAAGCAAATCCATACTTATACTATCGGAAGACTTCATATCACTCATTTATAAGCAAAATCAAGTTAAACGTTAGTTATGAGGCCTTGAAAACCATATGAAACAAGTCCCATAGCCAAAACAAACAACATCAAATAATTTGCCAGCAGCAAGGGCTCTCGCGGGCCGCGAGAGCCTTGGCTTGTTTCCATCGCGGGCCGCGACCAACTTCGCGTAGCGCGACAATAATTCAGAGTTGCTGTCGTGTAGCGCGACAGCCCCATTTCGATAGAAAGCTCCATTCTGTTGTTGTACTTGCCCAGTTATGAATTTCCAAGAATAGTTCCAACTTAAAATTTACATAACCTTTGATCTACAAATCCATTTTACACAATTCTTTTTCCTATTCGATTGTAAATTTATGTTCTATCATATGAGCTTGTAATGTAACAACCGGACTAAGAACAATCTTAAGTTACAGCCTTCGGCTTTACATACTTGTTTTCAACTATTTGACCCATTCATATTTTTATTACTAAAACTCGCATATCTAGGACATACCACAACCAATTCGCTCAAAACTTATTTCTATTTGTCCGTAAAACACGGTTTTACATTATTAACTAAAAATCTTTACCCCAGGTTGTTGGAATTGAACCCTATCAGAGGAACAGATAATTAAAGCCAAAACTGGATCAGAGCAGTGGATCCAGAATAAGCAGACGATTACAGTTAAGTTCAGGCAAATCTCTCCCCTTGAAAGTGGCCTTGTATCTGCTGACCTCCTATCTGCTGATCTTACTAAGTGCTGACCTACAACTGCTTCTTTGCATCTACTGACCAATGTCAAAGACTGATGGAAGACCAAAGCTCTGCTGACTCAATCTACTGCCTTGAGTCAAGTACTGCTGATCCGGACAAGCACTGCTGGGTTCACAGCAGTGGAAGGATGCAGCAGCTGTTTAAAGTGTCTTTTATGAAAGTATTGTAATAGCAGTAGTTTAGTACATCAGTGTTTGTATAGATCAGAGGTTAGAGTTTGTTAGGAGATTAGATGCACTTTCATGGTGACGTCAGCTGAAGATGCTCAGTGGTTTGTAAGTGCCTATAAATAGTTCAGTACTTTGTACTATTCTATTAGCTCTTTTATCACATCGTCTTCTTTGCACGAACAAACTACTGAGCTCTGGCTGAGGGGGAGTTTGCATTCATTCATCAATCATTGTAATCGTTGTTTGAAACAAATTCAATCTTTCGATTCATTGTGTAAAGATGTTTGATTAAAGTATTACTCTCGTTTGATTGTATGTAAAGTTTGTTTTCATCTTAATTCCACAGCACAACTCTTTCATTTTTCATCTTAATTTCAAACGAAAATACAATAAAAAAGAAACTCAGATCCAACAATTGGTATCAGAGCTTGGACAGTCAAATTTGATTTCACAATCATTTTGACGTAAATAGTTCAGCTCATAAAAGTTGATACTGATCGTTTGTTCGTCCGTTGAAAAACAGAGCAAGGATTAATCACCATTAAAGTTGATTTCTCAGTGTCTGTAAAACAACAAGAATGACGTCACAATCTCAGGAGGATAAAAACAACATCGGCTCGCTTTTTAAACCACCTATGCTAAAAAGAAATGAGTACAACATCTGGCAGAGGAGGATGGGTTACATCCTCGCTCAACAAAGCACAGGTTGTTGGAAGTCTGTCATTTATGGTCCCCATGTTCCTTCAGTGCCAAGTGCTGAAGATGCTAAAAAGTTCGTTCCAAAACCAGTTGAAAATTATACCGAAACCGACTTTCAAAAGATCGAACTAGATGCTAAAGCGTTTAGCATCGTAGCATCAGCACTGCCCAATGAGATATATGCTGGACTGTTACATTGTAACAGTGCCAAAGAGTTGTGGGACGCACTTAAGGAACAGTTTGGGGGAACTGAAGAAGTCATAGAAAACAATAGGGAAATCCTGAACCAACAGTATGAAACATTTTGCTACGTTAAAGGCGAATCACTAACGCAACAATTTGAGCGTTTCAGTTGACTCATCAGTGAACTGAGGCTTGTTAACACAACTTTTACAAACTCAACTCAAAATAGCAGGTTCCTTTGGTCACTGCCAGAAAAATGGGACACCATAGCTTTTGTCACCCGAAATTCACCTGAATTCAAGGATCTGACCTTGACCCAACTCCACGGTCGACTCCTGACCTACGAAAGGGAGTTGAACCAGAAAAGGAGGTTTCAAGAGTCAGGAAAAGTTACCGATGATTACACTTTCGGTAACACTGCTCTTCTGGTCAAGAAGAATCTGGGAGCAGTGGTAAGGATCAGGGTTTTGATCACTTCATTGACATAACTGCTGGTGCAAATTTTAACAACCCTGATCCTCACTCTGCTAGTTATGCATTCACTGCAAATGAAAACCAGACGTCAGACAATTTAAGTTTTGAGCTAAATGATTTGCAACATTTTGATCCCACTGATTTAGAGGAAATGGACATCCTGCACCAACTGGCTTTGCTAAGTGTTAGAACTAGCAAGTTCTACAAAAGAACAGGACGAAAATTCCCAGGTTTGCATGGGAATCTAAGGGTTGGGTTGGATAAATCGAAAATCAAGTGCTACAAGTGTAATAGGTTGGGACATTTCGCTAGGCAATATGCCTAGCTCATCCTAGCTCAATAATGTAGGAGTCAAACTACCGGTCCCATAATTACTCATCCTAGCTCAAATCCTAGACCTCAAAACCAAAACACTGTGCACTATGCCCAATATGCCCCAGCAGCTCAAGTGAACACTGCTCACTATGCTGCTACCCCTGTGCCAGTACATTATGTCCAAACTACTGTTCCACAAATCCAATATGTTCAAACCCCTGCTCCACAGGTACAATTGCAACCTGTTGCACCTCAAACCACTGCTCCAGCAGCAGCACAACCAGATCAACAAAGTTTTTTCACTCAAGGGTTTGTTGACTGGAGCAGTATGCCTGAAGACCTTAGTGATGAAAATTTTGCACTCTATGCTTCTAATGATTCTTCTCATGATGAGTTTTGTTTGATGGCATTAGAGTCAATACAAGAGGGGGTTGAAACTGAGGAGGAACAGCAGTGCTTTGAAACAGTGGAAGAGGTGACTGAAGCAGTGGTTACTGCTGTGGCTGGTGAACTACTGTTGGGAGAAAGTTCAGGTACCCTGATTGAACCAATGACAGATCCATGGTCCGTAGAGGACAAAGAAGAAGAGAAAGAAGAAAAGGCTGGTGAAAAGAAGGTGAAAGCTGATGATGATGAAGATCATCAATGTGATTGTGCAATGATGGCAGCTGCCAAGGTATCTCCTCAAGTTCTTGAAAAACTGTGTTCTGACAATTGCATAATTGCTTTTGCTAACATTAAAGAGGTGAATGAAAACCTTCGGGATAAAATCTTGTCTGATGAGGTCAAATTTGAAAGGTCTTCAAAAGAACTTAAAAACAAATTGACTGAAAAAGAAAAAGAGAACAGCTGTCTAAAAGAAGAGCAAAGTATAACCAAAACCCAACTTCAAACTATGGTAGAAAAATACCAAGTTTGCAAAAAAGAGTTGGAGTCCACCCAGATTACTTGTGAAAGATGGGTGGAATCCTGCAAAGGATATGAGGTTATGCTTGAAAAACAGAGAAAAAGCAATGTGAAATTTGGGGTTGGGTATAGAAAACATGATGATGAAAACACTGCTTTTGAAAACTCTGTTCAAACCACTGAGGTAACCACTGAGTTCATCCCCACCAACAAGAATGGCCAAGAAGTGAAAATCACTGACAAACTTGGTAACAAAATCACACTTGACATACCAATGGAGTCCTCTACTTTTGAGGAGCTTGAAAAGTATCAGTTTAAACCCACTTGGTCTGACGAGTGTGATATTCTTGAAAATTTCAAGCCAATGGACTTTACATTAACTGATGGTGTTAAATCTCCAAAAGCTAAAGTCATACCTCTCAAGGACATCCCAGCAGTGGTTAAAACCTCTGCTGCAAAGGAGTCCGAAAAGAGAAAGAAGAAAGAAAAAATTGATAACTTGTTTTTGTGAATTCTGTGAGAAAAGGAATCATCTAACAAAAGATTGTTTCCACTTAAAAGCTTATGATCTAAACAGAACAAGTGTCATTGTCCCAGCAGAAAGCTGCATTGTTTGTGGTAAGACAAACAACAAAACTCAAGCATGTGTGTATCTCAAAAACTTTGATGAGAAAAAGAATGAGTACATGGCTAAAACATCCTTGAGTCCACCATCATCATCAACATCTGCCAAATTCGCCAAGAAACAACCACTGTTTGTGCCAGTTCAAACAGCTGTCACAAAACAGCTGAACCAAACATCTGTCAAAAGAGATGTTCAGGTTACTGATGCACCCCCTGCCAATCAGTTCAGAAAAGGCAGAGAAAAACAGTCTTACCAAAGAATACCTCACGTTTATGAAGCCTACAAAAGGCCCTCTAAACCCAAAGTGAACAAGCATCCTTTTGGTTACCAGCAGATGATTGGTCAGGACCCACAACAGTGGTTAGAGAAACACTGTCCTAAAACAGTTCAAACCCCTGACCTAACCACTGTCCATCATTCTGCATCCATCCCAGACACTGTTGAGACCCCATCCAAAGCCTTGTTGGCTTTGGAGACCTTAATGAACTAATCTTTTTACTTCATGTGCAGGGAGCTTCTGCATGCTTTGATAGTCTTTGGTATGTAGATAGTGGAGGCTCCCGGCACATGACAGGATGTAAAGCCCTCCTCAAAGACTTTAAAATCCTTGGAGGGGGTGATATATCCTTTGGAAATAATAGTAAGGGAAAAGTTCTGGGGTCGAGTACAGTGGAGTCTGGAAAAGTAAAATTTGAAAATGTCAATCTAATAGACAATCTAAAATTCAACCTTCTAAGTGTGTCCCAAATGAGTGACAAGGGTTTTAGGTCATTCTTCACAAAAGATTGTTGTAGGATTGTTGGACCAGAAATGGTCAAAAAGATTGAAGCAATAATCAACTCTAGTCAAACTAAACTTGTTGCTCAAAGAAGTGGCAATGTTTATGTGGTTGACATGTGTAAAGAGTGTCCCAGAGCTGATGCCTGTCTGTTCTCAGCTGCCTCTAACAAAGAGACAGAGCTTTGGCACAGAAGGCTGGGACACACAAATCTTAAGACAATCACAGAAATTTCAAAAAATGGTTTGGTGAGAGGCCTACCACAAAAATTGTTTTCATGTCCTGAACATTGCATTTCCTGTTTAAAAGGAAAACAGCATAAAAGTTCTTACAAGTCCATTGAAGAGTCCAAAACAACCCAGTGTTTGCAAATGCTACGCATGGATTTGTTTGGCCCAGTTCAAGTCATGAGCCTCAAAAAGATAAGATATTGTTTGGTTATTGTTGATGACTTTTCTAGGTTCACATGGACTTTCTTTTTGCACTCAAAAGATGAAACTGCAGGCATTTTGCAAGACTTTGTAATACAGGTTGAAAAGCAATTTGACCTTCCAGTGAAAAGCTTCAGGAGTGACAATGGCACAGAATTCAAAAATAGGGAGTTGGATGCCTTCTGTGTGAAGAAAGGGATTGTAAGGCAGTACATCATCCCTAGAACACCAGAACAGAATGGGGTAGTGGAAAGGAAGAACAGAACTCTGATTGAGGCTGCCAGAACCATGCTTGCAGATTCAGGTTTGCCATTAACTTTCTGGGCAGAGGCAGTAAACACTGCTTGCTATGTTCAGAACAGAGTTTTAATGAACCCCAGGCACAAAAAGACTGCCTATGAAATTCTGTATAAAATTAAACCACTGATCTCATATTTCAATGTGTTTGGCTGCCCATGCTTTATTTTGAACTTAAAAGATTCCATTTCAAAATTTGCAGCCAAAATTGATTGTGGTTATCATTTGGGATACTCAACCACTGCCAAGGCCTACAAAGTGTTCAATACATGGACCAAGGCAATGGAGGAGACTTTGAATGTAAAGTTCAATGAACTTTCATCAATGAAAATCCGAGCAAACCCTGCAGATCTGTTTGATCTTGAAAAATTTACTTTTGAAAAACTGCTGTCAAGACTAACAGTGCAGGTCAATCAGAGGATACAACACCAGACTATGGGTATGAAATCATCATCCCTCAAAGGTCTGCCACCAAGGGAAAGGCACCAGTTGTTCAAAACAGCTGTCAAAGCCCAACCACTGCTACCTCAACAGTTGTTGACCAAAGTAGCCCATCAACCACTGCTTCCACATCCTCAAACACTGCTGACAAAAGTCCTCAAACAGTGGATAAAAGTCAGCAGTTGTCCACTTCAATACCTTCCATTCCACCACCTTTCGAAGCCACTGCTGGATCATCAAAGTCCCCAACAGTGGTTAGCTCAGATGATACATATCTGCAGCCTTCACCAACCAATGCCATCATACCATATCAAGGAGATTTAATCTTCTTGAGATCTCATCCACCTGATCAAATCATTGGCAACATAAATGAAGGGGTGCTCACAAGAAGCCAAACCCAAAACATTTGTCTTTTTGCTGGTTTTCTATCACTCCATCAGCCAGTCAAGTACCAAGAGGCACTGAAAGACAACAGCTGGGTAGAAGCCATGCAAGAGGAGCTCCAACAGTTTAAAAGACAACAAGTATGGGAGCTTGTACCACTGCCAGAAGAGGTTAGTCCCATTGGTACAAAGTGGGTCTTCAAGAACAAAACTGATGAAAGGGGTATTGTTGTCAAGAATAAAGCCAGGCTTGTGGTTCAAGGTTACAGACAGGAAGAGGGGATTGATTATGATGAAACATTTGCCCCCGTTGCAAGATTAGAAGCAATCAGACTGTTCCTGGCCTTTGCTGTCAACCACAATATGAAGGTGTTTCAAATGGATATCAAAAGTGCTTTCCTCTATTGTACAATTTAAGAAGAGGTGTATGTTTGTCAACCTCCAGGTTTTGAGGATCCATTTTATCCAGATCATGTCTACAGGCTAAACAAAGCCTTGTATGGCTTGAAACAAGCACCAAGGGCCTGGTATGAAACTCTTTCCAACTTCCTACTCTCAAATGGTTTCAAAAGAGGTACCATTGATAAAACACTGTTTTTAAAATGGAGAGGGAAGGATTTAATGATTGTCCAGATTTATGTGGATGACATTATTTTTGGAAGCACATGTAACAAAATGTGTAAAGAGTTTAGAGAACTCATGACAGCTGAGTTTGAAATGAGTGCAATGGGTGAGCTGCAATGCTTTCTTGGTCTCCAAGTACAGCAAATGCAAAATGGAACTTTCATTCATCAAAGCAAATATGCTAAAGAACTTTTGACAAAATTTGATATGAATGATTGTAAACCATGCAGCACACCCATGGCAACAAATAAGCTGGTCATGTCTGATGAAAAGGATGAGCTGATTGACCAAACACTTTATAGAAGCATGATTGGGTCTTTATTGTACCTAACTGCATCTAGACCAGACATCATGTTTGCAACATGTGTCTGTGCAAGAAGTCAATCAGCTCCCAGAAAATCAAATCTCATTGCTGTAAAAAGGATCTTCAGATACATAAAAGGTGCTCCCACACTTTGTATCTGGTATCCAGCTAATGGGAACATCAAACTTTCAGGTTTCTCAGACAGTGACTTTGCTGGATGCAATACAACAAGGAAGTCCACATCAGGAGGGTGCCAGTTTCTAGGTGATTGCTTAGTTTCATGGCAAAGCAAAAAGCAAGCAGCTGTTTCAACATCCACTGCTGAAGCTGAATACATTGCTGCTGCAAGCTGTACAGCCCAACTCCTGTGGCTTCAAAATCAGTTACTGAATTTGGTATCACTGCCTTAAAGACACCACTCATGTTGGACAGCCAGGCAGCAGAAAATATCATCAAAAATCCAGTTTCCCATTCAACCACCAAACACATCGACATCAGACATCACTTTGTGAGGGATTGCTATGAAAAAGGTTTGATTTCTCTGCATCATGTCCCAACTAAAGACCAGCTGGCTGATGTGCTCACAAAAGCCCTTGATATAGCCACTTTTGAAAGCTTGGTCTCTAGAATTGGGATGCTGAACATGGAATAACAAGCAACATCTTGTTTTTCTATGAATAAAAGCAACAAAATGTTTTCAGAAAATCAAAACTCCATCCTTAAAAATAGCTAAAAATGAAAGTTTTCATTAAAATCCTTAAAAGTCTGCCATTAACAACTGATTGTTCAAAAGTCTGCTTTCTTCAAAAGTCTGTCTACAGCTGAAAGTCAACCCCTACTCTCTCATTCCCATTGATAAACCCTGTTGTTCAAAAGCAGTGTCTTATCCACTTATATGCTATCCACTGATAGTGAAAATCATCCACTGCTTTCATACCACTGCTTTCATTTGTCCCTATCACACAAGTACTGTCCTTCACTTTCAACAGGGGTTGTCACGTGGGCAGTACATATTGGTCAGACCTTTTGTAATGGCTGCCACCTCAACATTCACTTTCTTCCTTATAAAATCCCCCATTCACCACCAAAACAGGGTTTTACTGTCGAATTGAATTCTTAAAAATTCTCTTCTCAAAGCACTTTTTCTTCTCATTTCTCACAAATTCCTTCGATCATTCATCTTCAAAATGACAAAATCGAAGTCATCTTCAAAACCCTCATCCAAATCCTCATCGAAAACAGCCTCTCAAAAGGCAATCTCCACTGAAATTCCACATAAACCAAATCACAATCTCCTGGGTCTTCTCACAAAACCAGGAACCACCGAAGTTTTCGATTCCATCATTGATCTCATGGCAAAATCAAAGTACAAAACTTTGATCACTGCCGATGCACCAATCTATTTGGCAACCCAAAGGGAGTTCTGGAAAAATGCAACCCTTGAAAAACAAGGAGACACTGCAACCACCATAAACTCTTCGATAAAGGGTAAAGTTGTCCAAATCACACCACAATCCATTTCAGAGGTCTTTCAACTCGGTGATCAGGAAGGTAAAATTTCTTTCACTAAAAACGAGTTACAAACTGACTTCATTGAGAGAGGGTATGAAGCCACAATGATGAAGAAAATTACCTTAGAAAAAGGTTATTTTCCTTCTGCAACCAGATTTTTATTTCATACCCTCCTACTATGTGTTTCAAATAAAACCACTTCTGTGACAACCCGCACTAAACCAGGTATCCGTACAACTTAATTAATGATTAATTACTGCTTAATTACTGTGCTTGTTGAACTAGCTGATGAACTGCTACTTGGATACTGATACATGAACTTACTTGCATCATACTTGCTTGCTGTCACTACATTATCTGCATGCTGAACCCTAGTGACAAACATGATGCACAAAAAGCACAGTAGCACTAAACGGATACACAGTGAACATGCTGATATAACCAGCATCAGGCAGATACTGCCTCTAAGGCCTGTTAAGAGCCTCAAATATTTTGACTACACTGGTAGTGAGTGTAGGGATATAAGGGTTGCGGTACTGCGTCTCTAGGAATAAGATACACTGATTCGGATGTGCCAAAAACGTACTTTAAGTACGAACACAGCACTTTAATAAATAACCCAGCTTCTAGCTGACTAGTAAAGTGCCAAAATATGGGGAAAATAATACTAGACACTTTCTAAAGTGTCGGGAAAACAAATTGTGTCACTAAAAGTAACAATAACGACACTTTAAAGCTTTTGTAACGCTTTAACGGATTACTATCCAACCGGACACCCGGACTTTACCCGGAACATGAAAATATTAGTATTTTCACTATTTATATTTTTTCTGAGCCAGTTAGGGTCTCTGATTACCCTAACACCCGTCATAACGCATAACATACAACTAACTAAGTTAAATACTTAGTTAACCTACTTAACCAAACTAAACCACCTAATTACTAGTTATAATCGAACCAAGACCCCCCCATGGCCGATTTCGGTCCCTTTGTAACTAAGAGGGAACATGCAAGTACAAGTTGGATTACCTAAATCTAGTATTGTGTAATATCATGAAGACATATTAACCAATGGTTAATAACACCTAGATTTGCCTATAAATACTAGAGATTACACACATTAATCTTTCATCACAAATCACCAACTTAATCACTCTCTCTTGCCCTCTCTACCTCTCGGCCGAACACCCCACCCCCCTTACCCACCATTTTCGATCTTGATCTCTCCATTCCAAGTATATACAAGCCTCATAAGTCGCGTATTAGGAGCTTTGGTGCACTCGGAACGCGAAGGACCTCTTTCGTTAGCTTTTATCCACGCGTTTTTCATCAAAGATCTTCCCTAGCCTTGAGCTAGAGGTATAACACTTAAAACTTGTTTTTAAGCTTATCTAAGGTGGTTAAAAGGAATATTGTCGGTTAAATCTCGTTAACTTACATTTTGAAGCTTTAAAGTCTAGTAAAAATACTAAAATGGTGGTTAATAGCTTACAACTTGTGTAAAAGTTGTAGTATTTGGAAAATGTGATTATTGAGACCCGATCTATGATGTGGTAGCTCGAAACATCGTTTAACCCGACTTTGTAAGATCATGTATCTTCACATAAGCTCGTTTTTGACTAAATACAAGGGTTAAAGGTGAAACTCTACCTCACTTAAAGCATAAACTTGTGTAAAAATATTTTACTTGTGTAAAAGTGATTTGACATGTACAAAGGTGTTTAAAACTAGCGGATCTACGTATCTGCAAGTGGTATTTTTGAAGGACCACACTTTAAAAGAATCGTGTTTTCTAAAGAATAAATCTTGTACAAACAAACATGATTTTTACAAACCACAAGTGTGTAAACACTTGTGAAATGAAAAGATCCGACAAGGAACTAGTTTTGTCAAATGTGACTAGAAGTTGTAAAGACGGATTTCTCTAAACACGAGGTTTTTATGAGATTAAAGTTACCTTATATAAAGATCTACAAATATAAAGGTGATTTACATTTTAGATGCGGAAAAACTACAAGTTCATGCGATTATGCGATTTACATACTTGTCGACTAGTTTGATGTGTCGGAAATTGTTGGATTGAATAAAGAAATTGTTGAATTGATTTGTTAAAAGAAAATGATACGCTTGAAAGCGTGGCCACCTCCAGTTACAGAGGAAACTCTGGCGAAATTTTCTAAAAACCTAACACTTAGAATTATTTACACAACAAGTGTTAGAACTACTTTTGGACATATTTTCGAAACATAAAATTTCGCCATGACTTTAATTACTAAATATTCGGAGGTGGGATTTTCACAAAGATTAACGTGATAAATATATTTGTCACAACACTGTTTATGATTATTTTGTGAAAATACATAAATATTATTTTAGAGTAAAAATAATATTTACAAGCGTTAATGATTCCAAAACTTTGCGAACGCTTCCACATTAAGATATAAGTTACACCGGTAATTACATTACCACAAGATTGATAAAACGTAACTTACGCACATGTATTGTATCCCCCATCCTTGGGAAGAAGTATAACTACCAAGTGTATACGGAACATAAACACGAAATAGTTGTCTAACTATTTCCCAAAGACTTAAACTATAAAGCTAAAGCACGGCCGTCCGTCTAATAGAATTAGCACTTGTAGGTCGTTGCACAGCTTACTGTATTGGAGACACTTGGTAGAGACGCGCATTCACTGTGAGTTCATGTCCCCCTTTTCTCTAACTGTTTTCAGTTTTCTTAACTGCGGGGGTGAAATACATGTTACTTTGTTTACAAGTACTATTATACACGGTATGATTAACGTAAGGAGGTTTTAGATCATGTGAATGGGTAGTTAGAACACCGAGGGACTCGAGCGGTAGATCTATCTGGGTGTAGCGAGCCCAGCTCTAGGCCCAACAGAACGGACCTCTCGGAGGACCAACAGAACGGACCTGGAGTGACTTGGTACCCAACGCAAAAATCGGCTAGGGTTGTGTCTACTTACTTGCATTTCACAACATGCTAATGGCCTTGCAAACCATTGGTGATCACAAGTCCTCTTACACTGCTACATACCAGGAAACTTTTATACTTACAAGTGTTTTTACTTACTCACTTGCACATGAACTCGCTCAACATTATTGTTGATTTTTCAACTTACATGTATTTCAGGAAATTAACGAGATCTGGCACGGTATGGCATGTTTTCCGCTGCACTAGTTTCCAAGGTCATCCGGGGTTTAGGGGATGTGTCTCTTTCCTGGACAAGACACAGTCCTTAAACCATGTTTATGTTATGTTTCAGTTTGTAATGTTGTTGAACAAGGTTATGGTTGTTGGTTAAAACAATGGTACTGTATTTTGTTTTCAAAACTTAATGGATGATCTTGCATGTTTTTAATTCATATAGCTTGTTATGGTTAAGCTATGGTATTAAGAAGTCACACCAAAATTAACCACGCTTCCGCAAAGCCAGGGTGTGACAGCTTGGTATCAGAGCTCTGATCATAGCGAACTAGGATTCTTTCTCGAGTCTAGACTATGATCACTAGGGCTCTCACGAAAACATTTTTCTGCATACCACATAAGTCCAGATCCACACTTTTTACAAACAAATGTTGAGCACATTTTATTAATTATAGGCTCGGTCTGGAGGATCGAGGTGATCAAGGTAGTTGAGCACGTTTGTTTATTATAGGCTCGGTCTGGAGGATCGAGGTGATCAAGGTAGTCGAGCACGTTGGTTTGTTATAGGATCGATCTGGAGGATCGAGGTTTGGTTTAAGTGAAGGATAGAGCAGTCTTGTAGACTGGATGAAATTGGCTAGTAAGACTAGGAGAAGTATGTGATACCTTACTTGGTGACTTATGTGATTAACTGATTATATGATTGATTATTATACGTATATGTGTTTGTGTTACAAACGTTATGCTTTCATCAAGTACTAGAAAGATGGGCACTACGAACCCCATGACCATAGTATCAGACGACATAGTTCAACGAAGCACGAGGTGTACATTTCTGATACTACCGGCACAGACAATGACGACTTTCAGCCCTTTGTGCACTGCCTGAAGTCGTAGCAGAGCCTACTGATGGCCATCTTGTTGGGAATTTGCCACTGGCAGTGATCCCTGCCCCTGTGCCCCTTGCCGCTTATCTCGTTGTTGATATGCCCCCGACGTTGTCTCTGAAGACGATGTCGAACTATTAAGAGGAGGACCCACTTGAGGGCAAGGCCCTATTGCTGCTGGCATTAGACTACTGCATGCGGACACTCCTGTAGGGGAAAACTCATTTCCCTATCCCAGACTCATTTGAGTCTCTGACATCCGCATCTTCGCACATACAGGGAATGTTGCATTACATACACGACGCCGACCCTGATATGGCATTACCAGCTGCACCGGATCCCGCACACAGTTTTGAGTTTGATAGCGATATTGAGGACAATCCTGTTTTTCCGCCTGGTGTTGATCCAGACCATGACATTGAGTTCATGCACTTAGACCAGCCCTTGGGGAATCCTGTAACCCCTGTGATTGTTGATCTAGCTGATTTTGAGATGGAGTTTTTGATTCGGAGCTAGCCGTGGCCCCTGAGCCAGGCGTTGCTCCTGACCCCACATTGAAGTATGACCCTGTTCATGCCAATGCACCGGCTGTTGCTCCTTGATTGATCATCTGCTTGGATGAGAGAAAATTTGGGGTAACTGTGCAAGACAATTTATTATTACGGGGGCCCACGTAATAACAATTTGTAGTGCACAGGAATCCTGGTGGACTCTGCAGGTCAAGCTAATGATAACCAACGCAGCAGGAAATAACTTAAACACAAATGACCTAGGCGGTGTAGCCTCGAGTTCATTCTATTACAAGCAGCAAGCCAAATTGACAAGCCTATGTGAAGGCTCAGGAATTTATTTCCCCACTTATACAGTGAGTATATTTGCGTGTGAAATGGGGTGATTACATGATGGCTTACGTTCTATATATATACCCCATAGACAATTGAAACATTGTCCAACCCGCTTCACGCTATTTCGACAAAAAGGAAATGTCACCCAGACGTGACACAAGCACCAGTACGTTACTAAGGACAGAAGACGAGCTGCAAGAACGCATCTCGCAGATAAATGCACGACATGAAGCCCTCCACTCTAAGTACAACGACGGCATTACTGGAGATAACCCTCCAACTGGCTGCACCTATAAACAGTTCCTGAACTGCAAGCCTTTGAACTTTGTCGGAACCGGAGGCACCGTTGCATTTGTTCGTTGGTCCGAAAAGACCAACTCCACTCTAAGAATGAGTAACTGTTCGCCCCAACAGAGTGTTACCTACATCTCAGGGATATTTCTAGATGGCACACTCTCTTAATGGAACCTCCAGGTTCAGACCCTTGGCACAGACACTGCTTATGCACTGAGCTGGGACGAGCTCAAGGAAACGATTGAGAAGAAATGTTGTTTTAGGACAGAAATTCAGAAACTTGACGAGGAGTCCTGAAATTTGAGAAAGGACGAACCAGAGACTCCTGAACATGACCAGCGATCGCACGACTTGTCTAGGGTCGTCCCCTACTAAGTCATTGATGTAGTATGATATAGTAGTGTACTTGTGAGCTTTACATTGTGGTCTCGAATTGTGGCAATACAATCGCAGTGTTCTCATCACATGCCATGTTCAATCAATTGTTTATGTCCTATAACATAAGAGGTTATGTGATTGACTTGTTGATAACATGAAATGTTATGTGTTGGTATTGTTGAATGCATACGTACACTTCACTTGCTATGACCTAACCTATGTGAAACATCTTTTAGAAGATGCCGCCAAGACGCGAAATGCGCATGCCCACCTCTGAGGCAGAACTTGAAGAGATAATTGCTGCAGCTATAGCACAGCACGAGGCCCTACGCTCCGAACCAATCAAAGGTACCTCAGAAAATAACGGTTGTTCCTACTGGCACTTCCTCAACTACAAGCCTCCGAAGTTCGACGGCACTGGGGGTGCCATAACTTTTGTAAAATGGATTGAAAGTATGGAATCCATCTTCCGAATGAGTGGCTGTACGCCAGAATAACAGGTCCCATACGTTTCTGAGTTGTTTCAAGATGGAGCTCGATTATGGTGGAATCTTCAGGTTCGAATAATGGGCCTAACTACAGCATACGCGTTAACTTGGGATGAGATGAAAGGAATGATGCATAAGAAGTATTGCCCCCACACGGAAACCCAGAAGTGGGAAGATGAATTTCGGAGCCTAATGATGGAAGGTCCGAAGGTGTTGGAGTACGTGCAACGACTCCATGATCTGTCACAAATTGTTCCATACCTGGTAAAACCAGAACTGAAGAAATTGGAACAATTCATTTGGGAACTGGCGCCTCAAGTCTTGAGCTTTATGACAGCATCTACGCCACCAACAACCATTGTTGCAAGTAAGATGGGTTTGGCACTCGTTACGGAAGCAAATAGACTAGAAAAACTTGCAAACCCTGACAAGAAAACTCAGGTAGAGTCGTCTGGAAAGAACAAAAGGAAGCTTACCGAAGATACCCAAATGAACAACGATGAACAAAGATCTATTCGAGGTTGCTTTGACTGCGGGGACAAAGGGCATTTCAAGAAAGATTGCCCTAACAAACAGGCCAGTGATAAGATTTACTTAGAAACCAAACCAAGATGTGCTGAGTGCAAGTGTCACCGTGATGGTGGATGTCAGAAGCCTTGGTACGGGAGGAAAGGACACAACAAGGAAGGTTGTGGGATGAAGAGTTCCATACAAGGAGAAAACAGTAACAACGCTCTAGGTGGAAATGGGAAAGGAAATGGCCGAATGATAGGATGCTTCCATTGTAAGGAAGTTGGACATTTTAAGAGGGAATGCCTGAAGTTGAAACAAGACCGTGAGAGAAAATCCAACATCAGAGCTTGTGAGGCATGCCAGGATCCAGGTGTGGCTTCTGGTACGTTCTCTAACAACCAAAACTTTTGCACCTATTTTGTTTGATGCTGGTACCGATTATGGCTTCGTGTCATTAGAATTTAAGAATATACTTGGTTTAACCGCTAGTAAGTTAGATATCCCCTACTCAATCAAATTGGTTAGCGGAAAGTTAGTCAGAGCCGACGAAGTAATCAGAAGCTGTGTGATAGAATTAGGAGAACGTGAGTTCGCTCTAGATCTACTACCAGTCCAGTTGGGAAGCTTCGACGTGGTAGTAGGAATGGATTGGTTATCAGGCAACAAGGCTGAGATAGTATGTCACGAGAAAGTTGTTCGTATCCCAACCAATGATGGTGAGACAATTGTGGTTCACGGAGAGAAGCGTGACACACCGCTAAGATTTATCAGCTGCTTGAAAGCAAGGAAGTGTTACAGAAAGGATGTGTCGCTTTTCTAGCACGCATCGTGGATAAAAAGGCTGCTGAGCCAAGAGTCGAAGACATCCCTGTCGTAAGGGGATATCCAGAAGACTTCCCAGAAGACTTGCCTGGACTGCCACCTCAGAGGCAAGTAGAGTTTCACGACGATTCAATTCCAGGCACTGCACCCGTAGTCAATGCATCATAGCGACTTACATTTTCGGGGGTGCAACGATCGACAGAGAAGTGTTGGCAACGGATGGAGAAGGAAGATAACAGACCAAAAATTCCTTTTTGGGGTAATCCCATTGTTACCCATCAAAAAGGAGGATGATGATTTTCAAATAAACATCAACTACAGAGAATTGAACAAGCTGACGATCAAGAACAGGTATCCTCTGCCAAGAATCGATGATCTGTTTGATCAACTGCAAGGCTCGAACTATTATTCAAAGATCGATCCTCGATCTGGATACCATCAATTAAGGATACAGGAGGAAAGTATCCCGAAAACGGCCTTCCGAACTCGTTATGGACACTACGAGTTCCTAGTTATGCCGTTTGGTTTGACAAACGCACCTGCAGTCTTTTATGGACTTAATGAATAGAGTTTGCAAGCCATACTTGGACAAGTTCGTGATTGTATTCATCGACGATATCTTGATTTATTCAAGGACAAAGGCTGAGCACGAACAGCATCTGAGAGCTATTTTGGAGCTGCTAAAGAAGGAACAGTTGTATGCCAAGTTCTCTAAGTGCGAGTTTTGGCTACGCGAAGTCCAGTTTCTTGGACATGTGGTTAATAGAAATGGAATCCATTACAACGCCAACCGAGATTCGACAATTCTTGGGTTGGCTGGCTACTATCGAAGGTTCATCGAGGATTTTTCGAAAATCGCTCAACCTTTGACGCTCCTCACCCAGAAAGATAAGAAGTTTGATTAGGGAATCAAACAGGAAGAAGCGTTTCAGATACTGAAGGATAAGCTTTGTAACGCGCCAATCTTAGCTCTACCAGAAGGTACTGATGACTTTGTGGTATACTGCGACGCATCGCGTCAAGGATTGGGTTGTGTGTTGATGCAACGCCAAAAGGTCATTGCTTACGCATCACGCCAACTGAAAGTGCACGAAAAGAACTATACCACACACGATTTAGAGCTTGGTGCAGTGGTTTTCGCTTTAAAGATCTGGAGACACTACCTGTATGGTACGAAGTGCACAATCTTCACAGATCACAAAAGCCTACAGCATATATTCAACCAGAAGGAGTTGAATATGAGACAAAGACGATGGGTGGAATTGTTGAACGACTACGACTGCGAGATTAAGTATCATCCAGGGAAGGCGAATGTTGTTGCCGATGCCCTAAGTCGTAAAGAAAGAATCAAGCCCATAAGGGTTAGAGCTTTGGAAATGATCATACGAACCGATCTTTCCTTGCGCATTCGTGCTGCACAAAAGGAAGCTCTCAAGGAGGGAAACCTTGAGGAAGAATACCTCCGTGGAATGGAAAAGCTTTTGGTACCAAACGAGGAAGGAACATTATGTTTTGAGAAAAGGATTTGGGTTCCTCTGTTTGGTGGATTAAGGGAAGTTATTTTCGATGAAGCGCACAAGTCACAGTACTCTATCCACCCTGGATCGGATAAGATGTACCAGGACCTCAAGGATTGTTATTGGTGGCCTAGGATGAAAGGCGACGTTGCTGTTTACGTGAGCGAATGTTTAACGTGCGCTAAGGTCAAGGCGGAATACCAGAAGCCTTCGGGACTTCTGCAACAACCTGAGATTCCCAAGTGGAAATGGGAACAAATCTCAATGGATTTTGTTACAAAATTGCCAAGAACGCCAAGAGGCCATGATATGATTTGGGTGATTGTTGACCGCCTAACAAAGTCCGCACACTTTCTGCCGATCAAGGGGAAAGACAGTACTAGTAAACTTGCGGAAATATACATGAGAGAGATCGTAGCACGTCATGGAGTACCTCTCTCAATCATCTCTGATAGAGACGGAAGGTTTGTGTCAAGAATATGGCAATCCTTCCAAGAAGCCTTTGGCTCACAGTTGAATCTGAGCACTGCGTTCCATCCGCAAACTGACGGCCAGAGCGAGCGAACGATACAAACTTTGGAAGACATGCTGAGGGCATGTGTTATGGATTTGGGCGGTAGCTGGGATAAACACTTACCTTTGGTCGAATTTTCATACAACAACAGCTACCACACCAGTATTGGTGTCGCGCCATTTGAGGCCCTATACGGACGCAAGTGCCGATCACCGCTATGTTGGTCTGACGCAGGTGATAGGCAGCTTGCTGGTCCCGAAATCGTCCAAGAGACGACAGACAAGATCGCACAAATACTTAAACACATCGAAGCTGCTCGCCACAGGCAAAAGGCCTACGCGGATCCAAACCGGAAGCATGTGGACTTCCAAGTCGGAGAAATGGTGTTATTGAAAGTTTCACCCTGGAAGGGGGTGGCACGCTTTGGAAAGCGTGGGAAGTTAAATCCGCGCTACATTGGTCCCTTCAAAATTCTGGAAAGAATTGGAACTGTAGCATACAAGTTGGACCTACCTGCTGAACTGAATGGTGTTCACGATACATTTCAGGTATCCAACTTAAAGAAAAGTCCAACTCAAGTTGACGTTGCCATTCCCACCGACGAGATTCATATTGACGACACGTTCCACTTCGTTGAAGAACCTGTTGAGGTCACGGATTGGAAAGTTAACAAGACCCGCCGGAGCAGTGTCAAACTCGTCAAAGTTCGTTGGAATGCCAGACATGGTCCTGAATTTACCTGGGAATGTGAGGACCGGATGAAAGAGAAATACCCCCACTTATTTCCTAAGAACTCTGCATCTACAAGCAGAACTTAAATTTCGGGACGAAATTTATTTAACGGGGGGAGAATGTGACAACCCGCACTAAACCAGGTATCCGTACAACTTAATTAATGATTAATTACTGCTTAATTACTGTGCTTGTTGAACTAGCTGATGAACTGCTACTTGGATACTGATACATGAACTTACTTGCATCATACTTGCTTGCTGTCACTACATTATCTACATGCTGAACCCTAGTGACAAACATGATGCACAAAAAGCACAGTAGCACTAAACGGATACACAGTGAACATGCTGATATAACCAGCATCAGGCAGATACTGCCTCTAAGGCCTGTTAAGAGCCTCAAATATTTTGACTACACTGGTAGTGAGTGTAGGGATATAAGGGTTGTGGTACTGCGTCTCTAGGAATAAGATACACTGATTCGGATGTGCCAAAAACGTACTTTAAGTACAAACACAACACTTTAATAAATAACCCAGCTTCTAGCTGACTAGTAAAGTGCCAAAATATGGGGAAAATAATACTAGACACTTTCTAAAGTGTCGGGAAAACAAATTGTGTCACTAAAAGTAACAATAACGACACTTTAAAGCTTTTGTAACGCTTTAACGGATTACTATCCAACCGGACACCCGGACTTTACCCGGAACATGAAAATATTAGTATTTTCACTATTTATATTTTTTCTGAGCCAGTTAGGGTCTCTGATTACCCTAACACCCGTCATAACGCATAACATACAACTAACTAAGTTAAATACTTAGTTAACCTACTTAACCAAACTAAACCACCTAATTACTAGTTATAATCGAACCAAGACCCCCCCATGGCCGATTTCGGTCCCTTTGTAACTAAGAGGGAACATGCAAGTACAAGTTGGATTACCTAAATCTAGTATTGTGTAATATCATGAAGACATATTAACCAATGGTTAATAACACCTAGATTTGCCTATAAATACTAGAGATTACACACATTAATCTTTCATCACAAATCACCAACTTAATCACTCCCTCTTGCCCTCTCTACCTCTCGGCCGAACACCCCACCCCCCTTACCCACCATTTTCGATCTTGATCTCTCCATTCCAAGTATATACAAGCCTCATAAGTCGCGTATTAGGAGCTTTGGTGCACTCGGAACGCGAAGGACCTCTTTCGTTAGCTTTTATCCACGCGTTTTTCATCAAAGATCTTCCCTAGCCTTGAGCTAGAGGTATAACACTTAAAACTTGTTTTTAAGCTTATCTAAGGTGGTTAAAAGGAATATTGTCGGTTAAATCTCGTTAACTTACATTTTGAAGCTTTAAAGTCTAGTAAAAATACTAAAATGGTGGTTAATAGCTTACAACTTGTGTAAAAGTTGTAGTATTTGGAAAATGTGATTATTGAGACCCGATCTATGATGTGGTAGCTCGGAACATCGTTTAACCCGACTTTGTAAGATCATGTATCTTCACATAAGCTCGTTTTTGACTAAATACAAGGGTTAAAGGTGAAACTCTACCTCACTTAAAGCATAAACTTGTGTAAAAATATTTTACTTGTGTAAAAGTGATTTGACATGTACACAGGTGTTTAAAACTAGCGGATCTACGTATCTGCAAGTGGTATTTTTGAAGGACCACACTTTAAAAGAATCGTGTTTTCTAAAGAATAAATCTTGTACAAACAAACATGATTTTTACAAACCACAAGTGTGTAAACACTTGTGAAATGAAAAGATCCGACAAGGAACTAGTTTTGTCAAATGTGACTAGAAGTTGTAAAGACGGATTTCTCTAAACACGAGGTTTTTATGAGATTAAAGTTACCTTATATAAAGATCTACAAATATAAAGGTGATTTACATTTTAGATGCGGAAAAACTACAAGTTCATGCGATTATGCGATTTACATACTTGTCGACTAGTTTGATGTGTCGGAAATTGTTGGATTGAATAAAGAAATTGTTGAATTGATTTGTTAAAAGAAAATGATACGCTTGAAAGCGTGGCCACCTCCAGTTACAGAGGAAACTCTGGCGAAATTTTCTAAAAACCTAACACTTAGAATTATTTACACAACAAGTGTTAGAACTACTTTTGGACATATTTTCGAAACATAAAATTTCGCCATGACTTTAATTACTAAATATTCGGAGGTGGGATTTTCACAAAGATTAACGTGATAAATATATTTGTCACAACACTGTTTATGATTATTTTGTGAAAATACATAAATATTATTTTAGAGTAAAAATAATATTTACAAGCGTTAATGATTCCAAAACTTTGCAAACGCTTCCACATTAACATATAAGTTACACCGGTAATTACATTACCACAAGATTGATAAAACGTAACTTACGCACATGTATTGTATCCCCCATCCTTGGGAAGAAGTATAACTACCAAGTGTATACGGAACATAAACACGAAATAGTTGTCTAACTATTTCCCAAAGACTTAAACTATAAAGCTAAAGCACGGCCGTCCGTCTAATAGAATTAGCACTTGTAGGTCGTTGCACAGCTTACTGTATTGGAGACACTTGGTAGAGACGCGCATTCACTGTGAGTTCATGTCCCCCTTTTCTCTAACTGTTTTCAGTTTTCTTAACTGCGGGGGTGAAATACATGTTACTTTGTTTACAAGTACTATTATACACGGTATGATTAACGTAAGGAGGTTTTAGATCATGTGAATGGGTAGTTAGAACACCGAGGGACTCGAGCGGTAGATCTATCTGGGTGTAGCGAGCCCAGCTCTAGGCCCAACAGAACGGACCTCTCGGAGGACCAACAGAACGGACCTGGAGTGACTTGGTACCCAACGCAAAAATCGGCTAGGGTTGTGTCTACTTACTTGCATTTCACAACATGCTAATGGCCTTGCAAACCATTGGTGATCACAAGTCCTCTTACACTGCTACATACCAGGAAACTTTTATACTTACAAGTGTTTTTACTTACTCACTTGCACATGAACTCGCTCAACATTATTGTTGATTTTTCAACTTACATGTATTTCAGGAAATTAACGAGATCTGGCATGGTATGGCATGTTTTCCGCTGCACTAGTTTCCAAGGTCATCCGGGGTTTAGGGGATGTGTCTCTTTCCTGGACAAGACACAGTCCTTAAACCATGTTTATGTTATGTTTCAGTTTGTAATGTTGTTGAACAAGGTTATGGTTGTTGGTTAAAACAATGGTACTGTATTTTGTTTTCAAAACTTAATGGATGATCTTGCATGTTTTTAATTCATATAGCTTGTTATGGTTAAGCTATGGTATTAAGAAGTCACACCAAAATTAACCACGCTTCCGCAAAGCCAGAGTGTGACAACTTCTTTCAATGAAATCCCTTTAAAGATTCAAAATCTGGGATATGCAATTCTTCAAGAAGAAAATTTTAACTATTCTCGGGAAATTTTTAAAGATTTGGTTAATAATGTTGAAACAAAATCATTCTTACTATTTCCAAGGTTTTTAAGTTACTATTTTGAAAAGAAATTTAGTAAGGATAATTTAGCTACAATAAACCAAGGTGATTCTACTCAAATAAACAGTTTAACAAATGAAACTTTTTCAAGAATGTTAGCACCTTGCAAAACACAAGCAGAGGTGCCTGAGCAGATTTTAGCAGTTCCAACTGCTCCTCAGGTATCTGCTGCTGAGCCCACTGCTCAAGGTGATCAAAGCAGCAGCACAACTGCTTTGAAACCCACACCTAAAATCACCAAAAAGCCAACAAAAAGAAAAACACAAAAACCCCCCAAAACCATCAAAAAGGCATCTCTGGAGGATGAGATACCAAAGCTTCTGCCAGTGACAACACAAAAGTCACAAGAAACCACTGCTGCTACTTCCTCACTGCAGTTGGTACAAATATCTCAACCCATAACTGAAACTCCTCCTGTTTCTTCACAAAAAGAACAGGTTGTACAAATAGGGTCTCCACATCATGATGCTCTGGAAACACTCGTTTCTATCATCCACAGTCCAATGCCCGGGACACATCCTATTTCTACACCAATCATCACATCCACAATTCCCTCACCAATAAAACCACTGTTGGATGCAATTGATTTGAACCAGGCATTAACCAGTCCTTCTCAATCACCTGTTAATGAGAATATACCTCAACAACTGACTGGGTCTGATGTATCAATCTTTGCTAACCCACCAACACAACCAGAGGAGGTTACACCCCATGAGTTACAAGTAACTCTTGGTGGTAATCCAAGTGAAGCAGCCACTACAACTGTTGAACCTACAAGTTTACAGTTGGACAGTGGTTACATTAATAAGACTTCCTTGGAGGCAATTCCTTTTATAGCACCTCTGCCAACCACCAGTGGATTTGTTTATCCTACTGGCAACATCAAAAGGTTGTCAAGTGTTGAAGGAAGAAGACCCCAGTACCAAGAAAAAGGGGCATCAGTGGTTAATGTTTGGAGTACACTCCCTACATCTACCACTGATAAAACCACTGCTCGTGGGAAATCAGATGATCCCATTAACTTGGGTGATGGTTTAAAGTACCAGAAATTGACGGATCGTATTGCAAAGCTTGATAACTCTGTTGTAGAACTCAAAGATATGCTACAACAGGTGTTACAAGTTCAGAAGGTATAATCAACTGCTGTTCCACCTCAAGCACTTGCTCCACAAAGGGCACCTGCTACATATGAGCTCTGGAATCAATTTCAATCTTTTCTCCAACAACAAGCACAATTAGCAGATCAGCAACATGAAAAACATGTACAACAGCTGAGGAATGCAATGGAGTCAAGATTCAAGAACACTCAGGCTGATTTAAAGGCTCTCAAAACTCAGATCTTGCACACCACTGGCACTGCTCCTCCAAAAGTATGCTACATTTATCAACTCCCAGAAGATAATGCCAAAAAGGGGGAGAAAATTAAGGAGTGGAAAAATAAGGGTATAGAGGATGGTCTCTATCTTGAACCAGAAAATTCAAACATGACCAAAAAGATCCCTTTGCCAGACGGCAGCAAGAAAATTGATGTGACAACAAATGCACTAGCAGAAGCAGTTGCAAGTGTAAAAAGAGATAAAGAGGCCAAAAGGAAAGCCAGGGTGGACAGAATGGATCATCCAGATCAGGGTACTTCTGGGTCACAGGATCATGAAAATCTTGTTGAGGAAAAGAAGAAGCCTACTAGAAAAGTAAGGCAACCCAAATCCATTCCAACCAGACGTTCAAAGTCTGCTCAAAAACCACCATACAAAACAACTGATGCAACAGTAGTTACAAAAACTACTGCTTGCCAAACAGTTGTTCCATCAACACACACCACTTCAACACACACACCATCAACTGCTTTACCATCATCACCACCAAAAACAACACCTGCTGACATACAGCAGAAGACAGCAGATGTTATAACATCTGTTGTAATGACAACAGTGGTTGAAACACCTGTTGTTTCAACAGCTGTTAGTCAATCACAATCCACTGCCACTACATCTACCACCACTGTTCCATCCAAAACATCATCAATCCCTCCTACAAAAAGGAGAAGATTAATTCTCAAAGATGATGATACTTCACCACCACAAACATCTTCAAAATCTATAGCACTTTTCACAATTCCAAAACCTGTCCCTCTCTCTTCAGTCAAAATGTACAAGCCCTTTCCTCCTGCAGGTGTTCAATTTCCTCTTGAATTAGCAGCTGTTAGAGAAGAAATAAAATCCTTTTACTTTGAGGATGACCCTGCCAAAAGGAGTTTGCCATCAATAAAGGGATATCCATGGCCTAAAAATGTTGATGAATATTTGGAAATCAAGGCCAAGCAAGCAGAGGATATCTCAAAGAGAAATACACAAGGGAAATCTGATAAAGAGATTGCACAAAGAAGTCAATATTTGCTCACACAAGTCAGATCCCTAGAGCAATTTGCAAAAATGTTAGTCAACAAATTTCTGAAAGAGCAGCTGAAACTCTGAAGAAAGACTACATTGAAAGCATCATGGCTCACAAGAAGTACAAAGGAGAGAGATACATGTACAAAGAGTGGACTATTCCTGAACTTGAAAATGAAGCTACAAGAATTCAAGACATGATAAAAAGGAATGTCACTCACACTCCTCCTAACTGGGCAAAGTTCAGAAAGAATGTACCTGACAAACAGGAAGAGCTGAAGAGAATGAAAGAGGAATTGGTAGCAGCTGATTATGGAAACAAAAGACAAGTAGCTAGATGGAAAGAAGATGTGGTCAGGGCTACTTACAAAAAGTTGGAACAATTAAGAAAGAAAGATCCCACAGTTCCTCAAAAGCCTGACTATCCTGAAGCAGCGGTTTCAAAAAGACCATCAAAGCTGCAAATCAGGAGATCCACAGCTCCAGTTGGTGCTGCCATCTACAAAAGAAGGCCACACAAACATCTGATTGCTGAAACCATCAAAGAGTTAATGGAAGGTGAAGACCTTGGAAAGGAGGGTATAAAGAAAATGATCATGGAAACTCTTGGTTTGGATCAAACTGTAAGTACTGCTCAGCCAGTCATGAATAGGCCAGCCTCTCCAAATACTTCTGCAAATAAACATCTCCCAAGAAACCCACCAGGCTCAAAAATACAAAAGTGGGAAACTGATAAACAGACCTGCGTATTGACTTTGCTTAGGTCTGGTGGAGGAGTGGAGAAAATATCAAGGGAACAAGCTCTTGGCCTGAGTCTTGAAGATTTGCAGGATCTCCTTGATCTTCCACTCAGCAGGGATGATGAAGACACAGATGCCCTAGACTTTGAATTACAATTTAAAGGTCAGATAAGGGAGCTGTTGATGAGGCAATAAAGATTTCCACTAATAATGAAGAGTTTTGGCATTATCTGTTCCAGGGGGAGATTGTTGGGATTGAACCCTATCAGAGGAACAGATAATTAAAGCCAAAACTGGATCAGAGCAGTGGATCCAGAATAAGCAGACGATTACAGTTAAGTTCAGGCAAATCTCTCCCCTTGAAAGTGGCCTTGTATCTGCTGACCTCCTATCTGCTGATCTTACTAAGTGCTGACCTACAACTGCTGCTTTGCATCTACTGACCAATGTCAAAGACTGATGGAAGACCAAAGCTCTGCTGACTCAATCTACTGCCTTGAGTCAAGTACTGCTGATCCGGACAAGCACTGCTGGGTTCACAGCAGTGGAAGGATGCAGCAGCTGTTTAAAGTGTCTTTTATGAAAGTATTGTAATAGCAGTAGTTTAGTACATCAGTGTTTGTATAGATCAGAGGTTAGAGTTTGTTAGGAGGTTAGATGTCACTTTCATGGTGACGTCAGCTGAAGATGCTCCGTGGTTTGTAAGTTCCTATAAATAGTTCAGTACTTTGTACTGTTCTATTAGCTCTTTTATCACATCGTCTTCTTTGCACGAATAAACTACTGAGCTCTGGCTGAGGGGGAGTTTGCATTCATTCATCAATCATTGTAATTGTTGTTTGAAACAAATTCAATCTTTCGATTCATTGTGTAAAGATGTTTGATTAAAGTATTACTCTCGTTTGATTGTATGCAAAGTTTGTTTTCATCTTAATTCCGCTGCACAACTCTTTCATTTTTCATCTTAATTTCAAACGAAAATACAATAAAAAAGAAACTCAGATCCAACACAGGTCCTTAATCTTTATGTGCTTTATTATTATTACAAAGCTTATGCAGATTTATTCCACCCGTTCGTATTATTGTCAAACAACTCTTTTGTTTAAAGTCAAAAGCTAAATCTTTTGACCATTAACCCAAGTCCCCATTTCTCGGTTAGCGCACTTATATGCAATTCTACCCATTACCCGGTTACGATACCGTAGCCATTACATAGACATTATTCCGTCATATCAATACGACCTCATTTTGACCCGTTCGGTCTACTTAGCTAAAATCACCAACTTCATATAACCAAAACCGTATTTAACTTCAATCGTCATCATGCTTAATTAACTAAACACTACCTTACCTAAACTAACCAAGAAGTGATTCCGAAAATCACTTACCTCGAGTGCCCGATTAGTGCATGCTTCCTTATATCCTTTCCGTTATCCTTCCATGCTTTCCCCCATCTTGACATGATCCTATACTTACATGCCAACATGGTTACCACTTCATTAGTATAAACGCACATTCTAATATTGCATTCATTTCATAATCGTATTCTACATTATACTTTACTCGTCAAATTCCAACAACACAAAGTATGAGCTAGAGTCGCATCTTTTCATTCTAAATAATTCTTCATGTCGTCACATATAGCACATATTGATATAGCATGTACTTAATGATTTCTCTAACATAACACTTGTGACAAAAGCTTTATTTCGCTATTTATGCTCAGTTCACTTTCTGAAAGTCATTTGTCTATCTTATGGATTATCAATCTAATCTCATACATCCACAACATTATAGTCGATTATACTACGAACATCGTTTACATTCCCTACTCACATAATAAAACACATATACAACCACAAGATCATATATGAACACAACATAAACAATTCCTTCCATACTATTCATCTCATAATTCCATAACTAACAACATCATTCAAAATTAGCTAATTCGCCAATTTCCTTGAACCCGAGATGATTCTTACTAGAAATCACACTTCACGTGTTAGTTTGCTAACAATTATATCATAATCACTCTCTATACATATAAACTTACAACATGCATACAATTTCACATATTTGTTCTCTTAGACATTTCATCGAACACTTGGCGGGTTTCGAATTTGAAAAACATTATGTACACGCTTTTAAAGCATGATTCCCACTAATTCTTCACATAACTTATTAAAAATCAATCAAATTCATAACAATCTTTCATCCTACACCACATTTGTCTAAGATTTCAAGTATCTCAAAAACATCATAATTCATGTTTTCACATAGCTGTATCACCTTCAATCATCCTATTCATAACACATTCTCGTAAGGTGGGTTTATACTAAAATCTTTCAATTAACCTAAAATCAAACATGATTTCTGTTCTATAGAGTAGTCCTAACATCCAATATACACAAATCATATTAAAAACTCATGAATGGGTTGAAACCCATTTCCTACAATTCATCAAATCATGAATTGGACTTACCACTTCAATGAACAAGGTTAGATATTCGAGAATAAAGGTTCATGCATTCGGTTTTCCTTGAAATCCCTACTGAGTTTGATGGATTTGATGAAACTTGTGACACCTGTGTCGCTGTGACCATCAAACAAATGCCAAACCAATGAAATATTATATTTTATACTTGGGATCTGTATAAATATGTGTATCGTTTGCACATATCAACTCTTGTTCGATCTCAATCTCTAAATCGCTTTCTGGAAGTTATACGTGCACTGATGCGTAAATATAACCAGTTTAATGCAAAAAACACTCCGGAATAGTGACATAGGCTTAACATACCCTAAATAACCTTTACATAACTTAGAAATAAGTTTTGGATGGTTTGGTATGCCGAAATCAAGTTAATTCGCTTACAGGGACTAAACTTGACAAACTGCGAAAGTATGCCAATTTGAACAGTAACGAACATTCTGGAACATGAACATAAGTTAAAAACACCTTAAATATCCTTTATTTAGCTTAGAAATAGGCTTTGAGGGGTTCAGTGTGCTAAAATAAACTTTTGGCTCATTCAGTGACTAAAAGCGTCAAAAAGTGCACAAGTTTGCACTTTCGCGCATAACTTACCTTCTGAATACATCCGGACATCCAAAAATTTATGTAAGCACTAAAATATTTTATTTTAGTGTTTGGCATAAGAAAAATCCATTCGTCACGCCATTTGGATCGTTTTTCGTGCTTATGCGCATTCTGTCGTAATTAACCGAACAACGCAATTGTACGGCCAAACGAACCGACATCTGAGATATTTTTGAGCACATTTTAAGTTCCCTATTCTTTAACTTCATTTTAGAGCTTTGAAATGGGGTTAACGGGGCTTAAACGTGTCAAAAATGCATCAAATAACAAGTTTGGAGCTTCAGGGGCCTGTTCAACACAAATTGTGTTACGGTGCGCAAGCAGGGGTCAGATATGCAGAAATTTGTTTTTCTCAGCTGTTCCCAGCCTTTAACCCCTCCAAAGGCCAATGCCATGTGTCCAACTCTTATGGTGGGAGCAATATGAGTTACCACAACATTCCGACAAGTGTACGACTTAGATCGTGCCCCCTTTTCCAAGAAACGATCCTAACGGTGCTAGTATTCCTATAAATACCCACCACATTCTTCACTTTTTCTCACAAGAATCTGATTAAAAAGGCTCTAAGTTGAAACCTTTGTTTCATACCTGAGCTATTTTGATCTAGATTAGCTTTCGGGGATCCTTTGTAAGTGTTCCTTCGTTCTTTTATTGCTTTTCGAGTCCGAAAGTCAAACTTTGTTTGACTTTTTGCATTAACCAGTTTATGGTCAATGCGAAGTTCGTTTGAACTTCATAACGTGAGCGTGATCACGATGGTTATAGTCCCTAGTGACTATACCTACTGATTACCACGTTATCCAGGCTCAGTGACGAGCCGTAGTTTCGGCCAAAATGCGCATTCTTGAGTATTTTGTAACCAAACTACTCTTGGGTATCAAAACCGTCTGTTTTGATACCAAACCTGTTTTCTAAACTTAGTTAAGCATGTTTTAACATGCTTAGCTCGTCACTTTTAGTTTTGTGCTTGTCTAGGGTCGTAAGGGTAAGCGATCTAATAAATCGCTTATACCTTCGAACCCGACCCATTTGGTCGATCATTAGGATCCGACCAAACACATTAGGTGACTATAGAATATAGGGAATAACCTTCCGAGGTTATACCTTATGGTCGTTTCGTTTAAATAGTTGTATGATAGGTAGTTTATATGCCTTAGATAAATTACCAGAATACCCTTTTCATGTATAATTGGTAATTAAGCATATGTAACCTAAACTTTTGTCACACAACTGATTATGTAACATGTTTAGGCATATATAACTTGTCATAGGACTAGTTAGGCGGTCCGAACGCATTTCACGCAAACGACGCGTTAAAGTAGCATAAGCTACCTAAACGGGTCGTAATGGGTCATAAGCACTTAGGTTAGGTCTCATTTAGAATGTAGGCTTTGTTAAACCATATTACACGAGTCTCCATACTCGATTGGTTTACGAACCCTCATTCTATCCGATCTTCCAATTTTAGGCCCGGTTTATTAACATAGTTACCTATATTAGGTGCCGTTTGATTCCGTGATCTCTAGCATTGCTTGGTGGTTATCTTAGGACTTCTAAGAAATCCCAAGTGAGTACATAGACCCCTCTTTTTTTGTTTTCCAAACGTTTTGGGGTGAAACACATGTGCCTACTTGTTACTTTCATGCTTTCCATGCTTTTACATCATATACTTGCTATGTTCGTTAGTACATTATAGTACATGATTTCATTACATTTCAAGCTATGTATGCCCATTGTGTGTATACTTAGTACATCACTTTACAATACATTTCATGCTATGTACGCCCATTGTGTGCATACTTAGTACATTGTTTTACATTGCATTTCTGTTGCATATGCTCATCCAGCATATGAACACATTATACTACATTTTGAACTATTGAACCGTGTGAACCAGTTGTATCTGTTGACATGATTTACATTTGACAATAGACATTTGACTATACATAAATATTTCTAAAAATGTTAAACATTACACTTTGGTGGTTTGGTTTGAGTAAGTGATTAAGTAACGAGGCGTGTGTAATATGATACAAGCATGGTGGATACGCCGCTGGTACTTCCTATATATAAGTGTTTGTATGGTATTACATATCGTAGTGTTATTTGAATCATTTCAATTTGAGACATATGACATTTTATACAAATAACATACTTTTCACAAGACATTGTTTTACAAACAACTTATCTTATACAAACTCATTCTACATGGTTATTCATTTAACCATACATTATTCTCTTATTTATACATATCATCTGATCTTATCGTTTTTCAAATGATTTACAAGACAAAGCAAATTACAAGGTTCATGACTAAACTTTATTAAACAACTCTTTCTAAACTTACAATTCATGAATCCTATTTTCACAAAACCTATGTATCTCACAGGCATTTTTATGCTGACATACCTTTATTCACATGTGTTTTCAGGAGATGATGCATAGGACTTATCAAGACATACTTAGGCAGACCTGTGCCTTAGTGACTTAAAACGAGACAAGAAATAGTTAATTTATGTTATGTACTCTTTGTTTCTTGTTAAAACAATGTAACTCTCTTATATGATTAATAAAACGAAACTTTATTATCCATGGTTGTGAAACAAATGATTCTGTTACAACACTCCCCGACGTTTTCCGCCATGTTTGGTTGTCCTACGTGGTCGGGGTGTGACAGAAAAGTTGGTATCAGAGCCAATGGTTATAGGGAATTAGGTTATTAGTAATGCTTTGACCTAGTCTATAACCTTCTTAGGACCCTAACGCGAGTTTACTAGCGTTTAGTCATAAAACAATACCGTCACCTATCCTTAGGCGACGACCACAACAAGAACATAAATTTCAAAACCACTTTGAAAACTAATCATCTGTTTTAGGATGATTGATTACTAGGTTTTGAACCCTCTATTGTAAGGTTTTGAACCCCTTTGAGTTTTCAAAATCTCGTTAAAGTTTTGAGTCCTAAATAATGTGAACACGTGCAAACTAGAAGATTGAATGCATGTACCCTGAGCTTTCTGTCTAAGGCTAGAGTGTTCGTACAAATCCACATAATCGGACCAATCACTCTTACATGGGAACTCTTGGGGTGAGTGTCCACTTATAGGCGAGCATGTCTTCGCGATACATTATGAGGATATATTTGCTTTGGTTCAGCCTTTGTGTGTCGTTTGTTTGCTTCGCAGTTCAAACAAATGACCATCACCCATGGTTTTGGTCGGTAATTGTAACATCCTATTCTTACCCAATGCCATTTCATTTGTTTTCTCTCTTGTTTCCCTTTTTTTTTAGAATGCCTCCTCGACGCGAAAATTCGGTATCTATTGAAGAGCTGGCGACTGTCATTACACAGCAAGTAACTGCTGCAATCCCGAACATCGTTGCCCAATGTAACCAAGCCCTCAACAACAATAATGCCCCCTGCAACTTCAAGACATTCAACTCGGCTAAGCCATCAAAGTTTTCTGGGTCTCAAGGAGCGACTGCACTTCTGCAATGGTTCGAGAGTCTAGAGAGCACCTTCAGACATGTTCAATGCCCAAACGAGCGAAAGGTGGATTTCGCATCTAGTGTCTTCGAAAAACGGGCTTTGACGTGGTGGAATGGTGTGATGAGAGATAGGGGTGCCTAAGTGGCACTGGCTCAAACGTGGGAAGAACTTCGAGCTCTAATGATGAAGGAATTTTGTCCTCGTCACGAGATCAGGGCCTTGGAAAGGGAATTTGATGATCTTAAGCAAGACAGCAGTGAACATCGAGCCTACACGGACCGTTATGAGGAGTTAAATCTGTTATGCCCAAACATGGTTACGCCTTTGGATAAGGCGATCGAAAAATACATTGATGGTCTCCCTGACTCAGTTCAGGACATTGTTACTGGTAGTAACCCTACTACAGTTAGACAGGCCATTGAGCTAGCTGCAACCTTGACTGAATCTCAGATCAGGAAAGGTAAACTTTCTCGGAAAAGCGACAAGAAACAAGCAGCTAATGTTCAGGAGGAAACCAAGGAATCAAAGACCATGGATGAACAGACTGGATCCCCTAAGAGGTCAAAGAAGCGAAAGGCTTCTCAGAACTTCGCCTTGGTCGCTATGGTCAAGCTGTCCCCAACCAACCAGCTCAACCCCCTGTTAGGAAGCCGTACAATGGAACTTCACCATTGTGCAACCAATGTAACCTCCATCATCATGCTAATGTGAAGTGCCGCGAATGCAAAATTTGTGGACTTAAAGGTCATACAGCAAAAGTTTGCCGAGCTGCAGTTGCACCAAATCAAGCTGACAACAATCCTGCTCAAGCTCGCTTTCCACCAGGTTCTTGCTACAAATGTGGCGAGATGGGTCATTTCCGAAGAAATTGCCCAAAGCTTGCTAATGCAAATCCAGCACAGGGATGAGCATCTGACCGACTAGAAGACAACACCGTTTAGAAATAATCACATTGTATGTATTATTTTCTTTTGTTGTCAAGATCCATGAAACAGTTGTTATCATTGTTTATAAATAAACTTTTTATTTATATTGCAATGTATTTATGTGGTTGTATGCATAAACGACATATCCCCTACAATACCGACAATCCTGGAATCGTATTCCTTGAAAAGCAAACTACCCCCAAAATTCTTCCATTTTACAATCTCTTGCTTTTTCCACAAAGATCCTAAGTACCCGTCTCTTGCAAGGAAACGAAGTACAAGGTGCAAGTTATAATTCTGTACGAATACCCCACGTACCACTATAAATTTTTAATAGGGTACCCAAGGGTATTTCTGTATGTCCTAAATTATTGTGTACCTTAATTCGAATATTGCGTTTTCCTGAAAAGGAAAATCAAATTTTTGGTGGATCATCCTATCTTCATGGATGGATTCTTGAAATGATTAAAATGCCAAATGAAATCCACGAATTGGATTCCTGGTGTGCTTTAAGTATCCGCGTCCAAAGATAACAAATTAATAAACAAGTTAATCAACGATGTGATTATGTGCTTATGTGTTCCCTTTAATGTTTTTGTGTGATCCAAATTCTTGTTATCCAAATCCTCGTAGAATCTTCCATATCTTCGTATAAGGGATTCATAGTAGGATACCCAAAGGTACTATCTTACAATCCTTAATGGACTTCTACGTGGTAGTTAAGTCCCTTGGGTTATGAAGTACTATTCTATAATTGGACCCCTTGAGTGGTCTAGTTAAACAGATTGATCCAAAAATCTGGTTAGGGATATCATGTGATGATTTAGCTGAAAGGACTCCTTGGTGGCCTAACTAAGAAGATCCTCTGTCGATCTAATTAAAAGGACCCTATGGTAGTCTAGTCACCCTCATCACAAGTTTGATATCCTTCCCCACAACATTACAAAACGAACTGTGCGGACTGTGCAAGGAATTAGGTAATTATTGATGCACACATAATTATGGAATTTTGTGCAAATAAACCACATCAAGTTTTGTCGTGTATCTAGAGTTAACCCTATTCATTTTTGTTTCTGAAGAAATTGTGGTAAATGACTCGTTTCGTTCATTTTCGTTTCTGAAGAAATTGTGAAAAATGACTCGTTCCGTTCATTTTTGGTTCTGAAGAAATTGTGAAAAATGACTCGTTCTGTTCATTTTTGTTTCTGAAGAAATTGTGAAAAATGACTCGTTCCGTTCATTTTTGTTTCTAAAAGAAATTGTGAAAAATGACTCGTTCCGTTCATTTTTGTTTCTGAAGAAATTGTGAAAAATGACTCGTTCCGTTCATTTTTGTTTCTAAAGAAATTGTGAAAAATGACTCGTTCCGTTCATTTTGGTTTCTGAAGAAATTGTGAAAAATGACTCGTTCCGTTCATTTTTGTTTCTAAAGAAATTGTGAAAAATGACTCGTTCCGTTCATTTTTGTTTCTGAAGAAATTGTGAAAAATGACTCGTTCCGTTCATTTTTGTTTCTAAAGAAATTGTGAAAAATGACTCGTTCTGTTCATTTTTGGTTCTGAAGAAATTGTGAAAAATGACTCGTTCCGTTCATTTTTAGTTCTGAATAAATTGTGAAAAATGACTCGTTCCGTTCATTTTCGTTTCTGAAGAAATTGTGGAAAATGACTCTTTCCATTCTTTTTCATTTCTAAAGAATGCCTGTTGAAAATAACTCCGTTCATTTTTCATTTCTGGAAAATGTCCGTTAAAGAGAAACAATAGGATTATGCCTTGCATATCTTTAATGGTTACCTAACACAAAGCCTCAGACATACTCCTACGAATTAATTTCGGGACGAAATTTCCTAAAGTAGGGGAGACTGTGACACCTGTGTCACTGTGACCATCAAACAAATGCCAAACCAATGAAATATTGTATTTCATACTTGGGATCTATATAAATATGTGTATCGTTTGCACATATCAACTCTTGTTCGATTTCAATCTCTAAATCGCTTTCTGGAAGGTTATACGCGCACTGATGCGTAAATATAACCAGTTTAATCCAACAAACACTCCGGAATAGTGACATGGGCTTAACATACCCTAAATAACCTTTACATAACTTATAAATAAGTTTTGGATGGTTTGGTATGCCGAAATTAAGTTAATTCGCTTACAGGGACTAAACTTGACAAACTGCGAAAGTATGCCAATTTGAACAGCGACGAACATTCCGGAACATGACCATAAGTTAAACACACCTTAAATATCCTTTATATAGCTTAGAAATAGGCTTTGAGGGGTTCGGTGTGCTAAAATAAACTTTTGGCTCATTCAGGGACTAAAAGCGTCAAAAAGTGCACAAGTTTGCACTTTCGCGCATAACTTACGTTCTGAATACATCCGGACATCCAAAAATTTATGTAAGCACTAAAATATTTTATTTTAGTGTTTGGCATAAGAAAAATTCATTCGTCACGCCATTTGGATCATTTTCCGCGCTTATGTGCATTCCGTCGTAATTAAACGAACCGACATCCGAGATATTATTGAGCACATTTTAAGTTCCCTATACTTTAACTTCATTTTAGAGCTTTGAAATGGGGTTAACGGGGCTTAAACATGTCAAAAATGCATCAAATAGCAAGTTTGGAGCTTCAGGGGCCTGTTCTGCAATTTTCCAAACATTCTGGTCTGCAGGTCCTTGCGCACCTCAACACAAATTGTGTTACGGTGCGCAAGCATGGGTCAGATATGCAGAAACTTGTTTTTCTCAGCTGTTCCCAGCCTTTAACCCCTCCAAAGGCCAATGTCATGTGTCCAACTCTTATGGTGGGAGCAATATGAGTTACCACAACATTCCGACAAGTGTACGGCTTAGATCGTGCCCCCTTTTCCAAGAAACAATCCTAACGGTGCTAGTATTCCTATAAATACCCACCACATTCTTCACTTTTTCTCAAAAGAATCTGATAAAAAAGGCTCTAAGTTGAAACATTTGTTTCATACCTGAGCTATTTTGATCTAGATTAGCTTTCGGGGACCCTTTGTAAGTGTTCCTTCGTTCTTTTATTGCTTATCGAGTCCGAAAGTCAAACTTTGTTTGACTTTCTGCATTGACCAGTTTATGGTCAATGCAAAGTTCGTTTGAACTTCATAACGTGAGCGTGATCACGATGGTTATAGTCCCTAGTGACTATACCTACTGATTACCACGTTATCCAGGCTCAGTGACGAGCCGTAGTTTCGGCCAAAATGCGCATTCTTGCGTATTTTGTAACCAAAGTACTCTTGGGTATCAAAACTGTTTGTTTTGATACCAAACCTGTTTTCTAAACTTAGCTTAGCTCGTCACTTTTAGTTTTGTGCTTGTCTAGGGTCGTAAGGGTAAGCGATCTAATAAATCGCTTATACCTTCGAACCCGACCCATTTGGTCGATCATTAGGATCCGACCAAACACATTAGGTGAGCATAGAATATAGAGAATAACCTTCCGAGGTTATACCTTATGGTCGTTTCGTTTAAATAGTTGTATGATAGGTAGTTTATATGCCTTAGATAAATTACCAGAATACCCTTTTCTTGTATAATTGGTAATTAAGCATATGTAACCTAAACTTTTGTCACACAACTGATTATGTAAAATGTTTAGGCATATAACACTTGTCATAGGACTAGTTAGGCGGTCCGAACGCGTTTCACGCGAACGACCCGTTAAAGTAGCATAAGCTACATAAACGGGTCGTAATGGGTCGTAAGCACTTAGGTTAGGTCTCATTTAGAATGTAGACTTTGTTAAACCATATTACACGAGTCTCCATACTTGTTTGGTTTACGAACCCTCATTCTATCCGATCTTCCGATTTTAGGCCCGGTTTATTAACATAGTTACCTATATTAGGTGTCGTTTGATTCCGTGATCTCTAGCATTGCTTGGTGGTTATCTTCGGACTTCTAAGCAATCTCAAGTGAGAACATAGACCGCTCTTTTACTGTTTTCCAAACGTTTTGGGGTGAAACACATGTGCCTACTTGTTACTTTCTTGCTTTCCATGTTTTTACATCATATAACTGCTATGTTCGTTAGTACATTATAGTACATGATTTCATTACATTTCATGCTATGTATGCCCATTGTGTGTATACTTAGTACATCACTTTACAATACATTTCATGCTATGTACGCCCATTGTGTGCATACTTAGTACATTGTTTTACATTGCATTTCTGTTGCATATGCTCATCCAGCATATGAACACATTATACTACATTTTGAACTATTGAACTGTGTGAACTAGTTGCATCTGTTGCCATGATTTACATTTGATAATAGACATTTGACTATACATAAACATTTCTACAAATGTTAAACATTACACTTTGGTGGTTTGGTTTGAGTAAGTGATTAAGTAACGAGGCGTGTGTAATATGATACAAGCATGGTGGATACACCACTGGTACTTCCTATATATAAGTGTTTTTAGGGTATTACATATCGTATCGTTATTTGAATCATTTCAATTTGAGACATATGACATTTTATACAAATAACATACTTTTCACAAGACATTGTTTTACAAACAACTTATCTTATACAAACTCATTCTACATGGTTATTCATTTAACCATACATTATTCTCTTATTTATACATATCATCTGATCTTATCGTTTTTCAAATGATTTACAAGACAAAGCAAATTACAAGGTTCATGACTAAACTTTATTAAACAACTCTTTCTAAAGTTACAAGTCATGAATCCTATTTTCACAAAACCTATGTATCTCACAGGCATTTTTATGCTGACGTACCTATTTTCACATGTGTTTTCAGGAGATGATGCATAGGACTTATTAAGACATACTTAGGCGGACCTGTGCCTTAGTGACTTAAAACGAGACAAGAACTAGTTAATTTATGTTATGTACTCTTTGTTTCTTGTTAAAATAATGTAACTCTCTTATATGATTAATAAAACGAAACTTTATTATCCATGGTTGTGAAACAAATGATTCTGTTACAACACTCCCCGACGTTTTCCGCCACGTTTGGTTGTCCTACGTGGTCGGGGTGTGACAAAACTAGGGTTTCACCTTGCCTTTGCCCCTTGTTCGATCGTATAGACTCACACACTATGTGTGTGTGGGTTTTAAATTTTCTTTTTATTTTAATTAATTTCAAGTTTCTAGTTTGGCCACCTTAGTCCCTTAGGTTTAAGACATCATCATAATTGCCACCAATTTCATTTCCTTTACTTATCTTGTAGGCATTTAACTAAGTTTAATAACCTAGTTATTGTATTTCATTTATTTAACATGGTAGCACACCTACGAATTTAATAATTCGAGTTTTGGGGTGTTACAAATCTACCTCCCTTAAAGAAGGTTTCGTCACCGAAACCTTCTTCATCGATATCAGCTTATCTAGATTTGTACGTATCATTCCTTTAACATCAAGTATATAATCCATCATGCTTGTGTTAATTGACCCATCCATAACAGGTCAATACATACCTTTTTCATCATTTTCCTAATTTCATCCCTTGCGACCCACCCATTGCAATGACCACTACTTATACAATTTCTTTATAATGGTTTCTACATCACATCGACCCGACCGTAACCGGTCAACTACACATACTTTAGATTTCCATCCTTTATCAATTTCTTCTTAAATTTTCATCTCGTCACATTATCGTACTTAAACTAAAGTGTACAAACTAGTCGCATCCTAAAGTGTCTAATGCCATGATTTATATTACAACAATTTGAAGTTCACATAATCTTACTAACACATTTCATCGTTAGTATTAGTTCTACTAATTTCATTTATAACTAGAGTTTCATTCCTACCTTCTTACTCATACACATACTGCTTACTACATAAGCCTGAACTAAAACTCATTCTTAATTAACTTCCAAAAGCCAAACTTTACTTTTTATAACACATTCTACGCTACATTATTTCGTACGAATGTACTTTTTCAACCCATAACTATATAATTACATTTAGATATTAAAAAAATCGCTAACCTTATTACTTTTGCGAAGTGCTTTGACATGTAAAAACGAACCGGCCCTCTTCGTTACCATTGATACCATCTCTGGATTGACCTGATTCATCCGCGTGATGAGCTTCTGCTCATGAATATTCTTTCACCGTCCTTGATGGGTTTATCACGTCATGATTCCTGCCACTCTCAATACAAGATTAGAGGTTTACACATTTCATTCGATTTCATTCAAACGTGATGTTTATTACATCACCTTATTTATCTTTTAATCCTTTCTCTATTCCTTTTTATAACATTAGTACGTTCGACCCATTCATAACGGGTCAATTCATGACCATTTCCTAACATATCACTTTCGTTGTTTGACCCGTTAATGACGGATCAATACATAACCATTCTTTTGCAGATCTACAACTCAATTGTCAACTTTTGCAGTTTGACTTTTCAAACCCAACCCGGTAATTCTTACTTATCATAGACGTATCAAAGTACACGTTCATAATCTCTTTCCATTCTTGCATACTTGCAAAGACTTTATTTCATCATTTTAATATTAATTGCAAGATTTTACCCGTTCCCGTCCCTACTTAAATCATTTGTCTAGGTCGTAGCCGTCATTTATTCTGACTCCAAAGAGCCAATTAATGATATGTCTAACTCGTAACTTATTCAAAGCTTATTTCTTTCGACTAAGGTTTCTTGCTACTACAATAATTTTTATCGGTCTTACCTACTTAGTGAATCAATTACATCCTGCTATTTTACAATTACTGGCTTAAAAATTATCAACTTACTTTGTTTGACTCTTTAGAAGTAAATTTGTAAATACATTCTGACCTATGATTACCAATTACCCAGTTCTGACACATCCCTCTCTAGTCGAGCTATAAGCCCCCATTAAAAGCATAACCTTTATACATATCTAGAGCAAGTCAAATCCATTGACTCGTTATCCATACCTTGCGTTGACTATTTCCTTCCAGTTTGTGACATTGCATGACCATACATTGTGCTCACCTACAATTATCTGACTTAACCATTTCAAACATTAAATACCGGGTTCAAACGTCAATCGCCATTTAACCCACATAACTCATTTATCCTTTCAACCACCTTGCATAAATGTATTCACCTAAATATATTTATATAGATAAAAGTTTGAAGCATAACTTGGATAATATTCGCTTTTTAAAAAATATTTACTTGTTTGGTCCGTAATTACTTACAAATTTGAACCTTTCATTCTTATCATTCATTCTTACTTATTTGATTCGTACCTACTTACGAATTCAAACTTTTCATTCCCTTCTATGTTTCGAATCCATCTCGCGGTTTCTAACTTATCATTCACATCCTTCATTCCTTCTATGTTTCGAACCCGTCTCGCAGATTCTAACATGTCATTCATATCCTTCATTCCTTCTATGTTTCGAATCCGTCTCGCGGATTTGAACATATCATTCACACTTTCTGTTACTTCTATGTTTTGAATCCATCTCGCGGATGAACATATCATTCATACTTCTCTTTTGTATTTAGTAATTTCAATTCCTTGAGAGTCTTACATTTTCCTTCATCCTCACATCCACCTACTACCTAATTCTAACGGACATACCTGTAACAATTATCACGGTCTCACGAACGTCATATGTTTCTTGTGTACTGGCCAAGTACACAATCCACATACTAGTTTCGTGTCTTCGTGTAATCACCACCTTATGTCCAAAGAATTAGGTTTCAGCACGTGTAATATTTTTTTAAAACTTTGTCACACCCTGACCACGTAAAACAACAAATCGTGGCGGAAACGTCGGGGAGTGTCGTAACAGAATCATTGTTTCCCAACCATGGATTAAATAATTTTGTGTTATTGAATTAATGAATTCATTGTTTTATCACAAATCAGGTAAATACAAATATTGTCTTTCAAGTTTTAAAGTCGCTAAGGCACGAGTCCATCCTATGTATATCATGCATCAACAATCATCACATAGTAGCACCTGAAATATGTGTAAAAATGGGTACGTCAGCATAAAAATGCCTGTGAGATACATAGGTTTTATTAATGCATTATTCATGACCTGTAAGTTTAAAAGAATGTTTAACAAAAAGTAGTCATGAACTTAAAAATGTTTTCTTTTTAAATGATGCGAAAATTTATAAGAAATTTGATGATATAAAAGAATAATGCATAGATAATTAAATAACCAAGTAAAACGAGTTTGTATAAAATATGTTGTTTGTAAAATAATGCTTTGATAAAAAGGTTTGTAGTATATATAAAAATATACCTTGGATTTAAGAAAGTCGAATAAGTAATATATTAAAATATATTTCAGTTCCAAAATAGTTAAACAGATAGTATATAAAATATACTTTAGTTGTCAAAATAATAGTTTTTAGTAGTATATCAAAAGTATACTTTTGGTTTTATAAATAACATATTAAACTATGCTTTGGTTTTGTAAATAACATATCAAACTGTGTTTTAGTAATTAACAAAATATACGTTGTTTTGTACAATATCACACATGAGAGCATATCAAACTATACCTTTGGGAGTGTAACAAAATATACAACAAAAAAGTGATTTAGAATTCATTCAAACCTTAGTGTATCAATATACACATTTAGAGACTATAGAGATACCACAAAGGCAATCTCTATTTGGACAAAAATCGGTTTCTGACATTCCATACAACTTGAATGGGGTGTCTAATCCTATAGCGCTATATCATACTACCAATCGGTCTGGTGAATGTATAAAATAAGTACAATCCAACAATTAATTTTATAATCTTTGAAAAATTAGTGTTTAAACCATAAATAATCATTCAGTTTGTCAAAAGATAAGTATTAACATGTATAATTAATTTATACTTTGAAATCATGAACATAACAAATAGGTACACATGTTTCACCCCAAGACATTGAAAACAGTAAAAGATGGGACTATGTACTCACTTGAGGATGCTTAAAGTCTTGAATAATAGCCAAGCAAAGCTAGAGGGATCACGGAATCAAACGGCACCTAATATAGGTAACTAAGTAAATAAACCGGACCTAAATCGGAAGATCGGATAGAATGAGGTTTCGTAAACCCAATGAGTGTGGGAACTCATATGATATGGTTTAACAAAGCCTACATACTAAATCGAAACCTAACCTAAGTGCTTACGACCCATTACGACTCGTTTAGGTAGCTTACGCTACTTTAACCCGTCGTTCGTGTAAAACGTGTTCGGAACGCCTAACTAGTCCTATGACAAGTATTATATGCCTAAACATGTTTAATTATGTTGCATAATCAGTTAAGTGACAAAAGTTTGGGTTACATATGCTTAAATATCAATTATGCATAAAAAGGGCATTTTGGTCATTTACTTAAGGCATATAAACTACCTATCATACAACTACTTAAAAGAAGTGACCATAAGGTATAACCTCGGAAAGTTATTCCCTATACAACTATGGTCACAAATCATGTTTGGTCGGATGCTAATGATCGACCAAACGGGTCGGGTTTGAAAGTCTAAGCGGTTGTTTAGACCGCTTATCTTACGACCCTATACAAGCACTAATCTAAAAGTGACGAGTTAAACATGTTAAAACATGTTTAACTAAGTTAGAAAACAGGTTTGATATCAAAACAATGGGTTTTGATACCCAAGAATAGTTTGGTTGCAAAATACACATGAATACGCATTTTGACCGAAACTATGACTCGTCACTATACCTAATCAACGTGGTAATCAGTAGGTATAGTCACAAGGGACTATGACCGTTGTGATTATACTCACGTTGCGAAGTTCAAACGAACTTCGTTTTAACCATTGACCGGTCAAAGCAGAAAGTCAAACACTGTTTGACTTTCATGCTTGAAAAACATAAACAAGCATGAAAGGAGACTTACAAAGGGTCCAAGCTAGGATCAAGATCAAGAAAACTCAGGTATGGAGGTTCAACAAGTGAAAACCCCAACTTAGAGCAGATCTTGAATGAAATGAGTAAAGAACCCAAATGAAGACCCATGCTATTTATAGGAAGTTAGGATCAACTGGATCATTACAAGTATTAGGAAGGTGTAATCTTTACCCTAAACTTGTGCACATGGTATTACAATACAATGGGGGCCAAAAACCAGCACAAGGTATTGAGAATTTTGCATAAACAACCCTGGAATTGAAGCTAGATGCTAAAACTGAGTTGCCGAGTTTGGGTACCTATCACGTGGCGTGCCAGGGGACACTGGGCTTGGCGCGTGGTGATGTGCGTGAGTGTTATTAGTTTTTAATGTATATTTTAAGCCCTTTTACACTTTTTTGCCAAGTTTTAAATTTATAAAACACGATATTTACTAACACTAAACACACATATGGGTAAGTGCACCCATCGTGAGCGAAGTATAGTGTTGGTAAGATACCGAGGTCATCCAAGGACACAAGAGCTTTTAGTACCGGTTTATCCTCAACGTCTAATCAAATCAAAAGTTTAGAAAAATGTTTTAAAGTAGAAAAATAAAACTAACTAAAAGGCTGAAAAATAAAACTAAAAAAAATAAAAAAAAGATAGACAAGATGAATCACTTGGATCCGACTCGTGCTTAGTATAACCTTTGATTATTTCCGCACTTTTGCACTTTTTAAGAGATTATCTTAGTTATTGTAGTAGGCCCCTCTTCTGAAGGTGACGTTACCCTCAAGCCAGTAGTTTGAGTCAGTTAGGATACAATCCTAAAGGGTTGGATTATTGAAAGATAATTAATTAAGTTATTAATGCATATTGTGGTAGGCCCCTCTTCTGGAGGTGACGTTACCATCGGCTAAGTAGTCTGAGTCAGCAAGGATACAGTCCTAGGTAGCCGGGTTAAAGTATTAATAGTAGTTTACATATGAGGGGATCAAGGAGTTCGGACCCCCGCTATCCAATACCAGTGGGTATTGAAGGAGGTCCTACTAAAGTTGACCCAGGTCCTTGCAGGATCTATACACTGAACAAGGCAAGACTCTTACCAAATCATTCAATTAACCCCCGACCAGGTAGCCAACATACCTCCATATTGACTGTGGAGATATGAATGGTGAAAATATTTTATTTTATATAGCGAACATACCTCCATATTGACCAGCTCATCCTCCCCACTTTTCTTCAGATTTCTCGCAATTCCGGCAAGATCTCTTCCTAAATCTTGTACTTCCTTAATCTACACGCACTCCTACACCTTTCTATCTTTTAAATCTTAACTTTTAACCGTGAAATCACTAGATTTGAGGTATTCTATGATGATGTCATCATGGTGCTCTTATGAACTTCATGTTTTGGCCTCAATCCACTAAGAACAACTTAGATCTAACCGATTTCCACACAAATAAACGAGGATCATGCATAGATCTCAACATATTCAAGGTGAAAAAAGGATTGAAAGATGGTTTCTAACTTTCTTTCAAATCTTTTACACTCAATGCCTCAAAATCGATAGGATCGGAGCTTGTTCTAACCTTCTACCCTTACAAGTTGATGTGTTGGTTCAAGATCTGGATTCTATCCATGAGATTACCGATTTCGGGTTGAACATGGAACACCGTCTCAAGCAGTTAACTGGACGGATTTAGGTGATTCCTGTCCGAACAGGTTACTAAGTCGTGACGAGGTTTCTATTGTTTAAAACGATATAAAATCATCTCGATAAAATGACAAACTACCAAAACAACCAAGGGAGAAGACGAACAGGCCAACCAGGATGGAGTGCCGTCCGATCGGACCGTTGTCCGAACAGACAACCACCCGAACGACCGGCAAATCCGAACTGGCACCTTGGTTCCATCTTTAAGTTTTTAAACCAAACTTCAAAAGAGTTTTAGAACACTGAATAGGATTGCTGTCTGATCGGGTTGCCACCCGATCGACCGACCATCCGACTATGTGATTTTTGAAACTTCAACACTTAAACAATTTTCAACATGTTCAATGCACATGAGTTTCCACCCGATCGAACAACCGTCCGATCGAGTGACAACCTGCTACGAACTTGTTCTCACTGAAGTACCCAACCTAAAGGACTGTCGCCCGATCGAATGGTCGTTCGATCGATCGACCTGAAGGGTAGAGTTACTTCTATGTTTTCAAAATGCTACAACAAAAACTTCAAAAGCCAAGCCATCATACACAAACACATCTTTCCCAAAGGAAGGAACAGTCCACTCGAACGGTCAACCGAATGGACAACCGTCCGAACGAACTGACGTTCGAACAACCAGCCATCCGATCGGACTGCTGTTCAACTCACAGACACCTTATTCCATTTTACGTGTCGCTTATCGTTATGATATCAATCTGTTCAGGCTAACCGTACTCTCTAGCGCTCCCTTCAATCCATCAATTTAATCGCTATAAGTATACTCGATCCCTTTTTGCTTTACGCATTTTTGGGTGTTACATACGTCACTTATACTAAATCACATCGAACACACTACACTACATTTTAACGCTAACCGTTACCGCATGATATACGTGACTTAATGAATGCTTGTTTGTTATGTTTACACATGGAATGTTGTCTGCCTGCCTTAGCAATGGTAGTACTATTTGTTTGGACTCAGCACCTGTTCACTCAGGGGTTGTTAAGGAAAATTAATTACATGGGTCACAAGGGTGATCATGCAAAACGAACTGCTTTGTGCAGTCAACTCGCAGTCATTGGTATCGATAGGTTCATGTCGATAACTAACATGCCTCATTTTACACTGTGTACGTGCTGGTTATGCGTAACGATTTAGAACTCTATATGCTATTTATCAAACTTGTATGCTCACCTTTACACTATGTGTATTGACCTTTACTTTAACGTATGTGACAGGTGCTTAGGATGCTTAATTGCTTTGCTTGCTGTGAAATCGAGGCTAGGAAAGTTCTAGAAACCAATAAAAAATTGTCTGTAATAAAAATTTGAGTTGTCAAAACAGAACAATTTGACTAGATTTTGTCTGCAATAATTTTGTTATCTTTTATGACATGTTATGGGACATGTTGCTTTAAATAATTGGTAATTATAGTTGTTATGGAAACTTCTGGATAATGTGTTTCGCTCAGTGCCATGCCTCGATGTTTCTGCCATCAGTTGGGGTGTGACAGATACGCTGTGCTCATGTCTAATCGAGAGCCAAAGGACTTGTGCATCGCTTGCCATAATTCGGATGTAAAACGCGAGTCACGATCAGAAATGATGGAGGTTGGCACCCCGTGCCTCGAAACTATTTCCTCGTTGAGATCTAGGTAACCCAGTAACGAAGTCCATGGAAATTTGCACCCATTTTCATGTCGGTATCTCTGTTTGTTGAAGTAGGCCTGGTGGTTTCTGGTACTCGATTTTGACTCTCGCACAAGTCAAGCATTTACTAACATAGGTTGCTATGTTGGCTTTCATACTAGGCCACCAATACGTAGCTTTTCGATCGTGGTACATCTTATCAGAACCAGGATGTACTGAGTAATGAGATTTGTGTGCTTCATCCATCACAAGCTCGCGTAGATTACCGTAAAATGGAACCCAGATGCGCCTTGTTACATAGTAAGCGCCGTCTTCCTTTTGTTCTAACCGTTTCTTCAATCCTCGTAGGGACTCAGCCCTGATGTTCTCTACTTTCAATGATTCAATCTGAGCATCTCGTATCTGAGTAGGAAGACTAGAGTGAATGGTAAGCTGTAACGCACGCACACGCTTAGGTTTACTCTTCTTTCGACTGAGGGCATCGGCCATAACATTGGCTTTTCCCGGATGGTACTTGATCGCGTACTCATAATCATTCAGGAGTTCAACCCATCGACGCTGTCGCATGTTCAACTCCTTCTGGTCGAAGATATGCTGGAGACTCCTGTGATCGGTGTAAATGGTGCACTTGGTACCGTACAGGTAATGCCTCCATATCTTAAGTGGAAAAATGACAGCTCCCAGCTCCAGATCGTGCATAGTGTAGTTCCTTTCGTGAACCTTAAGTTGACGTGATTCATAAGCAATGGCTTTCTCACGTTGCATCAACACACAACCAAGTCCTTGAATTGACGCATCGTAATAAACCACGAATTGTCTGTGCCTTCAGGTAACGAGAGAATAGGTGCGCTACAAAATCTCTTCTTTAAGTGCTGAAACGCGGACTCCTGTGCATCACGCCAATGATAGGTGACACCCTTCTGAGTTAGTGAAGTGAGAGGTTGCGCAATCTTTGAGAAATCCTTGATAAACCTTCTGTGGTAACCTGCCAAACCCAAGAATTGGCGGATTTCAGTTGGTGTATGGGGTGCAGGCCAGTTCTTGATCGAGTCAACCTTAGATGGATCCACATGAATCCCATCCTCGTTTACCACGTGGCCTAAGAAATAGACTTCACAAAGCCAAAAGTCGCATTTCGAAAACTTAGCATAAAGCTGCTCTACTCGAAGAAGTTCCAGAATAAGCCACAGATAATGCTCGTGTTCCTCCCGACTCTTAGAATAGATCAGGATATCGTCGATGAAAACAATAATGAACTTATCTAGGTAAGGTTTGCACACTCGGTTCATAAGATCCATGAAGACCGCAGGTGCGTTTGTTAATCCGAAAGGCATGACCAGAAACTTGTAGTGTCCATAACGAGTCCTGAACGCTGTCTTAGAGATGTCCTCATCTCAGACTCTCAGCTGATGATAGCCCGATCTCAGATCAATCTTTGAGTAGAAGCTTGACCCTTGCAACTGGTCGAACATGTCATCAATACGCGGAAGAGGATAACGATTCTTCATGGTCACCTTGTTGAGTTCACGATAGTCAATACACATTCGGAAGGTACCGTCTTTCTTCTTCACAAACAAGACTGTAGCTCCCCAGGGCGAAGAGCTAGGACGATTGAAACCCTTGTCCAAGAGTTCTTGTAGTTGTGTGGACAGTTCTTCTAGTTCTGTTGGGGCTAAACGATAAGGTGCACGAGCTATCGGTGCTGCTCCAGGAGCTAGCTTGATTTGAAACTCGACCTGACGATGAGGCGGAAGACCAGGTAATTCCTCAGGAAATACCTCAGGAAAGTCGCGTACGATCGGAATATCTTATATCTTCTTCTCTTTCGTTGAAGTGTCAGTAACGAGAGCTAGAATAGCTGTGTGCCCTTTCGCAAACACTTCTGGGCCTTAAGGAAAGAGATGATGCCCACTACTGCACCACTCTTGTCACCATGAATCACGAGAGGTTCTTCACCAGAACGAGGGATGTGGATTTTCTCCTTGCAAAGAATTTCCGCTTGATGTTGAGATAACCAATCCATCCCAATGACAACGTCGAACCTACCAAGAATGATAGGAATGAGGTCGATAGAGAAGGTCTGACCAGCTAAAACGAGATTGCAACCCGTAACTATGTGTGTGGCCTCTAAACTTTTACCGTTTGCTAGTTCTACAATGTGCTTGGTGTTCAAAAAGTGTTGGTGTACGCACTGTTGGTGCATACGTCTATCCACTTCGTCTTGTATCGAGTCATGTATGTATGTAGATAGATCAGGGCACGTTTTACGGGAAATGTGGGAAAGGAGTAATTTCGCATGAAATAGCACATTGCTATTTCATACGAAATCAAAGGGTAGTTTCACACGAAATTATATTTCGTATGAACCTGATTTCGTATGAGCTGGTTCGCACGAAATTACCTCGCCTATAAATACTAGCTGTGCCAAGTCATTTGTAACTTTCCGGTTTCTGTGCCGAACTGCTGCCGAAGTGTCTACTCGTTGTAATTCTTTGTCAAATCAATCTAAAGACAGTTTAAAGTGAATTTCAAGCTGAATTACCTCGATGCGTTTGTTTCCGCCTCTCGTATTGAACAAAAACTCTTCTGAACGACTCGTTTGGTTGGTAAAATGATCCTACAAGTGGTATCAGAGCTCAGGAGGAAGAGTTCATACCAATTCAGCTGAAAATTCTGATTTCTACACCTTCTTTTTCAAAATGAACAAGTTTTTACGGTTAAAATGACTTGAATTTCACACATTATACGCACAATAGTGTTTTAACAAACCCTTGAAAGTTTCAGACTTAAAATCGGACAAAAACCTGATAAATTTTGGCAAAAACAGCTCAAGATGATGACATCAGCAGTATTTCGCATGAAATTAGGTTCTTATTTCGCATGAAATAGCCTTATTTCGCACCAAATTGTCATTCCGTTTGAAAAAAGTACTTACTTTCGTACAAAATTACCTATTTCATCCGAAACCATATTATTTCGCTTGAAAGTTCAGTTATTTCATACGAAATCACTTATTTCGCATGAAATTAGTGTATTTCGCACCAAAGTGGCTATTTCGTTTGAAAGGGTGATTTCGCACCAAAGTTCATTTCGTTTGAGAGGGTATTTCGTTTGAAAGACAATTTTGTGAAATTTTTGAAAACCGAAACATGGAAGAGGAATTTTACAACGCCTTTGCTACTCCAATTAGTATTGTTCAGAACACAATGTTAGAAAATGAAACGGGTACCATGCAAAAACCGCCAAAGCTCATGAACATTGAGGAGTACAAAGGATGGGAAGAATGGTTTAAGAATTGGGTTCAAGCAAATTATTGGATGCTTGGGAATGGGTTGAGACGAAATATGTTAGACCAATGACTGATGATGAGGAGGTGATTGCAATTAAAGATCTTAGTGCTGAAGATAAAAAAGAAATATAAAAATGAAAAGATGATGACGAGTTTATTGCAGCAAGCTATTAAGGAAGATATCTTGGTTTTATTGCAACACAATGGAACTGCTTATTCAATTTGGAAAGCTTTAAAATCAAAGTTTGTTGGAAGCAAAGAAATGATTAAGAACAAAAAATCACTTTTGAAAAAGGAATTTGATCTATTTCGTGGTTTGAGAACTGAGAGCACCAAGCAGATCATCGAAAGATATTGCAATCTGCTAGTCAACATGAAGAGGGTGAACATCACAAAAGATAATGAAGAACTGATTGAGAAGTTGGCCGATGCTTTGCCACATGAAACTTGGGGCACATATCTTATGATGCTAAGAAATAAGAAAGATTTTGGAAATCTGACACTGAGCAAGTTCATTGAAAAGCTTGAAGCTCAAGAGATGGAACAGAGGAAGATCTCAAGAATGAAAGATTTTGATGGAGAACAAGATATTGGGCTGTATTACAAAGGAGGTATCAGTGACAAAACCAATATGTCACCAAAGGTTGAAACTGCATTCAATGCTAAAAGTTCATCTGGAGGGTCATCCAAAGGATCTAACAGCAAAACTGCTTCTTCTTCGTATCCATCATATGATCCAAACTTGTCAACAACAAAGAATGGAAAGAAGTTACAATGGAACATGGTATTAGATCTTGAAAATGGTCAAAATTACATAGAGGAGGTTGCAAAAGGTCACATGTCTTTGTTGGTAACTGTATTAGAGTCATATGAGAGCTTAGTAGCAGGAAGGATCGGGAATCCAATGTTGACAAAAGAGGATTACGATCAGATTGATGCTGAGGGGATGGAATTAATGGATATAAAGTGGTGTTTGGCGAGTGTGTTGAGAAGAGCTAAGAAGTTTAAACAAATTACGGGAAGAGATGATTTCCGTGATGCAAATGTTTCTACTTTAGGCTTTGATAAATCTAAAGTTACTTGTTTTCATTAAAGGGGAAAAAGGACACTTCAAGAGAGAGTGCACAAATCGCGAAGCAAGTGGAGCTCAAAATCCGTTCAACAACAATGACTACTATCGGAAGGCAATTTATCATCAAGTTGCTCAACAACAACAAGAACCACAAACTGCACATGCTAAGAAGGAAATCGAGGAGTCATCAAAGAGAGCTTGTATGGTGAATCAAGATGATAAAAAATCAACAAAATGAGCAAGTTGGGATAAATACATTTCAGCTGATAGCAAAGTGTCACACCCCGACCACGTAAAACAACTAGACGTGGCGGAAACGTCGGGGAGTGTTGTAATAGAATCATTGTTTCATAACCATGGAATAAATAATTTTCTTTTATTGAATAAATGAACTCATTGTTTTAATACAATCATATAAGTACAAATATGATCTTCCAAGTTTTAAAGTCGCTAAGGCACGGGTCCATCCTAAGTGTAGCATATATCATCAATCATCACAAGCAGTACCTGAAACATGTGTAAAAATAGGTACGTCAGCATAAAAATGCCTGGGAGATACATAGGTTTTGTGAAAATAGGATTCATGACTTAAGTTTAAAGAAGATGTTTAATAAAAATTAGTCATGAATCTTGTTAAGTGTTTTCTTTCATAAATCGTTTGAAAAGTGATAAATAAACCAAATGATATATATGTATAAGAGGATAATGTATGGTTAAGTGAATAACCATGTAAAATGAGTTTGTATAAGTTATATTGTAAAAACAATGTTTTGATAAAAAGGTTTATAGTATATATAAAGATATACTTTGGTTTTTAAGAAAGTTGAATTAGTAAGATACATTAAAATATATTTTAGTTCCAAGATCGTTAACCCAAGTGTACTAAATAACGCCACGGTATGTAATGCGATGAAAACACTTATATATAAGAAGTACCAGCAGCGTATCTACCATGTTTTCATCACATTACACCCGTCCCGTTATCTAAACACTAATCAAAACCCAATCGTTAGATAGATAGTACATTATATATACTTTAGTTGTTTAAAATAATAGTTTTCAGTAGTATATTACAAGTATACTTCGGATTCATAAATAACATATTATACTATGTTTTGGTTTCATAAATAACATATCAAAATATGCTTTGGATGTGATAAATAACATATTAAACTATGTTTTGGTTTTGTAAATAACATATCAAAATATGCTTTGGATGATTAACAAAATATATGTTTGTTTTGTACAGTATCACATATGGGAGTATATCAAACTATACTTTTGGGAGTATAACTAAATATACAAAAAATAATATGATTTAAGAATTCATTCAGACCTAGTGCATCAAAATACACCTTTGAGACTATAGGGATATGTGACAACCCTCACCAAACCAGGTATCCGTACGAATTAATTAATATTTGATTAATGCTAAATTACTGTGCTTGCTTACAACTGTGGTTAAACTGCTTCTTGATTTCTGATACATACATACTCATGCATCACATTTATACTATCACTCTATTATTTACACATAAACATTAGTGACAACCTTGATGCACAAAAGCACAGTTAGCACACTAAACGGATAACCCATTAAACAAGCTGACATTGCCAACACTAGACAGACACTGTCTCTGAGGCCAGTATGAGCCGGGAATAGATCACTACACTAGTAGGGAGTTTAGGGAGGTAAGGATTATAGAACTGCGTCACTAGGTGATAGTTATAGTGACCGGATGTGCCTAAAACATGCTTTAATTACAAAATTCTGCACTTTATGCAAAAATTCAGCATTTAACATAACTAGTAAAGTGTAAAAAAATACTAGACACTTTCCAAGGTATCGGGAATTTATTGTGTCACTAAAAACACTATAAAAGACACTTTAAATACTTATTTAGCACTTTAACGGATTAATATCCAACCGAACAACCGGACTTTACCCGGGACATAAAAATATTGTCAATGACATTGTTTACACTTTTCTGAGCTAGTTAGGGTCCCCGAACACCCTAACACCCGTTATGTTAAATAACACACATGAATGTACTAACTAAGTTCTTTTGGATTTCAACTAAACACTTAACTATCCATTTGAAATCTAACCAATAACCCCCCCCCCCCCTCAACCGATCGGTTCCCCATGTGGAGACACACCTTCACCTCATTGATTATTTTATTAATCAGGCCTAATATCTTGAGAACATATTATATATTGGTTAATAGTGTTGAAAGGGTTATATATTTACATAAGAGGTAAGCACTTTCATTCAACAAATCACAACACAAAAACTTGCTTTCTCTTCCCTCTCCTTGTGTTCGACCGAGAGCTCACACACACCCACCATCCACTTTCAAGTCTTGGTCAATCATTCCTCATACATACAAGGGTGCAAGAGTTCATACGAGGAGGCTCGGTGCTTTCGGAATCTCAAGAACCTCTCTACATTGCTTTTATCCACCTTGTTTACGCTTTGATTCTTCCCTAGCCTCGAGCTAGTAGTAAGTGTTTCCCAACATCTTCTTGCTCTTGTTTAAAGTGGTTAATAAGAGATTTAACGGTTAAAATCCAAGATCAAAACATAAAGTCTTGAAAGAATGATAAATAAGTTGGTTAAAGAATAACTAGTGGTGTAAATCTTATGAAACTTGTTTAGTTGTGATTATTTTATGTTGTTTGATGCTAGTAGTGGGATAGATCATCATCTAACCATGCTAGATCATGTTCATGGAACTTGAACTAGTAGTTTGTTAAGTGTGAAAGTTACAAGATGATGAACTCTTCCACTAACAAAACATAAACTTGTGTAAAAGTGATTTTTCTTGTAAAATAAGGTTCTAAACTAGTAGATCTAAAGATCTACAAGTGGTTTTTCGGAAAAACCAAGTAAAAGATACAAGACTTGTTTTAAAGCCGGATATTACACAAACTAAAAGCCTTTTTGTGAACAAACAAGTGTGTAAACACTTGTGTGATAAGAGGATTTAACAAAGAAACACTTTCATAACTTTTGACTAGAAGTTGTAAAATTTCATATTCTTTAAAAATAAAGCTTTCAAGAAACTGATTTTATTTTTAAAGATAACAAGATCCGCTGAATATGTTAGGAAGTTACTACATATTTTTACATAACTTACAAGTTCATGAGTTTGCGATTTATACTTACTTTTGACTAGTTTGATGTTTGAATATTGTATATTGATGATTTGGAAATTGATTGATTGAATTTGAAAAGAAAATGATACGCTAGTAAGCGTGGCCACCTCCAGTTACATAGGAAACTCTGGCGAAATTTTTTTTCAGAAACATTACACTTTGAAATATTTCGTGACAAGTGTTTATAAATATATTTTTAACTTGTTTTTCCAAATAAACTTCACCAAGATTTTTATTACAAAATAACCAAGTGTCGGAGGTGGATTTTCGTAAATAAAACTTGTCAAATATATATTTAAAATATATATTTCATAGTAAAACGCTTGTGTGATTTTATGATTATTTTGTGAACTATATATGTAATTTTTAGAGTAAAAATAATATAACTTGAATACACTGGGAAGTATCGACTCCAAAATAATACCAACGCCCTCACAAATAAATACTTAAGTTACACCGGTATTATTATTACCATACGAACTTTAAAGACGTAACTTATGTATTTTCGGAAAATACTCTTAAATGTTTATTTTGATAAAGTAAAATATGTATATTTTTGGGAAAAATATGTATATTTTGGAGATAGAATAATTTAGACAAATGATTTAAAATATACTTTTTAAGTGAGACTTAAAAATATATTTTTAGAATTGTAAAAACACACATGTATTAAAACCCCCATCCTTGGGAAGGAATATACTTATTAAATAATTAAGAAGTGTAAACACGAAATAGTTGCCTAACTATTTCCCAAAAATGTTAAACCTTAAGCCAAGGCACGACCGTCCATCTAATAGAAGTTAGCATGTGTAGGTCGTCGCGCAGCAGGTTATTTTGGGACGGACTATTTCGAGACGCACTTCTGTGAGTTCATGTCCCCCTTTTCTCTTAACTGTTTTCAGTTTTTATACTTCGGGGGTGAAATACATGTTACAATGTTTACGAATACTTTTTACATGGTATGGTTAGCTTAAGGAGGGTTTACTACTTAGATCATGTGAGTGGGTAGGCGGAAACTAGAGGCCATTAATCCTCATTGTAGGACCGAGGGTCATTAGCGGTAGATCTATCTGGGTGTAGCAAGCCCAACTCCAGGCCCAACAGTACGGACCTCGGTGTGACTTTGAGCCCGACGCAAAAATCTTCTAGGTTTGAGTCTTCCTACTGCACTTCACACATATCAATGGCCTTGCAAACCATTGGTGATCTCTTTATTTCCTTATTTGCGACATACCAGGGATTTTTCATACATACAAATGTATTACAAAGGTTTTACATACTCACTTTTACATGAACTCGCTCAACTTTATGTAGATTTTTCAACTTACATGTATTTCAGGGAATTAGGGATCTGGCAAGGTATGCACTGTCGTTACGCTGCGTAGAAGAATGGTGTCATCCAAGTTTAGGGATTGTGACTTTTACCTGGACGAGTCACAAGTCTTAAACTGTGTTTATTTCATGTTTTATGGTTGTGATTAAGCTATGGTATTAAGAAGTCACACCAAATAAACCCACGCTTCCGCAAAGCCAGGGTGTGACAGGATACCACAAAGGCAATCCCTATTTGGATGGAGAAACAAATTGGTTTCAGACATTCCATGACAACAGGAAAGGGGTGTCTAATCCTATAGCGCTATATCATACAACCAATCGGTCTGGTGAACAAAATAAGTACAATTCAACAATTAATTTTATAATCTTTGAAAAATCAGTGTTTAAACCATAGATAGCCATTTAGTTTGTCAACAGATAAGTACTAACATGTATAATCAATTATACTTTTGGAAAACATGAAAATAACAGATAGGTACACATGCTTCACCCCAAAACATTCGGAAAACAGTAAAAGAGGGGCTTATGTACTCACTTGAGATTGCTCAATAGTGCTAGGATAACCACCAAGCAATGCTAGAAGATCTCGGAATCAAACGGTACCTAATATAGGTATCTACATTAATAAACGGACCTAAATCGGAGGATCGGATAGAATGAGGGCTCGTAAACCAAATGAGCATGGGAACTCATTATAATATGGTTTAACAAAGCCTACATACTAAAATGAAGCCTAACCTAAGTGCTTTCGACCCATCGCGACCCATTAAGGTAGCTTATGCTACATTAACGCGTCGTTCGCGTGAAACGCGTTTGGAATGTCTAACTAGTCCTATGACAAGTATTACATGCCAATACATGTTTAATCATGTTGTATAATCAGTTACATGTCAAAATTTTAGGTTACATATGCTTAATTACTAATTATACATGAAAAGGGTATTATGGTAATTTACCTAAGGCATATAAACTACTTATCATACAACTATCTAAACTAGGTGACCATAAGGTATAACCTCGGAAGGTTATTCCCTATGCTACTATGGTCACTAAACATGTTTGGTCGAATCCTAATGATCGACCAAACGGGTCGTGTTCGAAAGTCTAAGCAGGTGTTTAATCAGCTTGACTTACGACTCTACACAAGCACTAAACTAAAAGTGACGAGCTAAGCATGTTAAAACATGCTTAACTAAGTTAGAAAACAAGCTTGGTATCAAAACAAACGGTTTTGATACCTAAGAGTAGTTTGGTTATAAAATACGCGTAAATGCGTATTTTGGCCGAAACTACGACTCGTCACTGAGCCTAGATAACGTGGTAATCAGTAGGTATAGCCACTAGGGACTATAACCATCGTGATTAAGCTCACGTTATGAAGTTCAAACGAACTTCGCGTTGACCATAAACTGGTCAATGCATAAAGTCAAACATAGTTTAACTTTCGGACTAGAAAAGCCATAAAAGAATGAAGGAACACTTACAAAGGGTCCCCGCAAGCTAATCTTGATCCAAGTAACTCAGGTATGAAGCAATGGCTTCAACTTAGAGCATTCTTAGATCAGATTTTGTGGGTTTTGTAAGTGAATGGGTTGGGTATTTATAGGAATGGTAGAACCGTTAAGATCGTTTAACGAATAACGTGCTTCAATCTCATCCTTACACTTGTTGCAACACTATGGTACCCAAAATTGGCCCCTCATGATCAGGAAGGGACAAGTGTGGGTGAGTTTTGAGTGGTTAACAGCTGTAAATAGCTATTAAAACTGATTATTCTGATCTGGGAGCCTGACACGGGCTGCGTAAGGGACACCCCAGGGCTTACGCGGGCCGCCTGGGTCTTCTGATCAGAAGCAAACTTTCAAAAATGACAGTTTTGGTCCCTGTTATGCATTAAAGCCATTTCTGACACGTTTAGGGCCCGTTAAGCCAATGTTAAGGCCCTAAAATTATTCCTAAACATTGTGGACATGAAACATGCTCAAAAATATGCCGGATGTTGGTTCGTTTGGTCGTACGATCGCTATGTTCGCTTAATTATGACGGAATGCGTATAGGCGCGAAAAACGATCCAAATTACGCGACGAATGGATTTTTCTCATGCCAAACACTAAAATAAAATATTTTAGTGCTTACATAAATTTTTGGTTATCCGGATGTATTCAGAACGTAAGTTATGCGCGAAAATGCAAACTTGTGCACTTTTTGACGCTTTTAGTCCCTGAATGACCCAAAAGTTTATTTTAGCACACCGAACCCCTCAAAGCCTTTTTCTAAGCTATGTAAAGGATATTTATGGTATTTTTAACTTATGGTCATGTTCCAGAATGTCTGTTATAGTTCAAATTGGCATACTTTCGCAGTTTGTCAAATTTAGTCCCTGTAAGCGAATTAACTTGATTTTGCCATACCAAAGCCTTCAAAACTTATTTCTAAGTTATGTATAGGTTATTTAAGGTATGTTAAGCCTATTTTGATGTTCCGGAGTATTTGTTGCATTGAACTGGTTATATTTACGCATCAGTGCGCGTATAACCTTCTAGAAAGCGATTTAGAGCCCGAAGTCGAACAAGAATTGATATGTGCAAATGATACACATATTTATTCAAATCCCAAGTATGAAATATAATATTTCATTGGTTTGGAATTTTTTTGATGGTTGCAGTGACACAGGTGTCACAGTCTCCCCTACTTTAGGAAATTTCGTCCCGAAATTTAATTCTAGAGGAAACTTGTGAAGACAGTTGTGATGGTTTCGGCTTCAAATAATCCATCAAACCCTAAATAAAATCTGGGCCATGATTGGATTCTTAATGAAATTGTCAACTATCAAAGTGAAGTCCTTGTAGTAGCAAAACTTGGAATTTTGAACTATGGGCAGAAGGACGTTTCTTATGAAGACTTATCACAGGAAACTTGTGTGTGCTTGAAATTAGAATTAGGGAGTGTAGAATAAATGAAATTGGTCGAGGTCCAGGACTTCTCCCGTACCATTATTCTTGTCACTCTAGGTTTTAACACATGACAAAACTTCTTGTGGTTTCTGTGCACTGAATTTCCATAATTATGTAGGCCTCCATAATTACGTAATTCCTTGCACTGTCCACACAGTTCATTTCATAATGCGTAGAGGGAAAATCAATTGAATAAACATGAAGCGACTTAACTAGACCACCAAAGGATCTTTCCAACTAGATCAACGAACGATCTTTTTAACTAAAAGAGGAGGCATTCTAAAAGAGGAACATGAAAGGAAACGAGTGATAGAATTAGACGAAAAGAATGAGATGAAACAAATCTGATGAAAGCAAGGATGGTGGTCATTTGTTTGTTACTACAAAGCAACAAACAACCCCGGTGATTAATCAAAGTAAATAGGTCAAAAATAATGTATCGCGAAGACATGCTCGCCGATAAGTGGACACTCACCCCAAGAGTTCCCAGGTAAGAGTGACTGGTCCGATATTGCGGATTTGTACGAACACTCTAGCCTTAGACATAAAGCTCAGGGTACAGGCACCCACCATTCCAGTTTGCAAGTGTTCACATTATTTAGACCAACTTTGATGGGATTTTGAAAACTTAAAGGGTTCAAAACCATATAATAAATCATCCCAGAACAGATGATTAGTTTTCAAAGCTGGATAGAAATTTGTGTTCTTATTGTGGTTGTCACCTAAGAATAAGTGACGGTATTGTTTTAAAACTAAATACAAGAAAACTTGTGTTAGGGTCCTAGGAAGGTTATAGTCTAGGTCAAAGCATTACTAATAACCTAATTCCCTATAACTATTGGCTCTGATACCAACTTTTCTGTCACACCCTGACCATGTAAAACAACTAGACGTGGCGGAAACGTCGGAGAGTGTTGTAACAGAATCATTGTTTCATAACCATGGAATAAATAATTTTTTTTTATTGAATAAATGAACTCATTGTTTTAATACAATCATATAAGTACAAATATGATCTTCCAAGTTTTAAAGTCGTTAAGGCACGAGTCCATCCTAAGTGTAGCATATATCATCAATCATCACAAGCAGTACCTGAAACATGTGTAAAACTAGGTACGTCAGCATAAAAATGCCTGTGAGATACATAGGTTTTGTGAAAATTGGATTCATGACTTAAGTTTAAAGAAGATGTTTAATAAAAATTAGTCATGAATCTTGTTAAGTGTTTTCTTTCATAAATCGTTTGAAAAGTGATAAATAAACCAAATGATATATAAGTATAAGAGGATAATGTATGGTTAAGTGAATAACCATGTAAAATGAGTTTGTATAAGTTATATTGTAAAAACAATGTTTTGATAAAAAGGTTTTTAAGAAAGTTGAATTAGTAAGACACATTAAAATATATTTCAGTTCCAAGATCGTTAACCCAAGTGTACTAAATAACGCCACGGTATGTAATGCAATGAAAACACTTATATATAAGAAGTACCAGCAGCGTATCTACCATGTTTTCATCACATTACACCCGTCCCATTATCTAAACACTAATCAAAACCCAATCGTTAGATAGATAGTACATTAAATATAATTTAGTTGTTTAAAATAATAGTTTTCAGTAGTATATTACAAGTATACTTCGGATTCATAAATAACATATTAAACTATGTTTTGGTTTCATAAATAACATATCAAAATATACTTTGGATGTGATAAATAACATATTAAACTATGTTTTGGTTTTGTAAATAACATATCAAAATATGCTTTGGATGATTGACAAAATATATGTTTGTTTTGTACAGTATCACATATGGGAGTATATCAAACTATACTTTTCTGAGTATAACTAAATATACAAAAAATAATGTGATTTAAGAATTCATTCAGACCTAGTGCATCAAAATACACCTTTGAGACTATAGGGATACCACAAAGGAAATCCCTATTTGGATGGAGAAACAAATTGGTTTCAGACATTCCATGACAACAGGAAAGGGGTGTCTAATCCTATAGCGCTATATCATACTACCAACCGGTCTGGTGAACAAAATAAGTACAATTCAACAATTAATTTTATAATCTTTGAAAAATCAGTGTTTAAACCATAGATAGTCATTTTGTTTGTCAACAGATAAGTACTAACATGTATAATCAATTATACTTTTGGAAAACATGAAAATAACAGACAGGTACACATGCTTCACCCCAAAACATTTGGAAAACAGTAAAAGAGGGGTCTATGTACTCACTTGAGATTGCTCAATAGTCCTAGGATAACCACCAAGCAATTCTAGAAGATCTCAGAATCAAACGGTACCTAATATAGGTATCTACATTAATAAACGGACCTAAATCAGAGGATCGGATAGAATGAGGGCTCGTAAACCAAATGAGTATGGGAACTCATTGTAATATGGTTTAACAAAGCCTACATACTAAAATGAAACCTAACCTAAGTGCTTTCGACCCATCGCGACCCATTAAGGTAGCTTATGCTACTTTAACGCGTCGTTCGGGTGAAACGCGTTCAGAACGTCTAACTAGTCCTATGACAAGTATTACATGCCAATACATGTTTAATCATGTTGTATAATCAGTTACGTGTCAAAAGTTTAGGTTACATATGCTTAATTACTAATTATACATGAAAAGGGTATTTTGGTAATTTACCTAAGGCATATAAACTACTTATCATACAACTACCTAAACTAGGTGACCACAAGGTATAAACTCGGAAGGTTATTCCCTATGCTACTATGGTCACTAAACATGTTTGGTCGGATCCTAATGATCGACCAAACGGGTCGTGTTCGAATGTCTAAGCTGGTGTTTAGTCCGCTTGACTTACGACTCTACACAAGCACTAAACTAAAAAGTGACGAGCTAAGCATGTTAAAACATGCTTAACTAAGTTAGAAAACAAGCTTGGTATCAAAACAAATGGTTTTGATACCTAAGAGTAGTTTGGTTACAAAATACGCGTAAATGCGTATTTTGGCCGAAACTACGACTCGTCAATGAGCCTAGATAACGTGGTAATCAGTAGGTATAGCCGCTAGGGACTATAACCATCGTGATTACGCTCACGTTATGAAGTTCAAACGAACTTCGCGTTGACCATAAACTGGTCAATGCAGAAAGTCAAACATAGTTTGACTTTCGGACTCGAAAAGCGATAAAAGAACGAAGGAACACTTACAAAGGGTCCCCGCAAGCTAATCTTGATCCAAGTAGCTCAGGTATGAAGCAATGGCTTCAACTTAGAGCATTCTTAGATAAGATTTTGTGGGTTTTGTAAGTGAGTGGGTTGGGTATTTATAGGAGTGTTAGAACCATTAAGATCGTTTATCGAATAACGTGCTTCAATCTCATCCTTACACTTGTTGCAACACTATGGTACCCAAAATTGGCCCCTCGTGATCAGGATGGGACAAGTGTGGGTGAGTTTTGAGTGGTTAACAGCTGTAAACAGCTGTTAAAACTGATTATTCTGATCTGGAAGCCTGACACAGGCCACTTAAGGGACACCCCAGGGCTTACGCGGGCCGCTTGGGTCTTCTGATCAGAAGCAAACTTTCAAAAATGACAGTTTTGGTCCCTGTTATGCATTAAAGCCACTTCCGACATGTTTAAGGCCCATTAAGCCAAAGTTAAGGACCTAAAATGATGCGTAAACATTGTGGACATGAAACATGCTCAAAAATATGCCAGATTTTGGTTCGTTTGGTCGTACGATCGCGATGTTCGCTTAATAACGACGAAATGCGCATAGGCGCGAAAAACGATCCAAATTGCGCGACGAATGGATTTTTCTCATGCCAAACACTAAAATAAAATATTTTAGTGCTTACATAAATTTTTGGAAGTCCAGATGTATTCAGAACGTAAGTTATGCGCGAAAATGCAAACTTGTGCACTTTTTGACGCTTTTAGTCCCTGAATGACCCAAAAGTTTATTTTAGCACACCGAACCCCTCAAAGGCTATTTCTAAGCTATGTAAAGGATATTTATGGTATGTTTAACTTATGGTCATGATCCGGAATGTCTGTTACAGTTCAAATTGGCATACTTTCGCAGTTTGTCAAATTTAGTCCCTATAAGCGAATTAACTTGATTTTGCCATACCAAAGCCTTCAAAACTTATTTCTAAGTTATGTAAAGTTTATTTAAGGTATGTTAAGCCTATGTTGATGTTCTTGGAGTATTTGTTGCATTGAACTGGTTATATTTACGCATCAGTGCACGTATAACCTTCCAGAAAGCGATTTAGAGCCCGAAATCGAACAAGAATTGATATGTGCAAATGATACACATATTTATTCAAATCCCAAGTATGAAATATAATATTTCATTGGTTTGGCATTTGTTTGATGGTTGCAGTGACACAGGTGTCACACAAAGCATTTCTGATAGATCAAGATGATGAAAGATTACCATAAGGATTTAGCTGGAAAAACTTCAGTTGGGATGATTATGATCCTAACAAAACTTCAAATTACAAAGCTTTTGTTGCTCGAGTTGCTCAACAAAAGAAGGAGACAAGAACCTGTTTTCAATGCAAAACAGTTGGCCATATTGCCAGAAATTGTCCAAAGGCAATCCAAACAAAACAGGGAGTCTCTAAAAAACTGAAAGAAAAGTTTGTTGAGAATGAACCACCAACCAAACAATTTAAAGTTTTCAAAAATTCAAAGTTTGAGGTTGGTGAATGTTCAAAGAGTTTTTACAGAAGAAAAGTGAATCTTGACAACCACAAATGGGTTGTTAAGAAATCTGATGATAGTTTTTAGTAATGATTCTAATTCGTCAAAATCAGAGGAGCTATCTTCTGGCGATGAATCTGATTCCACAAAATCAGAGGAGCCACAAGTTGTGATAAAAGGTGAAAATTCAGTGCCGCCATTTGATGGTGCAAATTTTCCTCCATTGCGGGCTGAAAATTTAAAATCAAAAGTTGGAAAAGTTGAGATTTTAAATGAATTCTTTTCTATAAATAAAGATTTTGATGTTGAAAAAGCTTTAGCCCCAAAGTTCAAAATATTTTTGGAAAAATAATTGACGGGAAGGTCAAAGGGGTTATGGAATTCTATGAGAAGAAGAAGAAAGGCAAGAAGCCAAGTGTTGATAACTCGTAGTCTCCCAAGGACTGTCAGGCTTGGGAGAATTTCTCTAACTGAAAAACCTGATTGCCGGAGCTCCCAAGTTGGTATTCGCGGAGCATGAATCGGCATCATTCTTGAAAAAAAAAATTGAAAGTTGAAAATTTTTCACAAGTATGACTTGCCGGAACTCCCAGGTTGGTAAGTGTGGAGTAGGAATCGGCATTTTGAGATTTCAACCTACAAGTGGTAATTGTTGGTAAGCAAACTGACAAGTGGTTGAAAGAGAGGTTTTATCTACAAGTGGTTAATCAAGGTCATTAAGTTGAAATTGATTTAACTTTCATTCAAATGGTTTGAAAAACAAAGTGATGATCACATCCCCAGTTTTACAAGTGGTAAAATCGAAAAATCTTATTTTCCGGAAAAACCATTTTGATTAAAACAAACTTAAGTGTTTTGAAATCCTAATGGGAAAATAGTTTGTTGTAAGGGGGAGTTCTGATTATTTATGCTAAGAGGATGGCGGTTTGAAGCAATTCTCAACAGTTGTCATTTTGTTTTGTACAGTTTTGTTTTCAAATTTTCCATAAAATCAAAATTTAAATATATTTTGATTTTAGGGGGAGTAAAAATTTAGGAAATTTCAAAAATTTGAAAAATACAAAAACATGATAAAACCAGAAAAACTAAAAAACATGATAAAATCAAAAATTGAGCTTTGTTGTGAAAAAGAGGAAGTGATAGTACATCAGTGGACGATCACGGCATGCTAAAGAATTGGATATTCAAAATGTGATAAACGGTCTCACTGATGATGTGCCAGTAGGTTTTCGCTCATTTAGTGGATTGTGTCGAGATATAAACCTAAATTTCAAACTTACTTATCTCATGGGGAACATCTCTCGGATATATGGGTAACCCCCGAAATCTTGTTTGAAAGGTCCCTTTTCTGAGATACTAGGTCTTTATGCTTAGTGATATATCTGGGGTATTATCCCGGGACTTCTGATTTTGCGGAAGCAATGGCCTAGTCCCCGTATAATACTTTTCTACTTGCTTGAAATATAGCACCCCCCTCAGCATAAAACATGATGAAACATTGCGAAATGCTAATCATGTGCTGTTGAATAAAAGATTCTCTAAAGGGAACACACCAAAAGTCGAATCCATAATCTCTCTGATTTTGCGGAAGCAATAGCCTGAGCTCTCATGGCCCTCGCATTTAACTCTTTACATATATCATCTAGGTATACTCACCTGTAAGACTGAATTTTGGGATCTGGATACGGGAGTATATTCTGAGGTGGGACATGCGTATAAGTTTAAGTCTCTAAAACATTAATCTCGTATCTCGAAACAATTGAACCTTGTGCGAAAATTTAAGTGGATCAGTATATTGACAATCTAAGTGAATTGTTTAGAACTTAAATTGTTTTAAAGCTTAACGGTGTTGGTGATTTGTCTCAAAATCTGATATGATCCTCTTACACAAACTCACAAAAATATTGTTTGTAAATATTTCTTTACTGCATTTTCTTACAAATTCAAAAGTCCAAAAATATATTCAGTGTGTTTTAGCATAAAATTTTTAAAAAATTTAAAAAGATTTTCGACAACTGTTGTTGAAGAGCTGATTTTCAAAATTCCGAATGCTAAACATGATGGACATCAAGTAAGGGGGAGTATGTTCGAAATAAGAAGTAAATTTGAAATAATGGTATTTTTACAAGTGGTTCATCAGAGATTAACATTGTAAAATCTTTTATTAAATGATTAATACCTGCAACTGGTATATAAATTTGTAAAATTTTAAATTTGTGAAATTTATTGTGAGGTAGAGATTGTGCAAATATGAGAGAGAGTCAAGTTTCGATTCTGAGCAGAATGTAAGCCAGGTTACAATCCTGATTCTGTGAAAGCCAAGTTCTGATTCTAGATCTGAAGTTTATATTAGCTGTTGATGCTGATGATCTTAAGGAATCAAAAGATCTGATCAAGAGAATTAGAGTGCGATAAGAGCCAGGTGGAGATCCTGGAGATGAAAAGAAGACAGAGATTGAGGATGCTTTACATTGTCAGATAGTTTGGAACAGTTTGAGAAGACTGAAGATTGAAGACTCGACACTGAAGACTTCGTCAACATCCGAGGGGGAGTCTGTTGGTGCATACGTCTGTCGACTTCGTCTTGTATCGAGTCTTGTATGTATTTAGATAGATCAGGGCACGTTTTACGAGAAATGTGGGAAAGGAGTAATTTCGCATGAAATAGCACATTACTATTTCATACGAAATCAAAGGGTAGTTTCACACAAAATTATATTTCATATGAACCTGATTTCGTATGAGCTGGTTCGCATGAAATTACCTCTCCTATAAATACTAGGTGTGCCAAGTCATTTGTAACTTTTCGGTTTCAGTGCCGAACTGCTGCCGAAGTGTCTACTCGCTGTAATTCTTTGTCAAATCAAGCTAAAGACAGTTTAAAGTGAATTGCAAGCTGAATTACCTTGATACGTGTGTTTCCGCCTCTCGTATTGAGCAAAAACTCTTTTGAATGACTCGTTTGGTCGGTAAAACGATCCTACATTAAGCGTCTGACTAACTTTTAAGGACACGTAACTAGTATCGGCACCCGAATCGAATAAAACAGTAACATAGAAGTCGTCCAGTAGGAACTTACCCGTCACATCGTTAGGATCGTTCCTTGCATCACCCTGACCAATTACGAAAACACATCCCCTGGCACCGTTGCCGTTAATGTTACCCCCATTGTTGTTCCCATTCCCCTGGTTGTTGTTCTTGTTGTTCTGATTCTGGTTCAGCTATGTACAGTGTCTCTTGAAGTGACCCTCAGCACCACACTGAAAACATCCCTTATTACCATGTTGTTGCTGCTGCTGCTGGTTCTGTGGAGCTTGTGGCTGCTGTTGACGATTCTGATTCGCAGGATGTGGGCTCCTGCAATCCTTGGCTGCGTGACCAAGCTTGTTACATCTAATACAACGATCCTTGTTGCACGGCCCGCTATGGTGCAAGTTACATCGATTGCACTTAGGGTGATTCCCCTTGTACCCACCCTGACTCTGATTCCCAGAAGACTGCTGACTGGGGCTCTTGTAGTCGCCAGTCCTTCGCTGTTGAGACTGAGACTGAACAGAACTAGAAACTTTTCTTGAATTTCCATCCCACTTGCGCTTGTTGTCGCTAGGAGCATCAGAAGTAGTGGCGCTAATACGCTTTGGCAGCTTGTTCTACTCAATTGCCTGATCAGTGAGACGATGAGCCAGTCGTATGACCTGCTGGATCGTAGGGAGGTTAGCTGCAGTCACATGGCTCTGAATCTCTAGCACTAAACCCTTGAGGTACAGCTCGATACGTTTAATAGGAGGATCCACCATTGTTGGGCACAATACAGCCAATTCGTTCGATCTCTTCGTATACGCCTCGATTTCAGACCCCGCCATCTTCAAGTTGTAAAACTCCATCTCTAGCTTATGAATGTTGTCGCAATGACAGTACTCCTCTTTGATCAGATCTTTGAAGTCGTTCCATGGGGTTGCATTAGCAGCTGCCAACCCTAGCATTTGAACCTGTGCGTTCCACCAATTTAACGCACCGCCTTCAAGTGTTCCAGTAGCAAATTTCACCCTACGAGCTTCAGGGCATTCGCACATCTCAAAAACGGATTCGATCTTCTCGAACCAGTGTAGAAGACCTACAGCTCCTTCTGTACCGCTGAAGGTACTAGGTCGACAGTCCATAAAGGTCTTGAACGTACATACGGGAGGCTGAGCATGTTGAGCTTTCGTGCGAGAAAGAGAAGACAAGGTTAAGCACAAGAGTTAGTTCATGAGAGTAGGATCTAAACATCCTAGGATAGGTCGAAATGGCAGGTTATACCTCCTGCAGGGGCTGCTGCGAGTGCCTCAGCAACTCGTTCGTTGATTAGAGCCGTCAGCTGGGCTTGAGTCAAGTTCAAACATCCACTCATGATCTTCATATCAAAGGAAACACAAGTGAGAGAAGTGTCGTGAAGGTGCATAAGTATGGGATGATAGAAGAGAGTAAGCACACAGAGTTTCAAACAATAGCCGTTACATTGACCAAGCATACCATGAACAATGCACTATGCAAACTAATAGACAGGCAATATAAATATAAACCGTATCATCTATAGTGTTGAGTCTTACTCGTGGAGCGAACCGTCGTTGTGGATCGTTGAGCATTGTACAGGTTATAGTCTGGTTTTGTTAAAAGCTTTCCCTTTTTAAAACCGAAATCACTATAACCAATGGCTCTGATACCCATCTATCACACCCCCAAAATCCACAAGCGGAGTATCACAGCAGGAGGCGTGACTTACCAGGATCCAGCCACCAATCATATTGAATATTATAATAAATAAGTAAATTCCAACACAACCAATATGATTAGTGTCACACATAAAAAGTAAAGTCTAAGTTGTTCAGCGGAAGCAATATGTTTCAAACCAAAGTATAAGTTTAAATGTTAATAAAGTTTAACATGGCACACAATGGTCCATGTCCCACCAAGACTCCTGCTCCCATACAAGCTCCAGCTAAACATCTATCGACCTGCAAGGCATGTAACAACGAGTCAACAATAAAGTTGAACGAGTTCACAGTTGGTTATCATGTTTAAAGTTGTTCCAAAAACCACGAGTTCATTCAAAAGCCATGAGTTATCCAATTCATTGTTTCCCAAACCATAACCAGTGGGGGCTACCCCATGTAACCACTAGACCCGTTACCATATCGACAACTGACTGAGTCATGTTGTGCCCTACATCAATGTCTATCATCATTGACTAAATGCCCATATCCATTAGTCCACTCCCGTCCTATGCGGCACGGTGTAAGGCTGTCAAACCTAATAGCGCTATTTAACTAATGATCCGCTCACCATTGGCCTGGTGATTAAGTTGATATAAAAATGAGGGACTTCATGATAGAGTTTTGTCTAGTAAGTTATATGTTGTCGTCCTTCCTATGGAGAATGGAGGTACGTAATCTACCCAAGGAGAATACGCAGGTTTAATGTTATCATCCTTCCCAACGAGGATGGAGGTACACATTCTACCCAAGGAGAGTTTGCAGGTTCCGTTTTAGTTTCTTAACCCATTCCCAAAGCACCGGGAATCCCATGCCTTATAGAAAGTGTGAACTCACCTTGGTTTGCTTGGTTTGTTAAGTTAGTTGTTCCCAATTAATCAGTCAAAGCCTATGGTGATTCATGTATACGAAATCAGTTCATGTTCACATAGTTCACGTAAAATTTCATAATCACAGTGTGTATTTAAAATCACAATCACCAAATAACACATAACAGTTATTCAATCCCATGCAAAACCAGTCTTAACTATCATCAATAACAGATGTCAACATAGCTATTCATTATCTTGAGTGTTCTAAACTACTGTCTGTTGTGGTTACTCACAAGGCGGCGAAACTCCTACGGCGAAACATATAGAGTTTCGTCGAGATGTAATATGGCGAAACCTATAGGGTTTCGTCAAGGTGTAATGTGGCGAAACTTATAGGGTTTCGTCACACATGATGTTTCTTCAAACATGACGTTTCGTCACACATGATGTTTCTTCACACATGACGTTTCGTCACCCCTCAATAGTTGATGAAACAGTTATAGATTTACGTTGTTACAGTTTCTCATTTTCCTAGAACCCTAATCATCAGCGACAGTTTCAACACCATCATCAACCAATTCTCAAATAAAACATTAACAGTTCACATAATCATAACATCATTACTATCATGCGGCTAGCATCATTTGAATCAATTCAAGTAATAGTTTCATCAAACTTTAAAACATATTATATACTGATCATACATCTTCCAATATAAATCTATCATGCCATTAATCCATAATACAGACTAGGTGAATCATAACACAAGCATTAAAATATACCAATCATTGAACCCATAATCGTTACACATCTAACAGCCTAAAACAAAAACCCTAATTGATAACACATGAGAGCACAGTTTCTAATAAACCCCTATGTTCACAATAGATCACAATTAACACATAACAATCATCGACCATGAATCAAGCAGATCAAATCGGGTAAACTAATCATATACTAACCGGTTGCAGGATGAGGTAAGCAAGAACTTCGAGAGGAATGGTGAATGATAATTGCCGTCAAGTGCAAAGGAGAGTCTTAGGGTTTCACAACTTATGATTCACTCTTAATATAACATGAGTGGGACAGGGCTTACATGGGCCGAAGGCCCATCTCGGCGAAACACTCCTCTGGCGGAACCCTCATGTTTCGTCGGGTGTGGTTTGTGGCGAAACCCCCATGGTTTCATTGTGATATGCAGGACGAAGCCCTTAGGTTTCGTCGAGTGAGGGTTGTGGTGAAACTTCAAATGTTTCGTCATATATATATATAAAATAATAATACACCAACACATGTCAAACAGTCCACACTTTATTATTTAACCAAGTATCACAATACAACAATTTATAAATCAGATAACAAGGTGCACATATTACAACGAAACAAATTATGAAGACACAGTTGTGAGGAAAGACCTTGAAAACTCGAGTTGTCACATTTGCGTTTTTGAAAACAGAGATTTTAAGTGTTTTCTGGCCATTGCGTTTTAGAAATAAGACATTTTTTTGTGTTTTTGGTGCATTGCATTTTAGGTAAAACATATTTTTATGTGTTTTCAGTCCATTGTGTTTTCGAAAGTACACTTTCTTTTGTGTTTTTAGGCTATTGCGTTTTAGAAATAAAACATTTCTTTGTGTTTTCTGGTGATTGCGTTTTACAAATAAGACATTTCTTTGTGTTTTTGGTGCATTGCGTTTTAGAAAAATGTCATTTTTTAGGTTTTTTTTTCATTGCGTTTTACGCAACTGGGTTTTTTCCATTGTGTTTTACGCAGCTGGGTTTTAATTTTTTTTCCGAAAATATAGCAATAGTATACTCGTTTTAAAGATAAAAAATGCTCGTTTTTTGGTGCAATTTTTATAAAAAATTAATGTCGTATGAAAGAGTTATTAACGTTTAAAAAATGGGGGGAATTAGAGAAGAGAGAAACTATTGCCTTGGATTGACTAGAATGCACCTAAATAAACCCACGCTCCTCTTTTCTTCCTTTCAATTTCTCTCATTTAATCTTAGCCCTTGATTAAGTAAATGGATGGTCAAGATTACTTCCTAGCATTCTTAGCCAAATAAACTTCCCATTATATCCTAACCCTTTTAAAAAAAATTCAAATTTTCTTTTTAAATAATTTTAGTCTTATATAATTTTATAACTTTTATAAAATTATAACATCACATGTTTTAAGACTTATATAACTTTTATTAAGTTATTTAACCCATTAAATAACAAAATAAAATATTCTCTCAAAATAAATTATCCATATAATTTATTAGTTTGTCAAGTGCAATTATTTAGAAAACCAATTTCTAAATATTATAAGTGTTAATATTTATTTGTTTGATCATATCACAAATAAATATTATAAGTGTTTGTCTAGCTTGTATTTTGGTATGACTCGACTTGGATCATAACGTACTAGCCACATCAATTTAATATGTGTCTTGAGCATACAGAATCCAACAATCTCCCACTTGCACAAGATACATAGAAGTTTGATGCAAGTAGTAAAGACCACCTAACTATAATTTACTACCCCTAATACGTATGACTATATGTCCCATTCAATAACATCATCCCCTTCAAGTCCCTTACTTGAATTGATTTAGGTGAATCTATCATTTATCCTTTTGTTGTAGATGTCATGTTAAATCCAGAGACATAGAGTGATCACTCTCTGTTGATTTAACTTTAACAGGCCTTAGACATCTTACTCTCAATGAATAAGAGGAACAAATCCCTTCTTGACTACATACGTCTCTCACAATCACCTTGTATCACACCTGAACTTAGCCTTATGTACTGTCATATTACTGACAGCGAAAAAATTAAGTCAAGGTACAATATTTGGTGAATATCAAGACCCAATATGTATCTCAGGTCATAGGATACTATGATATTCTCCTTTACTCAAATTTACTTATGATCAATCACAAATGATTCCATGCAGTAATATTCGAGAGCGAGTCAGTCCAATATTTGTATCCCATAAATATCTATGAACCTTGGCAGCAAAACTTTGCTCTATATTCATACCTCATGAATATCCACCAATCCAAGTTCATAATAGTCTTACATTCATATTTGTTCCCACAAGTATGATCGACTACTGACATTTAGAATAATTAACTTATTCATGGATTTAAACATGCTAAAATGGAACATAACTCAAAATACCATAAAGAGTTATAATAACAGTTATTCCAATATCCAAATACAAAATAGATCGAATCCAATCACTAGAATATTGAAGTCCTAAGGCACAAGTATGATCCTTTATGCTTTGCCCGTTCAATGAGCTTCGTGAGTGGATCCGCATTATTTTGATCAGTGTGAACTTTGCAAATACATATCTTTCCCTTTTTCAACTTCATCCCTTATGTAGTTGAAACTCCGCTCAATGTGCCTAGTCTTTTGATGTGCACGAGGTTCCTTGATTTGAGCAATCTCACCATCGTTATCATAAAGATCTCTAGGGGTCCTGAATGGTAGGGACTACCCCTAGATCGGTAATAATTCAAGTGGCAGATCCATATGAATTATCTCAATCAATGAAGCGACGATGTATTCTGATTCTATAGTGGACAATGCTACCATGATTGTGATCGAGAATCATCTCGATCAGTTTGGAAATTCGTATACATGTAACCCTTTACAACGAATTCCGAAATTCACATCCCTGTAACCCTATACAACGAGTTCTTCTTCACCAGATCCATATATTAGAAATATATCGTTAGTCCTTCTTGTTTTGGTCAAAAATGACCGAAGCAATTAAGTGATCAAATTAGTAAAGTGAGGTAGTGTGCTAGAAAGCGTATTGAAAATATGCTTGTTAAGTTATTTAGAAAATCAGTATTCAGGATACGGCTCAGGATATTGAGCTGTATCTATGATCAAACTATGAGCAAAAGTAAAGTAAACAACACGAGATGTACGAGGAAAGCCCTTGATCAATCTAGATCGCCGGCATAAAACCTCGGGAGCTGACAATCACAGCTGCCTTGTTCTTCTTATTACTTCAAACGTCAGGATACAGTGCAGGATATAGACCAGATCGCTAAGTGTTACAATAATTGTGTGAGAGTACAAATTGCGAGAGAACAAGTGTTAGAGTGTAGTGAGTGTGATTGCAGTGAGATTGTAGTGTCCTATTCGATCTGGTGTTCCTCCTATTTATAGTAACGAAATACAAACAAATATTCCTATAAATATGGGATGCTCCGAATATTCCACCACGAACGTTGTAGACCGAGTAATAAGGCTTCAACGTCTTTCTTTGAACAGTTTGGACCGAGTCTTCCGTGGAATAAGTCTTTGTGAACGTTGCTAGCTTCCAGCCCACGTACCTGCACATAATCCGTTAGTGATCCTGAGGATACCATTCAGGATGTTACCAGTATCCTGAATCTGCATCCCGGATATGAACATATATTACATAATCAAGATATAAGCCAAGATATTTTCCAGGATATGGGCTCAGAATTTCACCCATAACAATTGTCCCCAAAAATGTTACCGTTTGTTATCCTGCACTAACGGTTACATTTTTACGAAGACCGAGGTAATTAATTAGATAAGACCAATGATGTGACCGTTTTCAACTACCCAGCCTATATTTACTCATCATGCCCTATATCTTCTCATCCTCATCTCTTTTTTAATCATAATCAACAAGGAAAAAGGTAATATTCTCTCCCTCATCTTCATATTCCTCTTTTTCATCTTTCTCCGGCGAAAAATTCAGGCGACCAAATGCCCAGGCAAACAAGGTCCAGTCCAGGTCAGGTGGACTACTAATTCTACCATATATGCGAACGTTTTATGTGTGTTGATCAACCACTTAATCGTTTTCAACAACCTCTTGTTAAATGCTAGTATTAACCAAATGTGTATCGGCTTGTGGTTCTTGATCCTTGATCCTCATCAAGTTACACTGTTCTACTAGCTTCTTCCATAAGGAACTTAGGTTCCAAGAACTCAGCCTTTCAAGCAACAAATACCTTTTGCTCTGTTGGATCATAGAGATAATATCATATACCATCTTTAGGATATCCTACAAAGATACACTTAGTGGATCGTATTTCCAATTTATTTGGGGTGTATTGCTTCACATAAGTTTCACAACCCATACCTTTAAATATGATAATGATGGAACCCTTCCATGTCAAAAGGTTGTCTTATCTACTTTCTTGGTTTGGGCCATACGGGCTGCGGAGAGCAAAGCGTAACCCCAAAATGATAGAGGTAATGTGCTCCTAGCCATCATATATCGAACCATATCCAAATAGAGTTCGATTCCAGATCTATCGGAACGAAGAACTTTGATTGAGTTGATTTAGTACTTCACTTTTAAAGGCTTTGAACATTTCAAAACTTCATCTTTGTGTCTTAGCAAGTACACATAACCATAACTACTATAGTTGTCGGTAAAAGTAATGAAGTAGCTTTCACAATTCCTAGTCATTGGCTTAAAAGGATCACATACATCCGAATGTATGATACCTAATAAATCTTTTGCCCTTTGGTTGGTATCACTAAAGGGTTTCTTGGTCATTTTACCTTGTAAACAAGATTCACATGTATCAAATGAAGTAATTTCATTTGTCTCCGAAAGACCATTCTTTCAAAGTATTTACATGTCACATCTGTTTATATGACCAAGGTGATAATGCCAAAGATACGTCTTACTCAAATCCATTTTGAGTTTCTTGGTGATTGCTTGGTACATTGAACTATCAAATGACGTATTATTATGAACCAATTCATAAATACCATTTGAAGGCAAAGCTTTAAAGTAAAACATGTCATTCATCAAAATATAAATGTCATTGTTTACAAACTTTAAATCAAAACCATATTGTCTTAAATGGGAAACTTGAATAATGTTCCTAGTCAAACTAGGAGCATTCAAAACATTTTGAAAACAATTTCCAAACCATTTGAAAGTTTCAAAACATAGTCACCTTTCTTGTAATGCTTATTTTTTTGGACCATTTGCAACAAATTGCAAACATAAGTTCCACATCCGGCATCTAATACCCATGTGTTTGAAGAAATAACATTAAGGTGAATATGTATCATAAAGATTGTACCTGAGGTTTGCCCCGCATCCCTCTTATTTTTCAACTCTTTGAGATAGGTTGGATAAATCCCTTTCCAATGCCCTATCTCACCACACTCAAAGTATGGATCGTTCGTGTAACACCTGTGCCTCCACGGCCATCAAACAAATGTCAAACCAATGAAATATTGTATTTCATACTTGGGATTTGTAAAAATATGTGTATCGTTTACACATATCAACTCTTGTTCGATTTCAAACTCTAAATCGCTTTCTGGAAGGTTATACGCGCACCGATGCGTAAATATAACCAGTTTAATGCAACGAACACTCCGGAATAGTGAAATAGGCTTAACATACCTTAAATAACCTTTACATAACTTAGAAATAAGATTTGGAAGGTTTGGTATGCCAAAAACAAGTTAATTCGCTTACAGGGACTAAACTTGACAAACTGCGAAAGTATGCCAATTTGAACTGTAACAGACATTCCGGAACATGACCATAAGTTAAACACACCTTAAATATCTTTTATATAGCTTAGAAATAGGCTTTGAGGGGTTCGGTGTGCTAAAATAAACTTTTGGCTCATTCAGGTACTAAAAGCGTCAAAAAAAGTGCACAAGTTTGCATTTTCGTGCATAACTTACGTTCTGAATACATCCGGACATCCAAAAAATTTATGTAAGCACTAAAATATTTTATTTTAGTGTTTGGCATAAGAAAAATCCATTCGTCACGCCATTTGGATCATTTTTCGCGCTTATGCGCATTCCGTCGTAATTAACCGAACAACGTAACCGTACGGCTAAACGAACCGACACCCGAGATATTTTTGAACACACTTTAAGTTCCCTATACTTTAACTTCATTTTAGAGCTTTGAAATGGGGTTAACAGGGCTTAAACGTGTCAAAAAAATGCATCGAAAACCAAGTTTTGAGGTTGCAGGGACTGAAACTGTAAATCTGCCAAACTAGGTCCCTAAGTAGGGGCTAAATGCAGCAAAATGGGTTTTTTACAGCTGTTAACAGCTGTTAACCACTCCCTAACCCCTTGCCACATGTTGATCTCTTATGGTGAGTGGCCATTTTGGGTACCATAAGGTTCCGACACATGTACGGATGTGATTAAGGCACGATATTCGACAAACGATCCTAACGGTAGACCATTTACTATAAATACCCACCTCCACCCTTCACTTTTCCTCACAAGAATTCTGATTTTGAGAGCTCTAAGTTGAAACCATTGTTTCATACCTGAGTTCTTGGATCGGGATTAGCATTCGGGGACCCTTCGTAAGTATTCTTTCGTTCTTTTATTGTTTTTCGAGTCCGAAAGTCAAACCTTGTTTGACTTTCTGCATTGACCAGTTTATGGTCAATGCGAAGTTCGTTAGAACTTCGCAACGTGATTGTAATCACGATGGTTATAGTCCTTGTGACTATGCCTACTGATTACCACGTTGTCTAGGGTCGTAAGGGTAAGCGACTTAATCAGTCGCTTATGCTTTCGAACCCGACCCATTTGGTCGATCATTAGGATCCGACCAAACATATTAGGTGACCATAGTATATAGGGAATAACCTTCCGAGGTTATACCTTATGGTCGCTCCGTTTAAGTAGTTGTATGATAGGTAGTTTATATGCCTTAGGTAAATTACCAAAATGCCCTTTTTACGCCAAAATTCATTTTAAGCATATGTAACATAAATTTTGGTATCTAAACTGATATGGCAACAATATTAGACATGTTAAGGCATATTTTACTTATCATAGGACTAGTTATGCGTTCCGAACGCGTTTTACGCGAACGACGCGTTAAAGTAGCATAAGCTACCTAAACGGGTCGTAATGGGTCGTAAGCAGTTATGTTAGGTTTCATTTAAGTATGTAGGCTTTGTTAAACCATATTACACGAGTCTCAATACTCGTTTGGTTTACGAACCCGCATTCTATCTGATCTTCCGATTTAGGTCCGGTTTATTAACATAGTTACCTATATTAGGTGCCGTTTGATATCCGTGATCTCTAGCATTGTTTGGTTGTCACTCAAGGACTACTGAGCATTCTCAAGTGAGTACATAGACCCCTCTTTTACTGTTTTCCAAACTGTTTTGGGGTGGAACACATGTGCCTACTTGTTACTTTCATGCTTTCCAGTTTTCACATCATATACTGCTATGTTCGTTAGTACATTATAGTACATGATTTCATTACATTTCATGCTAGGTATGCCCATTGTGTGCATTACTTAGTACATCGTTTTATATGACATTTCATGCTAGGTATGCCCATTGTGTGCATTACTTAGTACATCGTTTTACATTACATTTCATGCTAGGTATGCCCATTGTGTGCATTACTTAGTACATCGTTTTACATGACATTTCATGCTAGGTATGCCCATTGTGTGCATTACTTAGTACATCGTTTTACATGACATTTCATGCTAGGTGTGCCCATTGTGTGCATTACTTAGTACATCGTTTTATATGACATTTCATGCTAGGTATGCCCATTGTGTGCATTACTTAGTACATCGTTTTACATGACATTTCATGCTAGGTGTGCCCATTGTGTGCATTACTTAGTACATCGTTTTACATGACATTTCACGCTATGTATGTTCATTTGATTACATACTTAGTGCATTGTTTTCACATGCTCACATTTTGTTATGACATTTGGTTTGTTTACATGGGACAATATATCCATTAACATTAGCTACGCCGTTCGTTAGTAGGTAGTGGTACCATAGGAATTGACAACTCCCGTTCCGGACATCCCAGGGTAAGGGGACAGAAAGGAATGACCGAATTCGTTGACATTAAGACAGATAGACCTTTAATTTGTTTAAAGGGTTTTATCACCACAGTCGCCAGGCTTGGATGTATGCATTTTTACAATACCACATAAATGTTCATATTAAATAGTTGCATGCATTTACACAAAACATAACTTTGATTTAAACCAAGTTTTACTTCAATACTTTGTTTTTGTGCATATGGTTTAGTTTGAGACATTTCACTTGCCATACATGACATTTTGACATAGACATTTGACATGGATATTTGACATAGACATTGGACATGGATATTTGACATAGACATTTGACATGGATATTTGACATAGACATTTGACATGGATATTTGACATAGACATTTGACATGGATATTTGACATAGATATTTTGATATGATTTACATCTTGACATGAACATTTTTCATTGTTTGGTTTGGTTTGATTAAGTGATTAAGTAACGATGCGTGTGTAATATGATACAAGCATGGTGGATACGCCGCTGGTACTTCCTATATATAAGTGTTTGTATGGTATTACATGTCGTAACGTTATTTGAATCATTTCAGTTTGAGACATATAACATTTCATACAAATAACATATTTTTCACAAGACATTGATTTATAAACAACTTATCTTATGCAAACATATTTTACTTGGTTATTCATTTAACCTTACATTTATTTATACTTATCATCTGATCTTATCGTATTTCAAATGATTTAAAAGACAAAGCAAATAACAAGGTTCATGACTAAACATTTTCTCAAACATAAGTCATGAATCTTATTTTCACAAAACCTATGTATCTCACAGGCATTTTTATGCTGACGTACCTATTTTCACATGTGTTTTTCAGGAGATGTTGCATAAGATGATCAAGATACACATAGACAGACTTGGGCTTTAGTGATAATAAAAGATGCAAGACTAGTTAATTATGTTGTATTTCTTTGTTTGTTAAGGCATTGTAACACTTTTATTCAATAAAACGAAACTTTAATTCCCATGGTTGTGAAACATTAATTCTGTTGCAACACGCCCCGATGTTTCCGCCGCGTTTTGTATGTTCCACGTGGTCGGGGTGTGACAGTTCGTGGTAAACTTTGCCTTCTTATCTTTTTGTTTCGATGGTTCTGCTTTAGTCTTTCTTTTCTTTTCTTTCCCTTTGATGTGTCCTTTTCCTTTTGCAACATTTGCTAACCATCTGAGATCATGGGAATGCATTCTAAAGAAGTATGTTCTACCACGTACAGAGTTGCAAGTTGTGAAAACAATTTCTGAATTCAGTGACCAAGAACGAGATATGTACAAAGCTGAGAAAATGATGATCAGTTTACTTCAATAAGCTATCAAACAAGACATCTTTGTGTTGCTTCAACATGATAAGACGTTAAAATCAATTTGGGATGCTCTTAGAATCAAGTTTGAGGGTAGTGAAAATATGATTAAGAGTAAAAAGGCACTGCTTAAGAAAGAATTTGATCTATTCACAAGTTTACCTGGGGAAGATACAAAGAAGCTAATTGAATGATATTGCCACTTAGTGCGATCCATGTCAATGCTAAGCATAACTAAAGATCATGAAGAATGGGTCGACAAGTTAGCTGACGCTTTACCGCAAAAGGAATGGGGTACTTATTTGATGATCTTAAAGAACATTGGAGTTTATGATGATTTGACAATTTCTCAGTTTATTGAGAAGATTGAGGGTCAAGATGTGGAACAGCAAAAGATTGCGAGGATGAATAATCCAAGTGGTCAGCAAGATGTGAAAATGTATTACAAAGGCAGTGTTCCAGAAGTTGAAAGAAGCCCGAAGATACAAACTGCGTTTAGTGCTGGAGATTCATCTGAAAAAGTTGATCAAAGTTCAAACAAAAGCAGTGGATTCTCTACATATCCGAATATTAATCCCAAGAGTTCATCTGAAAGTTTTCATTCTCAAAGCACAAAAACTGGAAATGGTTATGTGATACAGTGCAACATTGCATTGAATCTTCCAGATGGTCAAAGCTTTTCTAAAGAAGCTGCAAAAGATCACATGGCATTGCTTGGTTCTGTGTTACTATCCTATGAAGGCTTGGTTGCAGGGAGGATCGGAAATCCTATGCTGGCAAAAGAGGATTACGATCAGATAGACGCTGAAGAGATGGAACTGATGGACATCAAATGGTGTCTAGCTAGTGTCCTAAGAAGAGCAGAAAAGTTCAAACTGATTACTAGAAGAAATGACTTTCTTGATGCACATGTTTCTACTTTCGGTTTTGATAAATCTAAAGTTACTTGTTTTCGATGCAGGGAGAAAGGTCATTTCAAGAGAGAATGCAAGAATAGAGAAGCTAGTGATACAAAGAATCCGTTTGGAAAAGATGATTATCACCGGAAAGCTATATATCAACAAGTTGGTCAACAACAACAACAACAGCAAGAACCACAAGTGGCTCATGGTAGAAAAGTGATCGAGGATTCAAAGAGAGCATGTTTAGTGAATCAAGAGAATTTCAACTAGGAAAAATACATATCATCCGATAGCAAAGCTTGCCTAATCAATCAAGATGATGAAATATTACCTGAAGGCTTTAGCTGGGATATGTTTGTTGATGAAAATGGAGAGTTTAAAGCTTTCATCGCTAAAATTGTGAAAGAACCAGATATGTTTACCACATGGATGAAATCTATTGGAGTTAGTATGAAGAATGAAGAAGAAAAGTCTGTTTCATCAGAAAAAAGTTCACAGAGTTTAGATGAGAATTCAGAAAGAGAAGCTGTTTTTGACCAAACACCATCTGATTCTGGTCTTTCAGATGATAGTTCTGTCAAGTCAATAGAGTTTGCTCAATCACCAACTGATGACAGCAGTGATGATGAGGAAGAAAAACATATTAATGTTGAAAAATTTCATCTATCTCCTGAAAGGTTTCATTTTTATTTTGCAGATCGCTTGAAGAAACTGAAGGAGAAACAAGCAGTAAAAGAACAAAAGAAAAATGAAGTCTGAAAGTGTTGATGAAAAAGATGAGTCTGTTCATAATGAAGAAGTTAAAGTTGCTGCTAAGAAGAATGCTGAGAGTGAGAAGGTGTCTGAAGCAGAAAAGGTAGTTGAAGTTGAGAAGATAATCGAAGTAGAAAAGTTTGTGGAAGTCATCAAGCCTTGCTTGAAGTGTTTGGAACCTTGCAAGGAATGTGTAGCCAAAGATGAGAAGCTGACTGAGTTTGAGAAGATGAAGGAACAATTACTGTTCAATCTCAACTACGTGAAGGAATCTTATGATGTCTTGAACAGAACAGTAACGGGTCTTCAAAAGACAAATTCTGAAAGAGAACAAGCATTAACCATGATGAATGCTGTGATGATGACAAAACAGAAAGCTATAAACTATTACATTGTGGAATGTGCAAGTTGAAACAAGAGTTGGAGACGGAGAAAATTGAGAATGAGAGGATTAGACGATTATTACAGAGTTATTCTAGTTCTGATTATCTTTTTGATCGAATTTATCCAACTGTTGCAGGTTTCGAAGCTTTTCAAGATGATAAACCAAAGAGGAAGGATACTGGTAAGAAACCGACTGTTAGCTATAACAAGTGTCCGCCTCCGATCTGGGAAGGTTATTCTCCCAGAAAACCAAACGAGGAGCAAGTCGAAAAAGCTGTCAATATAAAGTTAAAAACCGATACAACTGATGATTTACCAGAAAACATTGACGTTACTTTCACATCGTCTGACACTGATCATGAGTCTGAGTTAATTAAAAAGGTGGTCGATCAGGTGTTGGATACAGATGAGGAGTCTGAGTCAAAGTCTGAGTCTGGAGGTTCAAGTTCGTCAGTCAACAGTCCAAAATCGTCGGTTAAACTGGTTTACAGTAAAGTGTTTTTGTTATCAAAATCAAATTTGGATGATGAAACATTTGAAGTTGCATACACTTTGAATGATTCTGACAAATTATACTCTGACAAAGAGTTTCCAATAAGAAGTTTTCGATTTGAAATGATCAAAAAGGTTTTCAAAATGACAGATTTTAATATTTCTGAAATAAAAGATTTAAATCTTATTGAAAAACGTAAAAAATACACTTCAAGAGTTCAACAACGTTTAAACAAGAAAAAAGGTTACAGTTCTGGTTATGGTTATCAAAAGAAACCAAATTTCAGGTGGAAACTAAGAAACTGACTTAGACACAGCTTGCAAATCACTTTAAGCACCTTGTAGATTGATATAACACTGAATACAACCAGAATTCAAACCGGCAACACTTCGGTATGAATTTCAGGAACCATTATAAATGAATCCGCTTGAAAGGTATTTATAGACTTGGGGTTTCACTTGAAAGGAACAAGTATCAGTTCAAGCGAAATCTCATCATGTTGATTTCGCTTGAATATGCACAAGACACTTTCAAGCGAAATCACTCATTTCAAGCGAAATCACATTAAACATACACTACAACCTCCTATTTTCTCAAACAACGTGCCCGGATCTAACGTATCTAGTATAAGACTCGATACAAGACGAAGTCGACAGATGTATGCACTAACAGACTCCCCCTCAGATGTTTACGAGTCTATCGTGTCGAGTCTTCTCATCTTCACTCGTTATCAATCTCTGGGCTTTACTCTCTCTACTAGCATCAACAGACTCCCCCTAACAATTTGCTGGCATTCCTTAAGTTCATCAGCATCATCTGTTTCAGGATCGTAATCTGGTTTACACTTTATCCACATAGCTCTCAGGTATCGAAAACCTGGCTTTCTATCACTCAGCTTTGAATCCAAGATCATGACCTGACTCACACTTTACACAGGTTCAGAATCGATTCCTGGCTCTAATCTGCATGAATCTCTACCCAAAAATAAATTTTCTAATACTCACTTGTAGAATAAATCTTAAAATGATTTAACATTTAGACTCTGATGAACCAATTGCAGAATTATCATTTTCATTTCAAAAACTTTTTCACTTTAACACACACTCCCCCTCACAAAATACTCAACTCTCTCCCAACCAGATGTCTTCATGTTTAGCTCTCAGAATTTTGAAAATCAGCTCTTCAACATCAGTTGTCGAAAATCTTTTTGTATTTTTCAAAAATTTTATGCTAAAACATAATATTTTTGGATTTTGAGTTTAAAGAAATGCAGTAAAGAAATATATACAAACAATATTTTTGTGAGTTTGTGTAAGAGGATCATATCAGTTTATGAGACAAATCACCAACACCGTTAAGCTACATTTCATTTTAAGTTCTAAACAATTCACTTAGATTGTCAGTATATTGGTCCACTTTAAATTTTCACACAAAGTTCAACTGCTTCGAGATACGATATTAATGTCTTAAAAACTTGAACTTATCTGTGTGTCCCATTACTTGAATATACTCCCGTATCCAGATCCCAATATTCAGTCTTACAGGTGAGTATACCTAGATGATATCTGTAAAGGGTTAGATGCGAAACCGTGAGAGCTCAGGTCAGAACTTCTGTTCAGCAGAGAGATGACGGCTCGACTTTTGGTGTGTCCCCTTTAGAGGATCTTTTTTACAACGACAATGATTATCAATTTTATTGTTTCATCAATTTGCTGAGGGCGGCGCTATATTCCAAGCATTTGCGGAAAGTATTATGCGGGGACTAGGTCAGAATTTCCATTCAGCAAAAGTCCCGGAATAATACCCCAGATATCACTAAGCATAAAGACCTAGTATCTCAGAAAGAGGGACCTTTCAAACAAGATTTTGGGGGTTACCCATATATCCAAGAAATTGTTCCCCACGATATAAGCAAATTTGAATTTTAGGTTTATATCTCGTCACAATATACTAAACGTGCAAAAACCTGCTGGCACATCATCAGTGAGACCGTTTATCACTTTTTAACTTTCCAAGTCTTTAGCATGTTGTGATAGTCCACTGATGTACTATCATTTCCTCTTTTTCACAACAAAACTCAATTTTTGATTTTTATCATGTTTTTGACTTTTTCAAATTTTCTAATGTTTTTGGATTTTCTGAAATTTTTACTCCCCCTAAAATACAAACACATTAAAGGAAATTTGAAAACAAAATTTTGACACTCTACTTGTACAGTTTGTTTTTAAAAAAAATGACAACCGATATCAAATCTCTTCAATTCACCATTCACCGGGCGCAAACAATCAGAACTCCCCCTTTCAACAAACTATTTTCTCATTTATATTTCAAAACACTTAAGTTTGTTTTAATCAAAATGATTTTTCCGGAAAATAAATTTGGTTGATTATACCACTTGTAGGTTAGGGTTCATCATCTTGTTCAACTTGACCACTTGTGTGATAAATCTATCAAGTTCAAACTAATGACCTTGACGAATCACTAATAAAATCAAACCATTTAAACCATTGTACCAGTTGTAAGATCACCTGTACCCAGTGTAGGAATAAAACATCTACACAAACCATTTTACCAATAAAAAATGCCGATTCCTGCTCCACACTTACCAACCTGGAAGCTCCGGCAAGTCATAATCTGTAAAATTTAAACACATTTAAAATCTTTCATACAATCTATTTAAAAACAGAATGATGCCGATTCCTGATCCGCGATTACAAACTTGGGATCTCCGGCAAGTCAGATTTTTCAAGGAAAAAGAATTTCCACCCAAGTCTTACCAACCTTGGGTGTTTTTAACTCTTGTTCAGTAGGGTTATAAGTTGCTTTCTTTGTTGAATAAAAATCTTTAACCCCTTTTACTTTCCCATCAATCATCTTCCCAAAAATTTTCTTCACATTTCCATTAAAAGCTTTCTCAACATCAAATTCATTCTTCTCAGAATAAAATTGATTCGAGATCTCAACTTTGCCAACTTTTGATTTAAAATTCTCATCCTTCAGTGGTGGAATTTTAACATCATCCACTGAAGACACAGTTTTTTTTATCTCAACCTGTTTCTCCTCTGATTTTGTGGAATCAGGTTCATCGCCGATTTTCTCATCAACCTTCTTAACAACCCACATTTGGTTATCTTTTGCTCTCTTTTTGTAAAAGTTTTTCTTTGAACACTCACCAACTTCATAAGTCGAATTTTCAAAAAGTTTAAATTTTTCAGTTGGTGGTTCAATATCGACAACTTTTTCTTTAAGTTTTTCAGATACTCCCTGTTTTTCCTTTGTATTCAACGAACAATTTGATGCAATGTGACCAGCTTCATTGCATTTGAAACAGGTTCGAATATCCTTTCTGTGAAAAACTCCAGTTCCTTTACTTTTCTTTTCAGCAAGAAACTCCTGGTTTGATTGTCTCCTGGACGGTTTCTTCTGTTCTTCCTCAGCACTTCCACCTGAAACAAATTCTGTTTTTGTTTTAGAATTTTTCTCATTTTTATAATTTTCTGATGGAATAAAACCAAGTCCTTTCTTTTTGAAATTACCGTTATGGTTTGGTTTCTTTTGATAACCATAACCAGAACTGTAACCTTTTTGCTTGTTTAAACGTTGTTGAACTCTTGAAGTGTATTTTTTAGGTTTTTAAATAAGATTTAAATCTTTTATTTCAGAAATATTAATTTCTGTCATTTTGAAAACCTTTTTGATCATTTCAAATCGAACACTTCTTATTGGAAACTCTTTGTCAGAGTATAATTTGTCAGAATCATTCAAAGTGTATGCAACTTCAAATGTTTCATCATCTAAATTTGATTTTGATAACAAAAACTCTTTACTTTAAACCCGTTTAACCGACGATTTTGGACTGTTGACTGACGAACTTAAACCTCCAGACTCAGACTTTGACTCAGACTCCTCATCTGTATCCAACACCTGATCGACCACCTTTTTAATTAACTCACACTCATGATCAGTGTCAGACGATCTGAAAGTAACGTCAATGTTTTCTGGTAAATCATCAGTTGTATCGGTTTATAACTTTATATTGACAGCTTTTTCAACTTGCTCCTCGTTTGGTTTTCTGGGAGAATAACCTTCCCAGATCGGAGGCGGACACTTGTTATAGCTAACAGCTAGTTTCTTACCAGTATCCTTCTTCTTTGGTTTATCATCTTGAAAGCTTCGAAACCTGCAACAGTTGGATAAATTCGACCAATAAGATAATCAGAGCTTGAATAACTCTGTAATAATCGTCTAATCCTCTCATTCTCAATTTTCTCCGTCTCCAACTTTTGTTTCGACTTGGCACATTCCTCGATGTAATAGTTTATAGCTTTCTGTTTTGTCATCATCACAGCATTCATCATGGTTAATGCTTGTTCTCTTTCAGAATTTGTCTTTTGAAGACCCGTTACTGTTCTGTTCAAGACATCGTAAGATTCCTTCACGTAGTTGAGATTGAACAGTAATTGTTCCTTCATCTTCTCAAACTCAGTCAGCTTCTCATCTTTGGCTACACATTCCTTGCAAGGTTCCAAACACTTCAAGTAAGGCTTGATGACTTCCACAAACTTTTCTACTTCGATTATCTTTTCAACTTCAACTACCTTTTCTGCTTCAGACACCTTCTCAGTCTCAGCAATCTTCTTAGCAGCAACTTTAACTTCTTCATTATGAACAGTCTCATCTTTTTCATCAACACTTTCAGACTTCATTTTCTTTTGTTCTTTTGCTGCTTGTTTCTCCTTCAGTTTCTTCAAGCGATCTGCAAACTAAAAATGAAAACTTTCAGGAGATAGATGAAATTTTGCAACATTAATATGTTTTTCTTCCTCATCATCACTGCTGTCATCAGTTGGTGATTGATCAAACTCTATTGACTTTTAAGAACTATCATCTGAACGACCAGAATCAGATGGTGTTTGATCAAAAACAGCTTCTCTTTCTGAATTCTCATCTAAACTCTGTGAACTTTTTTCTGATGAAACAGACTTTTCTTCTTCATTCTTCATACTAACTCCAATAGATTTCATCCATGTGGTAAACATATCTGGTTCTTTCACAATTTTAGCGATGAAAGCTTTAAACTCTCCCTTTTCATCAACAAACATATCCCAGCTAAAGCCTTGAGGTAATATTTCATCATCTTGATTGATTAGGCAAGCTTTGCTTTCGGATGATATGTATTTTTCCCAGTTGAAATTCTCTTGATTCACTAAACATGATCTCTTTGAATCTTTGATCACTTTTCTACCATGAGCCACTTGTGGTTCTTGCTGTTGTTGTTGACCAACTTGTTGATATATGGCTTTCCGGTGATAATCACCTTTTCCAAACGGATTCTTTGTATCACTAGCTTCTCTATTCTTGCATTCTCTCTTGAAATGACCTTTCTCCCTGCATCGAAAACAAGTAACTTTAGATTTATCAAAACCTAAAGTAGAAACATGTGCATCAAGAAAGTCATTTCTTCCAGTAATCAGTTTGAACTTTTCTGCTCTTCTTAGGACACTAGCTAGACACCATTTGATGTTCATCAGTTCCATCTCTTCAGCGTCTATCTGATCGTAATCCTCCTTTGTCAGCATAGGATTTCCGATCCTCCCTGCAACCAAGCCTTCATAGGATAGTAACACAGAACTAAGCAATGCCATGTGATCTTTTGCAGCTTCTTCAGAAAAGCTTTGACCATCTGGAAGATTCAATGCAATGTTGCACTGTATCACATAACCATTTCCAGTTTTTGCGCTTTGAGAATGAAAACTTTAAGATGAACTCTTGGGATTAACATTCGGATATATAGAGAATCCACTGCTTTTGTTTGAACTTTGATCAACTTTTTCAGATGAATCTCCAGCACTAAATGCAGTTTGTATCTTTGGGCTTCTTTCAACTTCTGGAACACTGCCTTTGTAATACATTTTCACATCTTGCTGACCACTTGGATTATTCATCCTCGCAATCTTTTGCTGTTCCAGATCTTGACCCTCAATCTTCTCAATAAACTGAGAAATCGTCAAATCATCATAAACTCCAGTGTTCTTTAAGATCATCAAATAAGTACCCCATTCCTTTTGCGGTAAAGCGTCAGCTAACTTGTCGACCCATTCTTCACGATCTTTAGTTATGCTTAGCATTGACATGGATCGCACTAAGTGGCAATATCGTTCAATTAGCTTCTTTGTATCTTCCCTGGGTAAACTTGTGAATAGATCAAAATCTTTCTTAAGCAGTGCCTTTTTACTCTTAATCATATTTTCACTACCCTCAAACTTGATTCTAAGAGCATCCCAAATTGATTTTGACGTCTTATCATGTTGAAGCAACACAAAGATGTCTTCTTTGATGGCTTGTTGAAGTAAACTGGTCATCATTTTCTCAGCTTTGTACATATCTCGTTCTTAGTCACTGAATTCAGAAATTGTTTTCACAACTTGTAACTCTGTACGTGGTAGAACATACTTCTTTAGAATGTATTCCCATGATCTCAGATGGTTAGCTTGAACCCAGTTTTTAAATCTATCTTTCCATCCGTAATACTCTTCTATGCTCATTAGCTTCGGAGGTTTTTGTAATGTTCCGGTCTCGTTTTCCAAATTCATGTTCTGAGCAATGGAAGTCGGAGTAGTCGGAGATGTCGCAAACGCGTTGTAAAATTCTTCACTCATGATTTTGTAAATTTTTCTCAAAAACTGTCACTTTCAAGAGAGATACCTTCTTCAAGCGAAATATCCTGCACAACACTTCAAGCGAGATCAACAATTTCAAACGAGATAAGTAATTCAAGTGAAATCAGGTTTTACAATTTCAAGCAAAATCAAGTTAATGACCTTCTTAAGCGAAACCAGTGAAATTTCAAGCGAAAACCTGATATTTCAAGCGAAACCTATTATTTCGCTTGAAATAACAATACTTTTTCAAGCGAAATCTAATGATACGTTCAAGCGGAATCTGGTTTTAGGTCCATTTTTATCAGATTTAGTTCAAATTTTAAGCTGATATTCTCAAGGGTTTGTTAAAATACTACTTCGCTTGTGTTGTAAAAAACTCAGACCATTTTAACCGTGAACCTTTGTCCAATTGATAAAAGAAGGTGTAGAAGTAAGAAATCACGATGAAAATAGTTGTAATCTGCAGAACTCCTCCTCCTGAGTTCTGATACCAGTTGTAGGATCGTGTAGTGACCCAAACGAGTCGTTCAGAGAAGTTTTGATCAGTTTTAGAGGCGAAAAATAAGAAACTGACTTAGACACACCTTGCAAATCACTTTAAACACCTTGTAGATTGATATAACACTGAATACAACCAGAATTCAAACCGGCAGCACTTCGATATGAATTTCAGGAACCATTACAAATGAATCCGCTTGAAAGGTATTTATAGACTTGGGGTTTCGCTTGAAAGGAACAAGTTTCAATTCAAGCAAAATCTCATCATGTTGATTTCGCTTCAATATGCACAAGACACTTTCAAGCGAAATCACTCATTTCAAGCGAAATCACTCATTTCAAGCGAAATCACATTAAACATACTCTACAACCTCCTATTTTCTCAAACAACGTGCCCCGATCTAACGTATCTAGTATAAGACTCGATACAAGACGAAGTCGATAGATGAATGCACTAACATATATGTATATGGACTCATATATATGTATATATTAATGTGACAACATAATAAAAAATGATAACTTTTCGAGAAAATCTCAAAGTTATGTGATAATTCTAAGAAACAGAGAAACTTAGGATTTTTGAGTTAAATATATATTGATTTAGAATTGTTCACATATTAGGACGTATATATAAATCAATCTCTGGGATTGCGGTATTAAAATACGCACCCAAAGGTGAGTGTCAGTAAACCCCTCTTTTTACTGCTTTGTACATTTTTTGGGGGTAGAACACGTCGTTAAAAGGGTTTAATAATGTTTTCGAAATAAAACATACCTTTTAATATAAAATATATATTTCGCTGAAAATATATGTGGTTTGATTAGTTACAAGTTTCGAAGTAAAACGTTTTTGATGAATAAATGTTGGACATTGGGATGGTACGGTGATTCCGAGGCGAAACAGACCGTAAAGTTGGGAGGGATGCCGGCCTGGGTCTCGAGTGATGGAGATTTAGGGGATTCGTACAACATCGTGTATTAAATTGTCATATTAGTAGGATATATATATTGTACGTGAGGCAGACATCATATTGTTCTCAAATGAGAGAACCCTGCGCCATTATGTCGTTTAATCAGTTAAGTATTGCACGCGATGAATTGTTGGTAGATCTATCGGGTTGACAACCCCGTCATGACCGGTCGCCTCGTGTCAATGTCAAACAAAGAATTAATATTTTGTTTATTGTCTAGCTTTGATTATCCCTTCATGGTTAATTTATAGTTCATATAGTCTAGCTAACATACGAGTCTGAAAGTTGACGCAATAATTTAATATACAAGTGCTGGGCAATATATATTACTGTTGTCAGATCGATGAATCGGCGGAAGGCCCATGAATTTTTAATAAGAAAGTAAAATGGACTATCTAAGAATTAAATGGATGTTTTTAAATAAACACCTAAACAGAAAGTTTTCCTCAGAATAAAATATGTTAGTAAACGAATAAGTGAGCTCACCTTCCTTTGTGTCGACACTTGATTTTAACGTGTTCTACAAGTATTTGAATTTGGCTTCGGGAAATCATGGCATATCTTGTGCTTGATTATGCATGTTGTTTTGTTTAAATATGTTGGACAACTTTTAAACTATCTGGGACTTTTGTAATAAGATCCGCGAGGATCAAAGACATTTTAACAATGTAGTTGTGTCGGGACTTAAAACGTAAAGTTTAATAAATTAAATTTAAAACAAACCAATATGTCCAACAATAAAATGCATCGCTCGACAAGATATAAATGGGCCCCAACTTCCGTCTCCACTACGTTTAATATTCCGCTGCGACGTATTTTGGGGTGTGACAGAAGTTGGTATTAGAGCCGTTGGTTGTTAGCGAACGACATGTTTTCGAAGGAAAACACTAGACTTCAACTGGAGAATTTTGAAATATAAGTCCAAAATTCTTGAAGCCAAGAATTTTAAATAAACAAAGGAAATTGTATCATGTATTAAAACTCTTATGTGTTTATGTGCATACGTGATTTTCTGTTTACTTTGAGACTTATGTGTTACTATTCATGCTGGTCACACACTTACTTGTACGATTATATATGTGTCATAGATGTCACACGAGCACGAGGTCATCGAGATCAACGTCTCAAGTAGCGAGCCAGATTTCGAAACTTTACCCAGATCCATTTTACCAGAGACACCTATCACGACCCCACAGATGGTTGGTATGGCTGAGTTTGCTTCATCATTCCGTGTCGATCCTGCTTTCTCTAGCCAGGTAGACCCCCGATATGCTTTCACTAGCAACGGGTGGATTGATGGCACAGTACCAGTTATCGATGACGTGATCAGAGATGTCCCTGTATTTGGAGGACCTTTTAGTATTGTACCAGCAGTGGATGCCACTATTGTTACAGCTCGACCCTTAGAGCCGTCTGTTGCTCCACCTGCTACTGTGATCGAGCCTGTTGCTGAGGTCCCTCCACCTGTTTTGTCAGAGTCACCTTTACCTGTGATTGAGTCACGCGCATTCTTCTACGCCTCTATTAGTGTATTATCGCCACAGGAAGAGAGTTAGGCCTACTGGAGAGGTTGCTTCTACGTCACAAGTTGAGACTGCATCTACTTCTAAGAAGCATAAAGGAGTTTGGGTGGATCGATGTTACCATTGTGACCGAGAGTTCGCTGCCATGCGTGAAGAACTAGAAACAACGAAGGGTAAACTGAAGGACCTCGAGGGGCAAATGGATTGGTACAATGAGTTGAAGGAATTAGATGCCAGCGCGATGGACCAGATGCATTGGAGGATAGTGTATATGGAAGAGTTGGTTAGGAAGATGCTAGATTTTATAGGGATGAAGCGTTAGGTGTTGTTTTTGTTAGTTTGTGTTTGTTAGTTTTTGGTTGTTATGTCTGGATACTCTTTTTGGTGCTTTTCTTTTTGGGGGCCTGCGTGCCAATGATGTTTTTGTGATATTAGATAGAAATTTTGTGAAAAACTTGTTATGGGTGTCGATGTAGACATGCCAATGATGGATATGATATACTGAAAAACAAGTTTGCTAATTTCTATGATGATATCAGATGATTAGCTTTTGGTTTAAAAATTGTTCTCATTAATATGTGGATATTATACATGCGCAATGTTTGGTCCATTAATATTTAATGATTGAATTATTTTATTTTTGGTTATCGTCTCATGTGATTATTATTGTTGTAAATAATACAAACGACGAAAATGCCGCCAAAAGCGAGACAGGATACTGGACTACCTACCACCCCAGATGTTGGTGCATGCGTCTATCGACTTCGTCTTGTATCGAGTCTTGTACTCAGAATGTTAAATCAGGGCACGTAGTTTGAGATTTATTGTTATTTCGCTTGAAAGGAGATGATTCCGCTTGAATGTGCATACATGTTATTCCGCTCGAAATCAGATTCCGCTTGGAATCTTATTTCACTTGGAATCACTTCAAGGAAAATCAGGAGACTATATATACCTCCTCAAGCGAGATCAGATAAAACTATTCCGGTCAGAGCAACGAAGTGCTGCCGAAGTGTCATCTCGCTGTAAAACGTTATCAAGTCAATAATACGACAGTTTAAAGTGTTAATTTAGTCGAATTGACCTCGATACTTGTGTTTCCGCCACTCGTATTGAGATAAACTCTTCTGGTCGACTCGTTCAGGTCTGAAACCGATCCTACAAGTGGTATCAGAGCTCAGGAAGAAGAGTTCATACCAATTCAGCTGGAAAATCTGATTTCTACACCTTCTTTTTCAAATTGAATTTGATTTTACGGTCAAAATGTCTTGATTTTCACACATCTTGCTCGCAATACTGTTTTAACAAAGCCTAGAAAGTTTTAGGCCTAAAATCGATCTAAATCTGATAAAATCTTTAATTCCGCTCAAAAAACAGCTTGAGAATATGACATCAGCATGATTTCGCTTGAACTGATCTGTTGATTTTGCTTGAAATCACACTTTGGATCTGATTTTGCTAGAAAGTACTGGTTGATTCCGCTTGAACCGGTATTTCGCTTGGAAATTTCTGTTGATTTCGCTTTGAACTTGCTATTCCGCTTGAACTGCTATTTCACTTGAGTGATTTCGCTTGAATCACTTATTCCGCTTCAATAGGGTATTTCGCTTGAACAATCAGTTTTGTGATCTTTGAAAATCCAAAACATGGAAGAGGAATTTTTCAACGCATTCGCTACTCCAGTTACCCCAATTACTCTCGCACAGAACACGATGTTGGAAAATGAAACAGGGACTATGCAAAAACCGCCCAAGCTTATGAACATCGAGGAGTATAAAGGTTGGGAAGGTCGTTTTGAGAACTAGGTACAAGCCAATTACTTAGATGCTTGGGAATATGTCGAGACGAAGTACGTTAGACCGATGAATGATGACGAAGAGATCATTACAATCAAAGATCTAAGTGCCGATAATAGAAAGAAATACCAAGATGAGAAAATGATGCTAAGTTTACTACAACAAGTTGTGAAAGCAGATATCTTGGTTTTATTGCAACACAATGGAACTTCGTATTCAATATGGAAAGCATTAAGATCAAAGTTTCATGGAAGACAAGAGATGGTCAAGAACAAGAAATCACTTTTGAAGAAAGAGTTTGATCTGTTTCGTGGGTTGAAAAATGAAAGCACAAAGCAAATTATTGAAAGATACTGCAATTTGCTAGCTAACATGAAGAGGTTGAGCAACAAGAAAGATAATGAAGAGTTGATTGAGAAGTTAGCTGATGCATTGCCACACGAGACTTGGGGTACATATCTCATGATGTTGAGGAACAAGAAAGGTTTTAGCAATCTGACACTGAGCAAATTCATTGAAAAGATTGAGGCTCGGGAGATGGAACAAAGAAAGGTTTTAAGAATGAAAGATTTTGACGGTGAACAAGACATCGGGCTTTATTACAAAGGTGGGATCAGTGATAAAACCACCAACATGTCACCGAAGATTGAGACTGCATTCAATGCAAAGAGTTCATCTGGAAGTTCAACCAAAGGATCAAATAGCAACACAAGTTTTTCATCATATCCATCATTTGATCCAAACTTTTCTGCAACAAAGAATGGCAAAAAGCTACAATGCAATATTGTTCTAAATCTGGAAAATGATGAGGATTATTCAGCAGAAATTGCTAAGAGTCACATGTCTTTGTTGGGAACAGTGTTGGAATCATACGGTAGTTTTGTTGCAGGTCGGATCGGGAATCCAATGCTTACAAAAGAGGATTATGATCAAATAGGTGCTGAAGAGATGGAATTGATGGACATTAAATGGTGTTTGGCAAGTGTGTTGAGACGAGCTGAAAAATTTAAGCAGATCACAGGAAGAGATGATTTACGTGAAGCTAATATTTCTATTTTAGGATTTGATAAATCTAAAGTAACTTGTTTTCATTGCAGGGAAAAAGGACACTTCAAGAGGGAGTGCAAAAATCGCGAAGCAAGTGGAGCTCAAAATCGATTCAACAACAATAATGATTACTACCGGAAGGCGATCTATCATCAAGTCGCTCAACAACAACAAGAACCACAAGTGGCACATGGAAGAAAAGTGATCGAGGAGTCTTCAAAGAGAGCTTGTATGGTGAATCAGGATGACACAGAGCCAACAAAAGGATTCAGTTGGGACAAATATATTTCAGCTGATAACAAAGCATGCCTGATAAACCAAGATGATGAAAAGTTACCAGAAGGATTTAACTGGGAAGGTTTTAGTTGGGATGATTATGATCCAAACAAAACTACAAATCACAAAGCTTATTTCGCTCGAGTTGAAGAGGATAGTGATGATGATCGTGAGTATCATGCAAGAAGATTGGCAGCTCATTTTAAATTGATGGCAGAAAGTGATAGTGATGACGACAAAACTAAAAAGAAAAAGAAAAGGATCAAAACACCAGTCAGTAGTGATGATGAAGATGTACCTGTGATAAGGAAAAAGGTAAAGGAGGTACCAAAGTTCAAGGTTGATGAAGAAGTAAATGCTAAAAAGATTCCGGTGATTTGTGAGAATTGTGAGATTATCAAGAAGAAAAACAGTGAACTGATTAACAACATAAATCAGTTGAAGGAATCTTATGATGTTCTGAACAAAGCCATGAATCAGTATAATTAATCAAGTGAAGAACAGGCAACAGCCATGAAAACACTTCAGGGAGCTTTCATGATAAAGCAGAAAGTTTTGAACAACTACATTGAGAAGTGTGCTGTGCTAGAACAGAAACTTGAAACTCAAAGAATTGAAACTGAAAGAGTAAATCGTTTGTTACAAAGTTACTCATGTACTTCTTATGTCATTGACATGATTTATCGAACTGTTGAAGGCATGAAGGCATTTAAAGATGATGAGGTAACCAAAGAACAGAAGACTTCTGAAGAAAAGACTTCTGAAAGGAAGAAAGATAAGAAGAAGGATACCAAAGAAAAGACATCTAGTAAGAAACAAGGTTTCAGTTATAACAAGTGTCCACCCCCGCTTGAAAATGGATATTCTCCGAGAAATCCAAATTCAGAAAGAGTTGAAAAGGAAACAAATTTACAGTGGGAGTCGGAGTCTACGGTTAACTTGCCAGAAAATATTGATGTCACGTTTACATCATTTGACACTGATCATGAGTCCGAGTTAATAAAGAAAGTGGTCGATCAGGTGTTGGATAAAGATGAATCCGAGGAGTTAAAGTCGGAGTCTATGTCAGAGTCAAAGTCTGAGTCCAGCATTCTGAGTCAAACCGACAAACAGGGCAATGGGTTTACAATAAAGAATTTCTTCTATCAAAATCTAATTTGAATGACGAAACATTCAAAGTTGCATATACATTGAATGATTCTGACAAATTATATTTTGATGAAGAATTTCCAATAAGAGGTGTTAAACCTGACATGATCAAAAAGGTTTTTAAACTAACAGAAATTAATATTTCTGAAATAAAAGATGTAAATCTTAATGATAAACCTAAAAAGCACACCTCAAGAGTTCAACAAAGAGAAAACAAGAAAAAAGGTTACAGTTCTGGTTCTGGTTATCGAAAGAAACCAAACCATAACGGTAATTTCAAAAAGAAAGGGCTTGGATTTATTCCACCAGAAACTCATAAAAATGAAAAATATGTTCGAGATTTTAAATCGAAAATGATATTTGTTTCAGGTACGTCTACCGAAGAAGAGAAAGAAAATTTGTTCAGGAACCAGTCAAACAAAGAATTCCTTGTGAAGAAGCAAGAAGAGATGAAGACAAGAATTGTTTTCATTGCAACATTGTTGGACATATTGCCAAGAATTGTTCCAAAGCAATACAATCAAAACAAGGAGTTTTTCTTAAACTGAAAGAGAAAGTGATTGAGTTTGAACCACCAATTGATAGAACTAAACTTTTCAAAGATTCAAAATTTGAAATTGGTGAATGTTCAAACATATTTTACAAGAAAAGGGGAAACCTTGATAACCAGAAATGGGTTGTTAAAAAGTCTGAAGAAAATTCTACCAACTATTCTGATTCGTCAAAATCAGAGGAGTTATCTTCTGGCAATGAATCTGATTCCACAAAATCAGATGAGCCACAGGTTGAGATTAAAAGTGAAAAGTCAGTGCCGACTGTGGATGATGAGAATTTTCCACCACTTCGGGCTGAAAATTTTAAAAAGAAAATTGGTAAAGTTGAGATATCAAATCAATTTTTCTCTGAAAAGAAAGAATTTGATATTGAAAAGGCCTTCAATTGCAAAGTTCATAACATGTTTGGAAAAATGGTTGACAGGAAGGTCAAGGGAGTCAAGGAATTTTACGAAAAGAAAACTAAGAAGCAAGGTAAAGTATCATCCCTGGTTCGTGACTGGGATGGTACCTACTACGAACAGTAAAATCCTGGACTTGCCGGAGCTCCCAAGTTGGTAATCGTGGAGCATGAATCGGCATCTTTCTTATATTTTTAAAAAATTAAAAAAAATTGGTCACAAGTATGACTTGCCGGAACTCCCAGGTTGGTAAGTGAGGAGTAGGTATCAGCATCTTGAGAATTCAACCTACATGTGGTATTGGTTGGTAAGCCATGTGGTTGAAAAAGATTTTCACCTACAAGTGGTAAATCAGGGACATTAAGTTGTACTTGATTTTCTTACAAGTGGTTGAAAAACAATGTGATGAACTCCTAACCTACAAATGGTTTTATAGAATCAACAAAACTTATTTTTCGGAAAAACCATTTGATTAAAACACACTTAAGTGTTTTGAAATCACAATGGGAAAATAGTTTGTTGTGAGGGGGAGTTCTGATTGTTTATGCTAAGTGGATGGCGATTTGAAGTGATTCGATATCGGTTGTCAATTTACCTGTATAGTTTGTTTTCAAATTTTCTAAAATGTGTTTGTATTTTAGGGGGAGTAAGAATTTTAGAAAATCCAAAAACATTTGAAAAATTTGAAAAAGCCAAAAACATGATAAAATGTAAAATGAGTTTTTGTGTTAAAAAAGAGGAAATGATAGTACATCAGTGGAGTATCACAACATGCTAAAGAATTGGAAAGTAAAATGTGATAAACGATCTCACTGATGATGTGCCAGTAGGTTTTTACACATTTAGTAGATTGTGACGAGATATAAACCTAAATTCAAACTTGCTTATATCGTGGGTAAACATCTCTCGGATATATGGGTAACCCCCGAAATCTTGTTTGAAAGGTCCCTCTTTCTAAGATACTAGGTCTTTATACTCAGTGATATCTGGGGTATTATCCCGGGACTTCTGATAATGCGGAAGCAATGGCCTAGTCCCCGGAGAATACTTTACGCTTGCTTGAAATATAGCACAACCCTCAGCATAAAAAATGATGAAACATTGCAAAATGCTAATCATGTGCTGTTGAAACAAAATATCCTCTAAAGGGGACACACCAAAAGTCGAAGTCGTCATCTCTCTGCTGAACGGAAGTTCTGACCTAAGCTCACACGGTTTTCACAATTTAATCCCTTACAGATATCATCTGTGGTATACTCACCTGTAAGACTGAATATTGGGATCTGGATACGGGAGTATATTCTGAGGTGGGACACGCGATTAAGTTTAAGTGTTTAAGACATTAATCTCATATCTCGAAATAGTTGAACTTTGTGTGAGAATTTAAGTGGATCAGTATACTGGCAATCTAAGTGAATCGTTTAGAACTTAAAATGTTTATAGCTTAACGGTGTTGGTGATTTGTCTCATAAACTGATATGATCCTCTTACACAAAATCACAAAAATAGTGTATGTAAATATTTCTTCTCTGTATTTCATTACAATAAAAATTCAAAAAGATTTTCGGTGTGTTTTAGCATAAATTTTGAAAAATACAAAAAGGTTTTCGACAACTAGTGTTGGAGAACTGATTTTCAAAATTCCTAGTGCTAGACATGATGAAAAAAATGGGTTGGGAGAATGTGTTTTGTAAAGAAAAATGATATTTCTTTAAATGGTTCATCAAAGGTTAATATTGTAAAATCATTTCTTCGTTTGTATAATTCCTGCTAGTGTTTATTAGATGATAAGAATTGTTTTTACAAGTAATCATCAGAAAATTTATTTTTGAGTAGAGACTTGTGCAGGAAACAGGATAAGAGCTAGGTGATCTTGGATAGTTGATAGAGAGCCAGGTTTCGTTACCTGAGGATTCTGTGATTTTAACAAGCCAGGCTGCGATCCCAGCATATGGAAAGGGGGAGTCTAAAGACACCTATAGGAAAGAGCTTGCTGATGCTTATGAACTTAAGGAATCAAGAGATCTGATCAAAAGAAGATAGAGCCAGATTGCGTTTCTGAGATTAAAGATTATTTGCTTGAGGAGAGTTTGTTGGTGATGAAAAAAAAAAAGAGAGGAGATTTGAGGATACTTACAGCGTCGGATACTTCAGAGAGTTTGAGTGGACTGATAAAGACTGAAGATGCGAAGAATCGACACTGAAGACTCGTCAACACTCGAGGGGGAGTCTGTTAGTGCATGCGTCTGTCGACTTCGTCTTGTATCGAGTCTTGTAGTCAGAATGTTAAATCAGGGCACGTAGTTTGAGATTTATTGTTATGTCGCTTGAAAGGAGATGATTCTGCTTGAATGTGCATACATGTTATTCCGCTCGAAATCAGATTCCGCTTGGAATCTTATTTCGCTTGGAATCACTTCAAGCGAAATCAGGAGACTATATATACCTCCTCAAGCGAGATCAGATAAAACTATTCCGGTCAGAGCAACGAAGTGCTGCCGAAGTGTCGTCTCGCTGTAAAAGTTATCAAATCAATAATACGACAGTTTAAAGTGTTAATCTAGCCGAATTGACCTCGATACTTGTGTTTCCGCCACTCGTATTGAGATAAACTCTTCTGATCGACTCGTTCGGTTCTGAAACCGATCCTACACTAGAGGAGTTGGCACGACTCATAACCCAACACGTTAATAATGCCTTGGAACAACGTGATGCTAACCAAAATGATGGCCAGAAACATGAATGTGGTACTCCCGGGCAGGATCTTGGTGTGACACAGATTGGAAACCCTTCAGGTAAAATAATGATCGGAAAGTTTTGGTTGTTCATTTGTTATGATCTCATTGGAGCGTATTCCTGATTTCTATTAACCATTTGATCAGTACACCGGAGCGTACACAAAACAATCCAGGATTGTAGCCCAAGATCATTTACTGGTATCCTATGCAATGACGTGACCTCGATATGCGTGATATCAGGCTGTCAGAATGAGTCAGTTATCCAAGTGTTTCAGCAATCTGAACGTGGAATTGGAAATTTGAATAAGCACAAACCCGAGAGCTCTAAGAAGACTCCCGAAGTTGGAAGTAAGAAGAAACGCAAATTGGAGAAAGCAAGTGCAACTAACCCTCAAGAGTCAGGAAAGGGTAAGGACGACGATGGACAAGAGAAGTGCGCCAGATGTAGCCGAACCGGACATGTGACTTCCCAGTGTTACGCTAAGAGTACATTGGATGGAACTGCGCTTGAAGGATGCTTTACATGCGGTGGACAAGGACACTACAAAAGAGAATGCCCGAAATCGAAAGGACAAGACGTTAAGAGTAATTCCGTTGGGACAAGTGTCAGGAAGGCAAGTGAGAGTCCTGCTACTGTTACCTGTATGTTTCAAATCAAAAGCCAATCTATGTTCATACTTATAATACTAAAGCTAACTTGAGTTTCGTTCGAGAAAATACGAACCAATGTTGTGTTCACCTACAAGTAAGCTAAGTATGAAGTGCCTGATAGAACTAATAGTTGGTAAATTGATAGAAACTGACGAGATCGTTCGTGATTATAGTATTTAGTTAGGTGATTGTAGTTCTAGAGATTGGATTTTTATTAGTGGAGCTGAGAAACTTTGACAAAGATGCAAGAATGAAATCACTTTCTGAGGATGAAGTGGGGACTATCGCTCAAAGAAGCTAGTTGGAATATTTCGTCCCGAGGACAATGGAAAGGCGAATGCGGTTCACGGGAATCATTCGAGTCGAGTGTTGAGTGTTAATAGTCGAGAGTGGTCAGTGTTGTAAGGATGCTGAGTTGTTGTGAAAGGGCTATCCAGCATTTGCAGTGAATGTGATGGATGCGGAAACCAAATGTAGGAATGTCAGAGAGATTTCTATCAAACGCAACTATCTGGAAGTCTTCCTAAAAAGACTTACCTGTATCTTCTCTACGAGATGGATCGAACTTCGTATCGATCTGACTCACGGTGCAGCGCCCGATTGCACAATCTTCTTACAGATTAAGCACCGCCTGAAATGATAGAAATGACACGATAGTTTTAAGAGTTTTTGGATAAGGATTTCATTCGATTGACCTTTTCTCCTTAAGATGCATCTGCCTTGATGGAATAAAGAAGGATGGATTCTTCAGGATATGTGAGGACCTCAGAAAGTCGAACAAGTTGACTATTAAGAATCGGTACCTTAATTCCAAGAATTTGACAGTTTGTTCAATCAGGCTACCGGGACTCAGCCGCTATACGAGGAGTCATTCTACAATTAGGATATTATCAGTTGAAGGTTGCTACAAAGAAATTACGAGGACTGCTTTTCAAAGGTGATATGGCCATTACGAGATATTAGTCATGCCATTTGATTTAATTAATGTGCCATTTAAATTCATAAATCTCATGAATAGGGTATGGAAAACCCTAATCAGGTAAGTTCGTGATAACAGTCATTGACGACATGTTTGTCTAAACACGAACCAAAGAGAGTTATAAGTAACGTTTGAAGTTAACTTTGGAACTGGAAAGGATGATGAATGTATGCTTATAGATCAGTTTGAGATTTGGGAGCGTGTATCTTGGACAATTGAAGATTTAGTTCGGTTAAAGGAATTATATTGAGAAAGGTGCTATAGGGTTAGCAGAGGAAAGAAAAGCTCAGCCACATTGACTTGGTCCTTTCGAGAGCCTATCTTGAGTTGGATCAGTTATATATGGGCTCAAGCTACTATAAAAAACAAGTGGTGTACGTGATGTACTATTCGGATGCATTTGAAGAGATGTATAAAGGGTGATACACTAATCTTGAGCTTTGTAGAGATTAATTGGGAGATAAACGGGGGTTTATCGAAGCATCGAAGAAGCAGCGCGTATAGCTAGAAGGCTATGTTACTAATTGGAAGGGGCGATTTCAACATTCCAGTAGTATCTACGATTTATAGGTCATGTAACCGGAGGATACCCGAATTAATGGAACCTTGACTTGAATCTTCTTGATTTAAAGTTTGCGAATGTCGGACCCTGGGAAAGGGTGGAGAGTGTTGAGATGAGAGTTTAGGAATCGAGAACGTGTGTAATACATATCTACAAGGATTCTTCGTATGAATCCAAGTTTCTCGCAGAAACTATGAGACTATATTCAATAGATTCGTTTTTTTTATTTTTATTTAGTGCGAGAACAAAACCTGTAGAGTAAAAATTTCGGGGATGAAATTTCCTAAACAGGGGGAGACTGTGACACCCGGCTTTTCAGGCCATACCGTACAATCGTAACAAGTGTTGTGAATATATAAAAGGCTGTATTTGACTGATTATGATGTTTATATGTGAAATTTAATGAGTTGGTAAAATTAAACTTTGATAAAAATTATGTTGGCAATGGTAGGATAAATGCTTATCACGTAACGGTTAAAATGCGAAACGAACGTCGGTGACCACCCGATCAGTGTTAAAATCCTAAAAATAGTCTGTTATGATTAGAATAATAATTTTAATCCTGTCCGTGAGGAAAAATAAATTAAAACGCTAAGAAACTCTATTTTTCGAGTTTAAGTGCGTACCGCGCGATGCAACGCGTATACCGACAAAATACTGTCAACGCAGCCCGTCAAGGCAACTAAAAATCATTTTAGAAATAATTTGATAAGTTTATTCTTATAGAATCACAAAAATAAATAAAAACGCTTAAATTCATATTTTTGCGATTTAAAGCGCGTACTGCGCAACACAGCGCGCATACTGCCAAATACCTACAACGTAGCCAGTCTAGGCAAACAAAACATTGTTCAGTAATAATTTGGCAGGTTTATTTTTATAGAGCATTAAAAATAATTTAAAACGCACTAAAACGGGTTTAAAACGCTAGATAAAATACCCGGTATCCAGTAAAACACCTGATTTTACACTATATTATACATATATGTGTGTATGTATATGATATATTGTGAGAGTGGGACCTAGGTGGTGGCACAAGGGTTGCCCACCTTTTTTCCATCTTCCTTCTTTTTGACAAGTGTGGATCTTGGAAATATAACATAATCATTTAAGCTTCTAACACACTTCATTCCAAGCAATCAAAGATCAAAATTCATTCTCTCACTCTCTCTCTCTCTAAGCTACAGCCAAACACCCCCATCTACACACATATTAAAAAATTTCAAACCTTTCATGAAGATTCAAAGTACTTCCATGGCGATTTCAAGCTAGAAAAGGGGGTTTAGAAGTGATTTCAAGCAAGAACAACCTACATATTCTCATCTATTCTCAAAAACCCATCTAAAAACATGAAGGTATAAATTTTTATAGCTTTGTTTTGATTCTTGATAGTAATGAAAGTTTCTCTTGATCTTGGGGGGGGGGGGGGATAGTGCACGGTCCTCCCAACCGCCGGAGTGATCCCACTCCGAGATCCGCTACCCGACCAAGCTAGCTCCGCGGTGAATTCCCCTTGCCGAGTTTTTATCCTGGGCGACATATGTCACTCCCAAGACTCGAACCCGGTACCTCTAAGAAGAGGTGGGTGCGTTTAATCATAAACTTAAGACATAAAACAAATGGGTTTTATTTGAATGAAATAAAATGAATGTGTATATATATATATATATATGTATGGCCATGTTTGTATATGTAAATGTTTGTGTTTTTTATTTTTTTTGAAAGATTCTTGAGTTACATGATTACTTGAAAAGTAGGATGCATGTAAGATCTAAGTGTGTCATATAAGAAGGTTCTAAAGATGATTTAAGATTTGAAAAGTGACATGATGAAAAGTGACAAGATGAAAAGCGAAATTTTGGAGGTATATGTGTGTATATATATTTCGTATATATATGTATGTATGTATGTATGCATGCATATAAAAGTTTGTTCTATGTTCTTAAATATAAAGGATAGTAGCATGATGAGGTGTGTTGTGTTTTGTAAAAACATGATATTAATGTGTTCTTGGGGTATGATTAGATCATAAATAATGTTGATGATGTTGTATGAGTGTATTAGATGCGCATATGTGGACATGCATGTTAATATGAAAGCATGAAATGATCATTTGAGCATGATTTGATAAAAATTAATTTTGATCAGATTATAAACCTTAAAATAAAGTTATTTTGAATTGTTAAGGGATATATAACTTTGTCATAATGTTTGCTAGCTTTGCATGTGGTACTTGGTGCATTAAAAGTTGTAAAATACGTGAAATCGCATGATTTATGTGACATACACAAAAACTGCACTAATCTGATTATAATCATTATTTTAATCAGTAAATAAAATGTATTGTGTTAAAATATCAAATCGTTTCGAGGTGGGATGATTATAGTAACGTTTAACGCAAAACTATGCGTTAAAACGGTCAAAAATAGGCTTTTCGGGTGATTTTTATAAAACTGATTTAGATCAGTAAATAAACTGACGTTTTTAGTTTAAAAACAAGTATTTTAAGTAAATTTAATTTTACTTGGTGTTTGGTTGGTCATACGTGATTTCCGACCCCGAAAACGTTCCTGAATCGCTAAAATACGCATTTTTCGATGAACACTAGTATGGGTGAATTTTGAGTGAATCTTATGTGATAAAGTGTTAGGTGATTTAAACATGTAAATGTGATAATATGTTAAGTGTTAATTTGATAATGGGAAATTTAGACTATGCATGTATGCATGTACGTTTTGTGCGGTAGAAACGGTAAAATTGCGTTAAATGTGTAATTTGTTTGTCGAGCATGAAATTTGGTACACATGAGATGTTTTATATATATTTGCTTTAAAAATGACAAAATAAATAAGTTAGTAATATTCTGCGTGTTCGGTGTTAAATTCTATGAACGTTTACCTATAAATATTATGACGCTCAAATCATAGATGTATTACGTATAAACGGGAAAGTTAACGGATTTACACCATAATGGTCACCAATAAAATCATTCAAGTCGCGAAAATAATAAATATATATATATGTATATGGACTCATATATATATATACATATATATATATTAACGTGCCAACAAAATAAAAAATGACAACTTTTCTAGAAAATTTCAAAATTATGGGATAATTCTAAGAAACAGAGAAACTTAGGATTTTTGTGTTAAATATATATTAATTTAGAATTGTTCCTATATTAGGACGTATATAAAAATCAATCTCTGGGATTGCGGTATTAAAATACGCACCCAAAGGTGAGTGTTACTAAGCCTCTCTTTTTACTGCTTTGTACAGATTTTGGGGGTAGAACACGTCGTTAAAAGGGTTTAATAATATTTTCGAAATAAAACATACCTTTTAATATAAAATATATATTTTCGTTGAAAATATATGAGGTTTGATAAGTTACACGTTTCGAAGAAAAACGTTTTTGATGAATAAATGTTGGACATTGGGATGGTACGGTGTTTCCTAGGCGAAACATACCGTAAAGTTGAGACGGATGCTGGCCTGGGTCTCGATTGATGGAGATTCAGGGGATTCGTACAACATCGTGTATTAAATTGTCATATTAGTAGGATATATATATATATATATATATACATATTGTACGTGAGGCAGACATCATATTGTTCTCAAAAGAGAGAACCTTGCGCCCATGATGTCGTTTAATCAGTTAAGTATTGCACGCGATGAATTGTTGGTAGATCTATCGGGTTGACAACCCTGTCGTGACCTGTCACCCTGTGTCAATGTCAAACGACGAATTAATATTCTGTTTATTATCTAGCTTTAATTATCCCTGCATGGTAAATATATAGTTCGTATCGTCTAGCTAACATACGAGTCTGAAAGTTAACGCAATAATTTAATATACAAAACCTGGGCAATATATATTACAGTTGTCGGATCGATGAACCGGCGGAAGGCCTAAGGATTTTTAATAAGAAAGTAAACTGGACTTTCTAAGAATTAAATGGGTGTTTTTAAATAAACACCTAAACAGAAAGTTTTCCTCGGAATAAAATCTGTTAGTAAACGTATAAGTGAGCTCACCTTCCTTTGTGTTGACACTTGATTTTAACGTGTTCTACAGGTATTTGAATTCGGCTTCGGGAAATCATGGCGTATCTTGTGTTTGATGATGCATGTTGTTTTGTTTAAATATGTTGGACAACTTTTAAACTATCTGGGACTTTTGTAATAAGATCCGCGAGGAACAAAGACATTTTAACTATGTAGTTGTGTGAGGACTTAAAACGTAAAGTTTAATAACTTATGTTTAAAATAAACCAATATGTCCAACAATAAAATGCATCGCTCGACAAGATATAAATGGGCACCAACTTCTGTCTCCACTACGTTTAATATTCCGCTGCGACGTATTTTGGGGTGTGACATCGTGATTTTATAAAACAAACTTGTTTATTACCTTTAAAATACTATGGACATCATGTTATATCTGTTTACTAATATTCAAATTACGGGTTTCTTATGCAATCTTAACCCGTTTTGCATATATACTCATTTTAACCCGTTAAGGGTATTTAACACTTTTAAGCTTAAATCACGCTTCTTCTTAGTCTATATCCTATGACCACCCTTAGTTATCAACTTGCCTTCCAACACATTATAATTGTGGTGGATCAGTGTGGCAAACCTTTTATTTCAAGTTTTTTACCACTCGGTTGAAATTTTTGCTGAAAAATACCCATTTCAATTCATTGGACACTAACGTTCCGTATCATCCATTTTATACTTATCCTAAGGAATCAATTGATCATAATGCTTATTTCTAAACAACTTTTAAAGGTCGTTTGCCCGATTTACCCATCAAGTGTGTTTTGGTCAATTTTAGTCCCTCATTTTACAACGAAGAGCTTCCACTAATTATTTGACCAAAATACCATTTTTAACTACAAATCTATATGCATACCTGGCTCGGGTCATAGCATTGACCCATCTACATACCTTTTGTTTTAAATCTTTCTAGTTAAAGCAACGCAAACATATGTTATTTCCAGTGATCACAAAACTCAACAAGCGATCATCAGTTAATATTGTCAAATGATTTTACCAATGTCATTTGACCCGTTTAGTCCGAATGACCATTTTCCATTATGAGGTGATATCTAGTTATCATCTCGCCCTTTTTACCCATTCCGGTTTACACCATAACGTATTGTTAAAAAATTTCTTATTATTTCATCGTTACATGACTAATTTACCAATTTACCCTTTTTGCCATTGTTTATGGTTTCTCACCATTTTCACTAGTTCCGACTCATATTATTTACGTCGAAACATTATAATTCTATTACTAATTTTTCTTTATTCATTTTCAATACACGCAACTGATGTATACTATAAAAGGGCGTAAGCTCTTACTTACCTTGCATCCGAAACTCGCTTTTCCTTCACACTTGATTCGTTTGACCCAATTCCTTTCCATGCCTTCACCTAGCTTGTCAAGTGTCAAACTATCATCATAATTCGTAAGACGGTTATGTTAGTCATCATTAATTATGACTATTCCATCTTACGGATTTTACATCAAAATTTACCATTTGATTTCATTTTGGTCAGTTTAACTATTAAAGGTCAAACTGCCTATTAGCATAAGTGATTATATTATGAAACTAGACAATTCATTTAAGCACTTTGTCAACTATCCGATAGGAATTATTCTTACGCCACCATTTTAACTACTTTTCAAGTCTAAGTTCATGCTATTATTTACACCAATTTAACTTAGCTCTCGATTATCAAAGCTAATTATTCATTTGTTAAGCAAGAACTAAAGGTTTCCATCTACATGTAAAACCCGTTTCATCATAGCATTAGACATTCATCCGAACATCTAATATAACCAAGTTCTACATATTAATTTGTAGACATCATGATTCCAAACACCAATTTACATGAACAAAATCACTAATTTCATCATAATATACAAAACCCATTTCAAGTCACATATGAGCATTCACTCAAACTTATAAATTGTTCAAGTATTTTGCTCCAACTATCAAATATGATGATTCTAAGCACATGCATATCATCATCTTTACTGTTTAGTCAAAACCCACTTAGCTCATACTTGATTAATTGACTAATCACTAGTTTATGGCACAATTCTACAAGTTTGCTTCTAGGGTTTATTCATAGACATAGATTCAACCCAATATTACTCATATACACAACATTCCTCACAGAAATTTCGAATTTTGGTGTTCATCATAAATTCAAAACATCACCAAATTATAAAATTTGACATACCGTGTGATCTCCTAGCTTAGGTGATCACGAATTGAGTTAAAGCCCCAATTCTTAGCTTGATTTCCCCTTTGATTTTGAGTAATTTTGATGGGTTTAGGGTTTGAAAGGAACTCCTTCTTGTCTCTGTGTTTTTGGTCGACCAAAACACCCACAAAGTACGTGTTTTGAGCCAATTTTTCGTTATTAATAGTTTCACTTTCAAACTTGACCATTTTAGTCCCTCTAATTCCATACTTATAAAAGAAGGTTAACTTAGTCAAGTTTTCTTTATTATTCTAAAAACACATAACTAACTAAGTTAATATTCCTAGTTACCTAGTGGGTTCGGGGAAGTCATAACCCGTTTCATTTTGAGTCCCGTTAACTCGGACTTCTTATAAACTTTGTTTTCTCAAAGCTTTTATTCTTCTTTTTTTCATTAATATAGGATTATTTATTTAAATCTTAATATTTACCAGGTTAATTTACCACTAATGGTATTTTACCCGTTCATTATTTTTAATGTGGTTTGATTACCAAACCCGTTTTCGTGGTGTTACACATTTCTTTTGCAGATTTACAATCCCGAACTCCAATATCCTTTTCTGGTGCCAGTGCAGAGTGCAACATAGCGAGAGCTTTACCATCATTGTCGAGTTTCTCACAATCTTCTTCAGTAAATTGCGACTCAATCTTAGGTGTAGTAGTTCCCTGAGTGTCGTTCACGACATAGGTGATCACAGTTGGTCTGTTTCAAATGGACCTCCAAGCATTTGGATCTTTGATTCTCATATATTGGATAAACCTGAATTTCCATTCCGAAAAGGATCCCCCCAAAATCAGCCTGGGAATCCTGTTGTTAGTTCCAATTATGTTATCTAGATCCTGATTAATAGCAGCTTTTTCAGTCAATCCCAATTGGCTAATTTAATCCATTTCTGAAAAACAATTAAGCGTATAAGTAACAGACAATTTAAATATAAAGCAATTGATTAATGGGCTTTACAGTTACAATACAGTTCAGAAAGACCAAAACTTTGTTAAACAGTTCAACACAATATAAGGTTCCAAATAGGAAACCAAACAGACCAATTAACTGCACGATTCAGTCGCACACTTGAAAGAGCCCTCGCAAACTTGAAAAGCAGTCGCACACTTGAAAAGGTTCAAATACAAGTTGCACAGTTCAATAATTGAACTCACACACTTTCAGATCAACCTTAACAACTTGCACAGTTCAGAGTCGCACATTCCAAATGCTTGGTTGCACAATCCAAACAGTTAATCAACAGTTCAATCGCACAGTCTGAACTTTCAGTCGCACGGTCCTTTGAGTCGCACAGTCTAAACTTTCAGTCGCACAGTTCAAAATGACCAGTTGACCGCACACTCAGTTGTAGGTCGCACACTAGGATCTGAGTCGCACACTTGACTTAAGCTTTGGGCCTGACTCCTTAAAAGCCCAAATAATTTTCAAGAGATTTCAAAGTGTCGCACACTTCTTTTGGGCTCGCACACTCCTTCCAAGCCCAAACCAGAGATTTAAACAAGCTTGAAACTCGCACGCTTTGTTTATTGGAATATGATTATGTTTTCGAAGATTTCAATCACAAGAAAATTTCAATTCAATCCCGAAAGATCCGGTAGTCTTATCTTCCAATTCTGTTCTAAAATAACCTGCAACAACTTTCCAAAAAATTTGCAAACACAAATATACTTGCACCCAAACGATTAAACCCAAAAATATTCAAGAATTTTATGAATAATTGAATATCTGATGAACTTCGAAGCACAAAAACCCAAAAATTTAAAAATTTCAAGAATGCTTTTGGACTAAAAATATGAGCCTTGGGTTAGAAAACCTTCCGATTTCACATAACTAAGTTTTTGATATCAAAATTAATATTTAGTTTTCAATTTTTGATACTAAAAACAGTTTGTTTTTCACGAAAACTTTTACCAAAACAAATCAGACTTTGAGATTAACCATCTGTTTTGTTTCAAGAATAACAATTTGATTTTGAACAAAACAAAAGAACAATTTCAAGATATGTGTTCGAGCCTTATCTTGGGTTAATTTTAAGATACAATCTATTAGTTTTTCAAAAAGAAAAATATGCAAATCATACACTCTAAATCCCAAGAAGCAGTCGACAAGAAAGAAAGGTATAAATCTTACTTAAATAAACCAAAAAACAGACCTTTCTTAGTCGAGTCTGAGCACCGATCAGCAGTAGAACACACTTCAATCTTCAAAATATCCAATCACAACTGAGCCTTCGCAAGACTACTTAGGCTCGGATACCAATTGACACCGTTCATTTAGTAGTTTCAGAATCATCAATATTCAAAGATGGAGCAGAGGCTTCTGTTGTCAATTCACCACTAGTCTCAACAGAAGCTCCTGATGTCGACTCTCATTCTACTTTTATCTGTTCTGATTCAACTTCTTCCGGTGATTCGTTACTAGACTTGGCTGAATCAACTAACTCTGACTTTTCACAGTTAGCTGTCTCTGAGGAGTCACGTGACGAATCACATGAGGAAGTCGATTCATTTTGTTTTCCAGACCCAAACCCTTTCATGAATTCAGTCAACTCTTTGATCATGGCAAACTCAATATTATCTAAATTCACTTCAGACTCTTTTGTTTGAAGTTGCACTTCAGATGAATTTTGAGAAAGACTTGACTCAGTATTATCTAATACTTGAAAGTGTTTGTAAATATTAGCATTATTCTCAAAATTTAGAGTCTCAGTCTGGTTTGAAACGTCAGCATGTTTCACGAAAGTTTTTTTTTCAAATGACTATTTTTCCAGAATAATTTCGGTTTTATCTGGCCTTGTGATTATAACTTTCTTTAGCTTAACAGGCTCAACCTTCCTATCCCTGGGCTTCCCATATTCCATTTCAGGCAAGTCGGCTATCTCCCCCTCAGTCATAGGAATAGAGGTGTAATTGTGATTGTATGGTGGAGGTATGCATACAAATCCCAATCCCTTATTCCTCACTTCCTTTTTACTGTATTTTAACTGTTGATTAATCATTTTCTCGACTTTTTCACTAGACACGTCAATTTTTAAAAAAATTAAATTCTGTGTTTTCAAAAGTTGATTTTAATTAATTAAGTTCAACAGTTAATTTTTTAGACAATTCTTTGAAGTGGGGATATCTACAATTTGCTTCACTTAGATCGTTATGCAACTTACGGATATCACACTTTTGCGCCTCCACCATATCCTTGTATCCATTCAGTTTCTTTTTAATTTCATAACTATTAGATCTTATATATTGAAGTTGCATAACGAGCGAGTCTGCCTGCTCCTTTAACCCTTTAACCTTGATTCTTTTGCAAACTTGGTGCTTCTGTGCGACTTGAATACCAGACGGATCTTTTTGAATCTGTGTGTTCTTGTTGGTTGAATCAATATATTTGCTTTTCGATCTTCTACATCTTACTTGTAATTCCGCTACTTGTTTGGTGTTTGATATCCGATTGTACATTTTTGGGACTTACAACCTCAAACCTAAGTCTGTCATCATTGAGAACAAAAAGAAACCAAATGATGTGAAAGGCAAGGCTACAATGTTTGTTGAAAAGAAGATTAAAAAATCTGAAAATGTTAAAATCATTGTTAAACTAGTAAAACAAGTTGTTAAGAAAACTGGTGAATCTTCGAAACATTTTGTTCCAAAACAACAAACTTGGAAGCCGAAGTCAAAACATCAGAGCTAAAAGTGGAACAAACTTCTTCGACTGCTCAAATCAAAAAGTTTATCCGAAAGGTTTCTATTATTGAAACTCAAAAGAAACAAACTACTTCAACCGATTCTGTAAAGAAGTTTCTTCCTAAGGTTTCAGCAAGTGACAAGAAGAAACAGACTTCTTCGACCCCTCAGGTTAAGAAGTATGTTCCAAAAACTGTTCAACTAAAATGTTCCAAAACCTGATTTGACTAAAAATGTTGAGGTTGAAACAGCAAATGATTTGGAGTTAAATGACAGAAATTTTCCAATTCTTTCCAGAATTCGCGTCAATGTCAAGCTACTCGAGTCGAAGGAGGCTTGGGTTGCTTCATTTAACTAATCACATCTGAAATGTGTAGGAGCTCCCGAGATCAATTTCAAAATGGATAATGGATAGCGGAGCTTCCAGGCACATGACAGGGAGGAAAACCCTGTTATATGACGTTCGAGGATTTAACGGCGGTTACATGGGTTTTGCTGGAAATCATGGTGGAAGAATCACCGGGAAGGCATGTTATCAAATGGTCAAGTGTCCTTTGAGAGAGTAAGATATATTCTTGAGCTGGAGAGCAATCTACTCAGTATTTCTCAGATCTGTGACAGGAAGTTTACTACTTACTTCAATGATAAAGAATGTCTGATCCTGAAGCTAGGATTTGTTATACCTGAGGAGTGGATCTTGATGCGATCACTAAGAGAGAACGATCTTTATGTCCTTGACATGAGCATTGCGAATACAACAACCAATCTACCTCAGTGCTTCGTATCTAAAGCTACTGAACAGGAGTCAATTCTTTGGCATCGCAAAATGGCTCATATCCACTTACGAAAGATGAATTATTTGGTTCACAACGATCTAGTGAGAGGTGTCAATATGAAGAGTTTCCATTTGGGAGATGAGTGCATTAAGTGTAAGAAGGGAAAACAAACTAAGAAATCACACCCGAGGAAGCTTCAGAATTCAATCACTAAACCACTAGAGAGGCTGCACATGAATCTCTTTGGTCCTGTTAATGTGAAGAGTACTACAGGAGAAATGTACTGCCTTGTTGGGACAGATGATTATTCAAGGTTTTCATGGGTATCTTTCCTAAAGTCCAAAGATGAAACATTCCATAGTTTGTTGAGTTTGTTCTGAAAGATAGAGAATCTGTACTATCGAGCTATTCGAAGAATTCGCAGCAACAATGGTACAAAATTCAAGAACAACCAAATGACAGAGTTCTGCGATAGAAAAGGTATTTTGCAAGAATTCAATGCTCCGTACATGCCGCAACAAAATGGGTGGCAGAAAGAAAGAACCGGACGCTGATTGAAGCTGTTTAGCTGATTCAAAGCTCTGTGTGAGTTTTTGGGCTGAAGTTGTGGCATCTGCTTGCTATACCTTAAACCGAGTGTTGACCGTAAAGCCACATAACAAGACATGTTTTGAGTTACTAAACAATCGAAAGCCGAACCTAGAGTATCTTGTGCCATTTAGGTCACCCTGCACGGTGATAGATCCTGATGGAAAATTTGGTGCAAAATCTTTGGAGTGATTCTTTGTGGGATATGCTAGTCCACTCAAACGAGCATGTAACACCCCAACCTGAACAGGCTGACATGTCACTCATAGAGATATCAAAACTAAAACCAATCCATAACGTTGAAACAAAAAGATCCTAATTACATTTTCATTACATTATCGAAATGAAAATAAATCTATATCTTCACGACACTCTTCACTTATTCCCCACGTTTCCCAAATTACCTGTCAAACAAATAAGACAAACACAAGAAAGAAACTACGGCTGAGCCAAAAAGTTGCTCAGTAATAGAGAAATCAAGAGTACATGTAAAGACGAACAAATGGGAACGAAACACCACATAACGGAAGCTGAACTGAGACTGACATTGAACCACATTTGAAACTAAAATCGTTTTCCTTCTCTCAAATAGTTTTACTTATAATATAATATTGTAAAAAAATCCCAATTCCTTTAAAATAAGAAAATTATCGAAATTACTATATTATGAATAAACATTTAGGTTTAGATCAAAATCTAATGATAACTCGAATTCTTAGCAAAATATTATCTAACCAAAACAACTATACTTCTAATTTGAAAATATATATATTTAATCAACAAAATAGTTTAGATAACCTGAGTTTTGAAAACATATTAATCTAATACTTGTAAAGATTATGCAAACCGATACCGGAAACAAAACAGTTCTAAAACAAATACTGAGGCGGACACCGGACAAATGCTGAAACAGAGATTGAAATTCTGGCACTGAAATAAATACTTTTATAACTTGAATCCCAAAACTTATACTGAACAGATAACAGATATTGAACATAATCAGATGCATATAAACATATCAACATATCATAACAGAGACAAGACATACGTGACAGCATATAACAGAAAAACAAGTCACGTAATATAGAAGCACCCACGAGCCTAAACAGAGGCATACATAGCTATAGTCCATGCGCTGAGATGGTGCTTGTAGGCGTACATACATTATTCCATCTAAACAGGAATCAGGAGTCACGAGTCAGGAGTCAGAGCTAAGATCGATCTATTCGCCTCTAGGGGTCAGGTGCTACACAAGCACAAACTAGAGACGCCGTGAACTTTAGTTACGCACCGTCACGATGAGTGCCATGTCGTTGACGCCCCAACGACAAGTCTAAACATATAATTGCTCGGGTGACAGAGTACAAAGCATATCGGAAATAAAAGTATCTTGCCATAAGTCTAAAGGGAACTTGCAATAATGAGCACAAGGTCTAAGGTCTATTGTATGCAACAATATATACTAGTCTTATAACAATACGAAACAAAGACAAGTAGCAAAAACATCAGTACTACAAAGTAACGGACTTGAATAAAATACTATAATGAAAAGATAACAGAATCCATAACTTATTAGCAAGCAAAGCAAAACCAAATAATCAAGTCGACACCAAAAATCAAGAACCTATAATCCCATTACAGCCCGAATTAGTTTTATAGTAAATTAATCCCGTTAATAGACCCGTTCCTTTAAATTTTGTCCCGGCGACTAGGAATTTCGTTCTTAAACCTTTATCAAAATATACTTGACCAAAAACGACTGTTTATTTTATACTTAATACTCTCCAATTCTGGACTATCTTTGCTGAATAAAATATGTCATTATCATAAGGAAATGTATATGTATATATAATTAAAAGTGTAACTTTTAGATTGTAGAATTCTAAACTCCAAACTAAATAACAAATAATAACAAAGAAAACAAGTCATATATATTTATCTAACCCTGACACACATTCTTACATGCATGATATCCATGCATACTACATACATATACATTAATAATATATATGTATACTGTGCACACCATAGGCACACATCAAAACACATGCACCCCACAACATATTATATACACATGCACTACCACGCATATTTTTTTTTTTTTTTTTGTTTGTTTGTTAAGATATGCAGTTTAGATAAGACAGAAGTATCTCAAAACAGTTTTCATAATGCAATAACCAGACGAAATCATTTTCATCGCTTATGCACACCTCAAAAATTTACAGTTTTCATAATTCATAATGCAATAACCAGACGAAATCATTTTCATCGCTTATGCACACCTTAAAAATTAACAGTTTTCATAATCAAATACACCACGAAAACAAGAACCATATACAGACTAGACCCATGAACAGCGTATATAATCTTAGGATTATTTCATCGACCTCATTTGCCGTTTTAAAAAATTCTAAACTTTAGTCGCCGGTACGGGTTCAAACCAGAATTTAAGCATATAAATTCGAATTCGAATCGGACGAGGGATCGTTTGGGTACCTTAATCGCCAAACGGATTTCAATGGAGACTAACGAGAAGCCGTAGCGGGTAGTCAAACGGAACTGAACTGAGGTGAGCAGCAACGGTGATTCACGGTTTACTCACGGCTGATCTTGAATCAAACCGACTTGAACGGAATGCGAGTGGGATCTGTGGTGGCAATTCTGGTTCGTGGTGGTAGACAGTGGCACTGGGGCAGTGCGTCGACGACCACTGTCAAACACGATTAGAGAACAAGAATACAAAGGAGACGAAACTCATATATGAAACTTGGCTCTTACCTGATTCGCGGCGGCCGATGGTGGTGCTACGGTCACAACGGAATGCGAAGAATGGTGCGGTGTTGGTCACGGTGGCGAATGGCTCTTGGCGGCAACATTGTGTGGCGATGCGGTCACAGCGGAGTGTTACGGTGGTGTCGCGGCACTAGTAAATGTTAGTTCGTGGCTGGACACAGAGTGTTTCGGCGATCACGAAGTAACACTACGGAACGGAGGTATTATGAGATCACGAAGTAACACTACGGAACGGAGGTATTATGAGGTGATTAAGGGACGAGATCGTAAACGTTTACTGGGGAAGTCGGTTTTCTAATGCGAGAGAATAGGATTTCATCGTATTATAATATCATTCCCGATGTCACGGAATTTTGTTATAGTTGTGGCGGAAAGATCTCACCTTTGAGTTTACAAGTTCAACTTTTCACACATGGATTTTATTATTTTGAAACCAAGATTCACATCAACATTTAAAACAATTTGAAATATAATCCAAAGCAAATAATCATGGAAGGATTAATACATTTGAATAATAACGTCCTAACAAATATAACAAACACAAAATCCTTTACATATTACGTATACTCATTTAGTTCATCACAAAATTTACATCTAACTATTTATTAATTTACCAAATTTAAATATGCCAAACTTTTATGGATTATTATTATTAATTTTTTTTTTTTGAATATTACAGAGTATATCTACCAAGTCTCAACAGAGTGATTGAAGCTTAGCATGTGGATTGCCAAGGTTACACTATGCTGACGCAAAAACCTAGCGATTCATGGTTATTCAACTATGAGAACCTATGGGAATCCATTCATCTTCTTGAAGAACCATCATTTGAAGATCAGATAAGGTTATATCAGGATTATAAGTCTTCTCAGTTGAACGAAGGTCTGACCAAGACTTCCAAAAGACAACAGTGTCCTAGTGATCATGAAGCTGGTCCAAGTCACACTCTACAAGATGATGCAAAAGTTCAACAAACTTCGATGGTGCAGAACAAGATGAATCTGTTCAGGAAACTCATGCCACGATGTTCGACGAATCTAAAGGATCTGACTCTGGCTGCCCTACTTTTGATAGAGGAGATTCATAATCTAAGGGGGAGCAAGTCCAAGTCGAAGGTCAGACAAACCAAATCGATGATTAGAGTGCTGAATAGAATGTTACAAATTTGGAAAACGAGGTGATAGTTCCTGATGAGGTAATGCCACGGACACTATCCTATCATCCCGGGGAATTCATTATCGGAGAGATACAAGCAGGAGTTAGAACCAGACATCAGATTGATCAAGGCTTTTCTTGTTTTTATTCAAAAATTGCTCCTTTGCAAAACATTTTTTCTCTTAGTTGCTTTATTTCGCAGGTTGAGCCTAAGACATACAAAGAGGCACTAACTGAGGAGCCATGGGTCAACGTGATGCAAGAAGAGCTAAATCAATTTTAGAAACTTGGTGTTTGGAAGCTTGTGGAGTTACCCGACGGACATCGAAAAATTAATACCAAATGGGTGTTCAAGTGCAAATGAGATGATAGAAGTGTTGTAGTTCGAAACAAAGCTCGCTTGGTCGTTTAGGGTTTTAGCCAGCTTGAAAGGATTAATTTTACCGAAGTATATGCTCAGGTTGCTAGGCTGGAGGCAATCCGTATCTTTCTCGCTTTTGCATCCTGGAAAGGGTTCAAGGTGCATCAGTTAGATGTCAAGTTAGCATTCCTATACGGAAAAGTAAAAGAAGAGATTTATGTAGGTCAGCCACCGGGCTTCATCGACCCTATCCACAAAGATAAGGTTTACCTTCTTGACAAAGTCTTACACGAGTTGCACTAGGCCCCAAGAGCTTGGTATGAGATGCTCTCTCAGCACCTGTTGACGAATGGCTTCACTCGAGGGAAGGTAGATCAACTCTCTTTACAAAGGAAGCTGGTTGTCATCTTCTGATAGTTCAAATTTACGTGGACGACATTATATTTGGGTCTACCAACGACGATCTCTGCAAAGAATTTGAAAATGTCATGAAGCAGAAGTTCTAAATGAGCTCAATGGGAGAGATACAGTTCTTCTTCGGATTGTTGGTCGATTAATTGCCAGGAGGGATTTGTATTCATCAAACGAAGTACGTTTATGATGTGCTGGAGAAATTCAGCGTGTCAGGGACCTCTGCTATGTTACCCCATTAGCAACCAACCATGGAATCAATCCGGATCTCACAGGAGAAAAGGTTGACGAAACCTTGTACCGGTCGATGATTGGTTCGCTTACGTACTTAACCACATCAAGACTTGATATAATGTACCCAACTTGCCTCGTGACACGGTACCAATCGAGTCCGAGAGTTTCTCATCTCATGATCGTGAAAAGGATCCTGAGCTACCTGAAAGGAACTACAAGCTTAGGCTTGTGGTATCCCAAAGACGACGATTTCAGACTTGAGGGCTACTCAGATTCAGATTTCGGTTGCTGTGAAATCAATTCAAAGTCTACAACTGCAGGCTGTCAATTTTCTGGAACCATGTCTAGTAACTTGGCAGTGTAAGAAACAAACCACAATCGCGCTCTCAACATGTGAAGCTGAGTACGTCTCAGCTAGCAGTTGTTGTTCACAGATTCTGTGGATTCAACAGCAAATGAGGGACTATGGTTTGCAATTTATTACCTCGCCTATTTTTGTAGATAATGAGGCTGCTATAAATATCACTAAAAACCTGGTACATCACGCTAAAACTAAACACATTGAGATTCGACATCACTTCATTCGTGATTGCTATGAAAAGAAGTTGATTAGAATTGAAAAAAATCCACACCGACGAACAAAAGGTTGACTTACACACCAAACCGTTTGATCTTAAATATCTTTTGAAACTATACATTTGAAGCTTTTGTCGTCAGGGGGAGACATAGTTAGCGTTGATGGAGAATCCAGTCCAGAGAATGTTGGGAAGCAATCTGCATTAGTTTGTCAAATTTTTAAATGTTTTGGTCTTTAGGGGGAGAAAATGTTGTAGAAAATACAAAAAACATTAGAAAATGTAAAAATACAAAAACAGTAAAAATGCAAAAAAAAATGGAAAAAAATGGAAAAAGTAAAAAAGAACTAGTGTAAAAGGAGGAAATGATAGTACATCAGCTAGACTGTCACAGTACACTAAAGAATTGTAAAGTTAAAAAACGTTAAACGGTCTCACTGATGATGTGCCAGTAGGTTTTTGCATATTTATTAGATTGTTCTCGAGATATAAACATAAAATTCAATTTCTTGCTAATCTCGTGGGGAACATCTCTCGGATATATGGGTAACCCCCGAAATCTTGTTTGACAGATTGCCTAATTCTGAGATACTATATCTTTATACTGTTTAATATCTGGGGTATTATACCTGGTCTTCTGATTTTGCGTCAGCAATGGCCTAGACCTTGTATAATACTTTATGCGCTTAATAAAGTTTTCCCTCTGCATAAAAATTGATAAAATATCGAAAGATATAAATCAAGTGCAGTTGTAAAGAAGATCCCTAAGTGGGACACACCTAAAGTCGATCATTCATCTCTCTGGTTGAACGAAAGTTCTAACCTAAGCTCTCAAGGTCTCGCACTACCCAGAGAACATATACCAATCTAGTAAATTCACCTGTAAGACTGAATTTGGGGAGTCATGATACGGGAGTATATTCTGAGATGGGACACGCGAATAAGTTAAGTGATTAAGACATTAAATTCGTATCTCGAATCAGTTGAACTTTGTATGAGAATTTAAGTGGACCAGAATACTGACAATCTAAGTGAATCGTTTAAAACTTAAAGTGTTAGTAGCTCAACAGTACTAGTGACTTGTCGGCAGCTGATATGATCCTCTAACACAACTCACAAAAATATGTCTGTTAAGAGTTTATTGTTGTTTCATTTCAGATTAAACCAAAAAAGATTTTCAGTGTGTTTTAGCATCAAGTTTGTAAAAATTCAAAAAGATTTTATTTCTGCTTTATTTTCGACAAACCCGTGTTGGAAAGCCGATCTTTAGAATCTCAGATGCAGAGCAGATCCTGAACAGTCAGGGTGGGAGCTAATCTGAAAAAGTTGGAAACTTAAAAAATTGAACAAGTTCATTAAGTTGAAACTTGTAATTTTTGAGAAAACTGAAAAATAGAACAAACATGTCAGACGGTTCGTGGATCGGGTCAACAAGGTAATTAACTTGGACTTGTCGACAAATCGAGTAACCGAGGTCATTAACTTGAACTTGGATACTGAGTGGATATAAAATTTGACTAAACTGAAAAAGTTTGAAAAAAGAATTTGAAATTTTTGAGTTTTGGTGTCTTTGTACGAAGGCAGAAGCCTTGGCTTCGTACGAAGATAGGAACACGCTTAAAGCAGCGTTGGTTTTTAATTAAGTGGCTTCGTACGAAGCCACGCCCTCATCTTCGTACAGAAACCTTATTTCACACAAAGCAGCTTCGTAAAAAACCTCTCGAACGCTAGCCGTTACTCTGCCCAATTTTTTTTTCAAGAAATCAATTTGAAGTGTTGATTTGCTCAACACTATCAAATGGGGAAGGTAAGATTTTGTGATTTTTACATGTTTAATTGTCCAATTTCATGTTCATAACTGCCGACACTTTATAATCTTAGATCTACATAGATCTAGGGTTTATATGTTGAAATTGAACTTAGAATGTGTTAAATCGGCGTTTTTAGGTTTAGATTCCATCAGCAATTTGGTTATTTCATGAAAAATTTGAGATTTCATGTTTGAGTCTTCATTACTGTTCTTGACAGAATAATACGAAGCCAAGGGCTTCGTACGAAGGCAGGTTTTTGATTTGTTTCAAGTGATGATATAGTGTTAAACATGTTTAATTGTTTAATTTGTTGATCATAATAGTTACTTCATTAATCTATGGCTTCGTATATGTGTGACTTCGTACAAGCAGGCTTGTGATGCATGGCTTAGTACGAAGGCAGAGTATATCAATGTTGAAATTTTCTAAGTGTTGAGATATTTTCAAGTTTATAATTTCTTGATAATTGTGCATTGTTACTTAACTGTTTACATTGTTTTGAGCAGGTTAAGAGTTCGAACTTCGATGCTCGGCACAATATTGTTGCACAATCGACAAGACACTACCGAGAATGAATTCGTTCATTGATGTGATCGATTTTATCCATAGAAGCAGAATCAAGAAAGCATTGACGGATAAGCACAAGTGCTACAAGTCAAACATAGAGATATTAAGCACAAGTGCTACAAGTCACACATAGAGATATTTTGGAACAATGCAAGATAGATGAGGCTTTAAAAACAATATTCTCTGCGTTGAAGAGTAAAAATGAGAACAAGACAGATATAGATGTTGAAGTTAAATTCACAGTTGAAGATGTGAGGAGGGTACTGAACTTACAAGATTCTGATGACGATCCGATTCAAGTACTAGAAAGATTAATCAAGGGTTTGTGGATGTAAATGGGATACACTTGATATGTAAATGAAACTCAGTATAACTGTAACACCGTATAAGCGTTTTGACCCAAAACGATGCAGCGGAAAATGAAACGTAAAATTTCTTTCTTTTTAAATATTCTAACATACTTGAAAACAATTTAAAACAATTCCTTTAAAATAATTACATCATTCATCTTTAATTAATGTACCAAATAAAACATGCGAATACAAACTAAGTGACCACGCTGTCATACAATCCATGTTCTATAACTCGATCTTTGCCCCCGTGTCCTTCATGATAAATGGTAATGATCTGTGTAACCTGCGGGTCACCATAAACAACTGACACATTAGTAAATGGTGACATTATACTTATATAATAATCATATAGCTCAATGACCATATTACATTATAACGACGCAAGATATCATGTTTGATCATCCTTCCAAACTCATCCACTAGTTCCCGACGTCAACTCACTTGGACCCAACGTTATCATACCTGCACTTTTCATTTTATTCTTAGCGATAACAGGTTTAGCAACGTGTACCTTTAAACATATTGAAATCCCACAACTTCATATAAACACATTCTATTAATCTACATTCATTAGATTACATCACATACATACACATACATATATCCGAGCACATACCTACGTTTCCTATACACACGTATACGCCTATAAGTTCGTACTACATATGTGACAACTGTCACCAAGCCGGTAATTTCCGTACTATTTTAATATTACCTATTATATGCAATTATGTGCTTAAAACATCAAGATTGTGTGATTACTTGCTTTACATATGAATTCATGCATGTTTTATACTTCAAATATTGCCTAGTGCATTACATTAAGCGTTACGTCAGAAAGACTAGCAAACTCACCAATAAGACACACTGTGTCAGCACTTCTACGGAAAGCAGTCAGACAATAGAATTAGGGCCTAGGAGTAGGTCCAACATTAGATACACATTAAAACCTAAGTGTGGATACAAGGGTTAACATATAAACTTTCCGGAAGCTAAACTATGCACTAAAAGACACCCGAAACTCACTTTAAATGCTGAATTCTGCAGAATTCAGCAGAAAATCAGCTAAAAACAGCAATTTAACACCAAAATATTATGCGGAATTGCTGTTATAATGTCCAGAATAACTTACAAAGTGTCGGGAATTGAAAACTGTCACAAAAGATGCTTCATACTTGGTAAAACTGCGCAATTTAGCACTTTAACGAACCGTAACGAAACGAACAACCGGACACTACCCAAAACATTAAAATTTAACTAGAAGCATTGTTTTTATGATATTAGGCTAGTATTGGTGGTAGAATACCTTAAAAATCATAAAAACACCTAAACACACTTAAACTAACTTAAACCTTCTAGTTTTCATTTATAACCTTCATCTTCCAAAACTTTGCACTTTACCCCCCCCCCCCTCTTTGGTAACCAGCCCCAAAGGCCCCATCATTCTTTTGATTAAAATATTTAATGTGCTCCCTTGATATTGAACATGTAATCTTGTGGACAAAAGGGTGTTAGAGATTATAAGTAATAACCTAAAGACTAATCCCCTTATCTTTCTCATTTAAAAAAAATCACGTCTTCCTTCCTCCTCTCCTCTCCTCCTTGCTCTCGGCTCACACACCACCCACATACATCATCCATTTTCAATCCATTACAAGGCAATCTAAGGTCACTACAAGGTGTATGGAGGCTAACTAAGAAGGCTTGAAGTGCTAGAATTTGAAGGACCACTTGGAGGAGCCATTAACCACTCATTTTCATTATTCTTCATCATCTTCCTTCTTGTGCCACTTCCCTTGCCAATAAAGCTAGTTGTAAGCATCCTAATCACTATTTTAGTTCATGATTATGTTATGTACAAGTCTCACCATCTAAGTAACTAAACTTTAAAAGATGAAAACGAGAAGATCTAACATAACCATGAAGAAAACAAGTGATTTTAGTAATTTTTGGTGTATGTGATGAAGTTGATGTTGTTGAATCTTGTGTGTATGTTTAGATCTAGTATGTTAAGCTTGTTAGAAGCTTAGATCTAACAAGTTGCTGAAACTTGAAGATGAAATGTGAAACACTTATGTGAACTTGAAAAATGAATTTTGAAGCATGAACTTGTAGTCTTGAAGTAACAAAGTGTTTGTAAAACCAACTTTTGAAACTAAAATCCATGAAAAGTTTGTTAAAAGTGCAACATGAAGCTTGTTTAGAACATAATTTGAAAACTTTGAAACCATAAAACTCATGGATGATTTTGTTAGTAAACTAAAGTTTCATGAAAGTTTGTTTAAAATTCCCAAGAACACTTGATTTTGGAAAAAAACCATTGTAAGTTAAGTGTAGATCTCAAAGACTACACATTTTTAACAAGAATCAAGTTCACCATAATGTTTCACATGAAGTATTTAGTGTATGATGTTGGTGAAAATTGTTGGAAATTGGTTTTTGTGATAAAAAGAAAATAAACACATGTTTTGAAAGCATGGGAAACCTCCATTTTTAGAGGAAGCTATGTCAAAAATTTTATAAAATTTTAACACTTAGAAAAATATAATTTTTGGGGAAACTTATTCCCCAAAAGTTCACCTAAAAAGATATTACCAATGTTTCCTAAATTTTCTATGAAATTTCAAGTTAAAAGATAGTGATTTCTTCAAGTAAAATTTATATTAAGTATGTATATTTTAGGAAAATATATATATATTTAGAGATCACCAAATTTTGTGCTAAGTGTATATTGTGTGTATTATATTTAGTAGCGTATTAGGAGCTATAAATACACAAAATACTCCCAAGGAGTATAAATACAAAAATACACATATAAATACATGAGAATACCTAAGTATTCGAGTATACAAAATTCCTCTCAAGAGGACTATTTGGACAATACAAGAAAATATATTTGTAAAAATATATTCCACAAATATTTGGACTTTGGACAATTTTTGGACATAAATATATGTTTGGACAAATATATATAACCATTACCATGTAATGGAAATTACACAAAAATCTGGTGAATAACAAGAATAATTATATATATTTTATAGCATGACTAAATATATATATATATATTCCCCACAAGACTTAAAATGCATTACTTTTAAGAAATATAATTCCGGAAAGTAATAAAAATCAAAGTATTGATTTTTGGCGAATAATGTAAAATATACAAGTATTTACATAAAATACAAGTATACTTTCCTTAGTATATTTGCACAAAAATAATATTGAGAATATTATTTCAAAAAATACTTATATTTATTTTTGAAAAAATAATATAAGAAACGTATATGGACAAGTTAAAAATAAAGTTTATTTTTAGCACTTATTACTTTGACAAATTCTACATAAGTAAATATATATTTTTGAAAAGTAAAATATATATTCACAATAGACAATACATACTCAAAGTGCAACACACAACGAACGGGCAAGACCATGATTCCTTCTCGAGTCTAGACTACAATCTTTAGGATCCTCTCACGAAAACAATTTTTCAAAAGTTTTTCATTGCATAAAACTCTCTGCGACATCCATTGCCTGAACTCATTTTTTAAAGGTCAAGTAAGGACACTACGAGACTTAGGGTGAACAGGGGTAGCACTTGTCTTTAACTAGGGATTACTTGCAACAATGTGTATAACTATTTAGATATTAATTAAGTAGTAATAATTAATATATGTACATATACCCTGATTTTATGTTACAGGTACACATGTCTTCCTCTGAAAGCAGCGGCCTATCTGAAGAACATGATCCTATGGCGATAGTATCCGATGATGAGATAGCACACGCCCCTGAGATCTTCACATCCGAGTCCGAGAGCGACCCGGCGATGGCGTCTGATGATGATGATCTCGACGATTTTCAGCCTTTCGCCCTACGAGACTTTGATGATGACGCCCCTTTCATTGATGATGTCCTAGCTTTACCTTTACCCTTCCATGACCAGCTGATCATCGGACATCCAGATAATGAGCACCTCGTTGAGCCCATTCCCATTCATGCTATTCCTCTTGCCGCCATCCCTGCTGAGGACGGGCCATTCGTTGATGATCTGGATGATGATGTTGACGTTCCATTGATCGAGGTGGAGCACCTTAATGACGATCTTGGCGATGGAGAGGTGTACAACCTCGCTATCCTAGAATTAGCGTCTCCTGTTGTATCTGTTATCGATATCTCTTCTAACTCCGACCTTGAGTCTGATGCCGATTCCTTTGAGTCAGTGACTTCATCGGAGACTTTAGTGATGACGTCCCTTTCATTGATGATGTCCTAGCTTTACCTTTACCCTTCCATGACCAGCTGATCATCGGATATCCAGATAGTGAGCACCTAGTTGAGCCTATTCCCATTCATGCTATTCCTCTTGCCGCCATCCCTACTGAGGACTGGCCATTCGTTGATGATCTGGATGATGATGTTGACGTTCCATTGATCGAGGTTGAGCACCTTAACGACGATCTTGGTGATGGAGAGGTATACAACCTCGCTATCCTAGAATTAGCGTCTCCTGTTGTATCTGTTATCGATATCTCTTCTAACACCGACCTTGAGTCTGATGCCGATTCCTTTGAGTCAGTGACTTCTTCGGACCTCTTAGCTGCTGGACTGAGAGCTTACCTGACCGATGATGACGATGACGCTATGTCTATTGCACTACCTTCTCCTGTTCATGTCTCTACGCCCACTCATACACCTCCCTACACTCCTACTCAGGTAGCCAGTGACAGCTTTTCGCGTCCACCTGTTCCGACAGACTATAGCAGTGGTTTACGTAGTATCCCTTACGCTTCAGCTTTTTTGCACACACCTCCCACTCATGGGGGAGAGCCTTCCGGACATCCGCATATCCCTCCACCAGAGTTGAGTCTACATTATCAGTCTCCCCGTTTATTCCATCCATATACGATGCCATTATCTGATCCTTACCATCCCTCACATCACTCTGGATACACTAGGGATGATCTCCTAGTATCACTCCAGCTTCAGGTGGAGATCCTATGTCATAGGGTCTACGAGTTGGAGAACGAGGCCGATGCGAGACGACCTCCTCCACCAGATTATCCACCACCTGTTACACCTCCACCACCATCTTCACCCCTACCGGCATCTGCACCACCACTTGTTCGGGCACCTACTGAGGGTCATGCTGCTCGTTTCCTCACTGTGGAGCAGCATGTAAGCTTCCTCATCCGTCGAGTTCATGAGCTCGAGGATGAAGTGGCTCACCTTCGCAGTTTGATTCTTCCTACACCCCCACCCTCTCCACTAGCCCATTAGTTTTCATTCGTTGCAGGTACTTTGATGGAGCAGTATTTTTGGGTATGAAGACTACGACCGAGTTTTGGGTACAACTTGAAGACAAGGACCGCTAATGTGAAGAAAGATATTTTGTCTTTTATATGTATTAAAGTTGTACTATGGGGTGATGTAACCCTAATGCATTTTGCTTTCTTCACAAACAAGGATGTAACAAGTTGTCCTGATATGTATAAAAACTCGGAGAATATCTTATGACATGACAATATTTATCTGTTTATGCATGCTTGTAGCTGTATGAATTGATTTATATGTTTGGTGGATTGTTGCTTATTGCTTATGTGTATATATACGTATATGTACTACTACTATCTAGTATGATGGTATCAGACAAATATCTCACCTGGTTGTGTTTTGATTTGAAAGAACATGGCACCTAGGAGAGCTGTGAACACTCGAGATGCTGATCAACCACCTCCACCACTGATGCCAAGGACCGCTGAGGAATTGAACACTCTGCTGGAAGAAAGAATTTCTGAGGCCATTGCCCAGTACAAGGCAAACCGTGCTAAGCACAGTGGAGGATCAGGAGGTACTGGATGAAATGCACATGGAGATTCATCTAGAGGAAACTCGACCCAAGGTAACCTTAAGTTGATTTGCAATAACTGGGTGAAACTTATAGTGACAACCCTCGTAATTACATGTATCCGTATGACTATTTAATGATAATTAAAGTGCTTAGTGACTGTGTTGAATTACTTAACTGTTTCCTGATTGCTGTGTCATACTTACATGTGCTTGTTAACCTACTAGTCATGTGCAGAAAATTTACTAAATGGTCCTGAATATTTTCCTATGTGTTAGGAATTAATTGTGTTACAAAAATATATATAAGACACTTTACAGAATAATTAAACACTTTAACGGAACAGTATCCGACCAAACAACCGGACATTACCCGGGACACCAAATATTTGTCAAACACATTGTGCTATTATTTATTGGCTAGTTATGGTCCCCGTATACCATAACACCCACTAAAAAACAAACTAATATATAATCTTGTTACTTGGATTTTTACTATCTTTTACAACTTAGTTGAAAATGTTACACTAAACCCCCCCCCCCATTACCGAATTCGGTCCCTAAGTGGACCCACACAATCACCAACATATCTCCTAAGATCTTACTTCAAATATTTTGTGTGATTGTTGCTTGATCCTTTAAACAAAATATGATGGATGAGATTTATAAGTAAGGTCTAGATCACAATGTCATATCTTCATCATTCACTCCCTCATCTCACCTCACATCTCTCTCTCCCTCTCTCGGCTCTCTACCACCGCCAACACCACCACCATTGCACCACCATCCTCCTCCATTTTCAAGTCTCTTTCAAGCTTAAAGGTTGATACAAGAAGGCTTGCTACTTGTGGAGCATCAAGGGAGCTTTGTTCTTGCTTGTTCATCATCATTTCTCATCTTCTTCTTCACTAGATTTTCCCTAGCCTTGTTCTAGTAGTAAGTCTCGGTTTACTCTTGTTCATGTCTATTTTGAGTAGTTGAAAGATTATTTATGATGGGATCGTATGAAATACAAGAACACTAAAAACATAAACATAAAAGATTTCTTGAAAATGAAAGTAAAAAGTTACTAGTAGGATGTTGTAGTAAATAAGTTGTTGACTGCTTGATGATTTACATGTTAATATTGATGTTAAATGTCGTTATTGATCGCTAAACATGTTAACGGAATCAATCGAACACACTTTAGAATGTTAAAAGCTGAAACAAGATGGCTGTTTAGTGATTACAGCCAACTTCAGTTGGCTGTAACTGGACTTTAATAAAGCAGAAAATGCGTTTTCTGAAGTCTAGATTTATTTATTATGAAATACGGTTCTAATGGCACTGGAATCATAATTTTTGGACTTCGTTTACTATTTTTAAAGACCCGTTTTGTAACAGTAGCTCAAGCTGCATTTTTACTGCTGAAAATAAGCATTCTGTTTTCCATCATACCTTGTATTCTGTGTAGAGTTAAATCATGAAATTTGTACTGTAAATGACCACCGATGTATTTGTAATTCTCCCACTGGAATTTCGTAAATCGGACTCTCTATGAATTTTAAATAAATTTTTCCGTGGACTGCATTCAGAAAAAGATGAATCTGATTGCAGTCCGGAAAATGAATTTTTTAAAAATATTGGTGATGAATTGGATCCCAATATTTTTACACAATAATATTTGGGTAGTTTAAGACCTTCTGTAAAAAGTTGGGAATTTTTGGAATAAGTTAACTATTCTATTTAAATCCCTGAAAACAGCCCAGTTTTGAAGATTAAAGCTGAAACGACATAAGTAGTGATTTGCGTGTCTAAATGTCAGGTAGGTTATCTGAGAATAATCTAACATGTTATATGTCAATAAAAGTGTTATGTGCAATGTCGTATGTTTGATTATGAACGGAAATAGATGGGAAGCTTATATGGGCATAAACCGTTAAAGTGAATGCATGTTATGTGATAGATACGTGTAGGAACTTTGTGCTCTATTTGAAGTCACTAATAAACTAAGTGGTAATCATACTAGGACGTGATTGACCGACTTTGTCTGTTAGCTATTTTTGAGAGTCAAACCGAGCAACCAAAGGTGAGTTCACACCCTTACTAAGGCATGGGATTCCCGGTGGTTGGGAATGGGATTAAATAGCTGAGACGGAACTTGTACTTTCACCACTACTAGACTACTTACCTCTGTCCTCGGATTAGGAAGGACACCAGCACTAAACCTACGTACTCACTACGTACCACAGTCCTCGGATTGGGAAGGACACCAGCACTAAACCTACGTACTCACTACGTACCACTGTCCTCAGATTGGGAAGGACACCAGCGCTAAACCTATGTACTCACTACGTACCACTGTCCTCGGATTGGGAAGGACATCAGCGCTGAACCTACGTATTTAACACGTACCTCTGTCCTCGGATTGGGAAGGAGACATATATATACATCTAGTCTAGTGGTTTACAACATGGGGTACCCCCCCCCCACCGTTTATGGTTTGGGAAAAATAAGGAAAGTTGATTTAACCTGCAATTGCAAACAAACTCATAGTTCTTGAAAACTACTTTATAACGAACACCTATTGTGAACTCGCTCAATTTGTTGTTACATGCCTTGCAGGTCGTTAGGTACTTATGAAGCTTGCGCGAGGAGGAGGTCGTTGTGGGATATGGACTGTCATGTCCCGTGCTTAACATTTGAACTTTATGAACTTATGGAACTTATGTTTGGTCGTTAAACTTATGAACTATGAATTTATGTTTTGGACTTATGTCTTATGCTTCCGCTGTTAACTTAAAGTCAGTTACTGTCTTTTGGTCACCAATTGTATTGTGGTTGGTTTATTTACTTAATTACGTTGTTCAATATGATTGGTGGCTCGATCCTGGTCATGTCACGCCTCCAAGCGGTGATACTCTGCGTGGTGGAATTTGGGGGTGTGACACTTATGAATGGTCTTTGTTTCATTGATTGCTCACATATGAATTGGTTGGATAAATTCCAGGTTGCACCTACAAGTAGTTTCTCGACTGCAAGCCACTGAATTACTACGAAACTGGAGGTGTAGTGGCTTTCGTGCGCTAGACGGAGAAAGCTGATTCCACAATCTGCATGAGCAAGTGCACCGCGGACCAGCAAGTCACTTTTGTTACCGGATTGTTTGTCGATGAAGCCTTAACTTGGTGGAATTTACAAGTCCAAACTCTAGGTGATGATGTCACGTATGTTATGACTTGGGATGAGTTGAAGGAAAAAAATGAGGGAAAAGTATTGCTCGCGTGCTGAACTTCAAAGATTGGAGATGGAATTTTGGAATCCGTCCATGGTTGGTGCAGACATTGTTGGTTACACTCAGAGATTTCATGATCTCTCAAGAGTTATCCCCTACCTAATGACTCCTGAATTTAAGCGCATTGAGCACTACATCTAGGGATTGTCTCCAGAATTTTGTAGTTTGGTGACTGCGGAGAACCAGCAACGATCACTCAGGCTGTAACTCTAGCTATCAGCCTTACTGAAGATGTTGTTCGTATGAAGAAGTTATCACTGAAAGCTACTGAGAAAACCGAGACGCATGCTGAGTCGTCTGGTGATAAGAAAAGGAAGCATTCAAATCTAAGTCACGCAACACGTAACAACAACAAGGGTTCCAACAACAAGAAACGTGACCCAATCCACCAAAGGAGATAAAAACGTTTGCAGCTGTGAATGATAATACTACTAGTGGGTACCAGGGCACCATGCCTAAATGTAACAAGTGCAAGCGTCACCATGATGCAGTTTGTCGCATTCCAAAATGAGACAAGTGTGGAAAATTGGGTCACCGTACCGATGATTGTTGGGGAAAAAGAGGTGGAAGTGGAAATAGAGACGGGAATGGATAACGCAATGGTGCTGGTAATGGAAACGGAAATGGAAATGCTAATGGTACTGGTATTCGAAATGGTAACGGAAATGGGTAAAAACAAGGATGTTTTGGTTGTGGTAGCAAAGAGCATTTCAAGAAAGACTATTCGAGAGAGAACAACGCTCAAGCTCAAGCATTCGTGATAGGAGCAAGGAACGCCCTCGAGGACCCTAATGTGGTCACCGGTATATTTCTCGTTAACAATCACTTTGCATCCATATTATTTAACACTGTTGCCGATTATAGTTTCCTGTCTGTGGAATTTAAGCGTATGCTTGGGATAGAATCTAATAGATTAGATATTCTTTATTCCATAGAACTAGCTAACGATAGACTTGTTGAATAGGGTGAAGT